>BMAW01094649.1:0-16340 GCA_019974015.1 Nephila pilipes
AGATTTGTTTGTGTGCTCATAATGATGGTCATTCTATATAGAACTATAAACGCAATTATTGACTGAAATTGGTTTTGTTTTCTTAGTTAGAACATGGATAGATTTCAGAAAGATATTTGAATTTTAAGGTACTATTTTAAATTAACGCTATACAATACAGTTCAAAATTTTTTATGCTTATGAATTAAAAAAGCTTCTATGTAATGGCAGAACCAAAAATAGTTTTTTTTCAAATATACCTAATTTAAAGAAATAATTTTTACATGAAGAAAAAAAACCACATTCTAAAACAAAAAAAAAAAAAACAAAAATTTTTTATTTTTTTGTCAAAGAAAATATACAGTAACATTAAAAAAAAGTTAGTTCACTATCTTTTTTGAATTATTTTACATGATACAGTAAAATGGTATATTTGTGAAATGTTATTTAAAAATATAATGAATGCAAATATTTGAATCATACCTAATGAACTGTGAGAAAAAAAACCTGAAAATTCCCTATCTCCTATACAAAAAAAAAAAATTTTAGAATCTAAATAAATGATTGTTAAAATATTTGTTATTAGGTACAACAGGTAAACTTATCAGCAAAATAATTTTAAACTCATAAATGCTCTAGAACTCCGACCTGAAATTGTTTTCTTTACATCCTTAGTGCCCTTTAATTTAATGACTTATATCAACGATATTGGCGTGAAATGGTGAGAGCAAAAAATAATAAAATGAGTAAGAGTTGAGGTTTGCATTTCAAATAATGCATGTTGGGTGTCTATTCTCCTCTCCTTGCTTTTCAAACTGATGTGAATTTGCTGATATGTGTAATGAAAAAATTCCATAGTCCGGCTTTTGTCTATGCTATCGAAATGTCTTATGAGGAAGAAACAGATGTATCTATATAACATGAAACCAGGATGCGATTACATTAAATAATCTCCTCAGTATTTATACGGAGTAGAGAACTCAGGAAATAAATTCCCGCTTATTTCAAGAGGCAACGACCTGAATCTCAAAAAAATGAATGGAATAGTCGTGCATGCAAATCCTACTTGCAGGTACAAATATCTTTTTCTGTTAGAACTTGGGAAAACAGCTTGATCGAGCCTCAGTGGACAGATTTAAGTATATCCCAGTTAAATATGAAAGAACTCAGTTGCATTGGTGAAGAAAAAAAAAGGCAAGAATGCGTCCAAAGAGAATGAAATGGAAACAAAGAGTTCCTGATTCTTTTACCTCCAAGCATTATGTGCAAGGCTGATGTGAAAATGATTATTCTGAAATCTGAAAACATCATCAAAAAAAAAAAAGAACAATGGACGTGCTGTTATACTAGGGGCAAATTCAGGGGACCAGAAAACCATACCACTTTAAACTTTAGAATAACTGAACCATTGTCCAAAGTCATGACCACCGCGCGGGTGTGGCGGGAAGCATTGCGCTGATGAGGGAAGGATAACAAACAGGTTAAAATGCCGGTTTGTTTTGAATGTTAAAAATAGTAACAATATTGCCAGCCAAAGATAAAACATTCAAACCATAATCATCCGTTTCCATTACTATATCTTTACAGGTAAACTTAGAACTATTAAGCCTGAAAGGAAGAGGGTTAAGATAAAATCAGTACTTTTAACGCCATTGCTTCAAGAACTGTCCGTACGTATTAGTGCTTAAATTGCCAATATTAAGTTTGCTCACCGGTAAAAGACAAAGAATCAAGATGCGATTCGTATGTCGAAGATGAATCGTGTGCATGTTTGAAAACAGAAGAGCAACAAACTTGTATGAAAATGGCACCTGATATGTATAGCTCAGACCTTCAGCCAGGATATAGTTTGAACAACATAGATGTTTTTTTTTCCATACCGGTACTCAAAGACCGCAAGCCCAACCAATAATGGGTGAGGTTATGTTCATTTTAGTTATACCATACAGTACAGCTTTCATGAGGAAAAATTAAAGAAGAAGAAAACCTAAAAGAATGTCCAATGAGAAGAATAATGAATAATAGTTCATATAAGGGCTGAAAATAATATGGCGTGATATTGAAACTTGTCAACAAAAGATCGACAACATTAATTTTTACCTGTTTCTGAAAAAGCGTTCTTTTTGTAGATTTGACAATCCCAGGTATGTCTTACAAACTTTTTGTTATTTTCCATCTGTTGATTAAACATATTCCGCTTGGGGCAAAAGCCCTGTATCCAGAACTGAAGAATGTAATCTACTGACCATTCCTGAAAATAAAATAAAACACGATGAAGGATTAAATGTAGGAAGTTGATTGAACCTATTTAATGAGTAGTTTATCGCCAATTTCTGTTACCCTAAAAAAGCTCCTATTAGAGTTTCTGAATTTGTCACCTAAATGGTCATAACGAGTCTGTATAATATTTATTTCAGCTCACGTTCTATTAGCCATGAAACCATCGTGTTTGAATTACAGGTAGAAAGCGCATTAAATTTTACGTAACCTTTGGCAAAAAATCAGGGTGTGCCAGCGGGAGACAGTGAAGAGGAGATATCAACGGATAACGTTTTTCCGAACTTTTCGGTTGGTAACCATAAACCTTTACACCACCAATATAACTTGTAATTTGAATTATGAATTACTAGAAGATCACGAAATGATTAGTTTCGGTAGAACCATCTGGCTTCCTTCCGTAATAACTTGTTTCCTGCTTTTTGGGAATGCTAGTATATTGGTTATTCTAAAGATACATCATAATTGGTAATTATTGAATTAATATTAGGATTGCGTCTATATAATAAGAGATGACTTCTAAAATTATAATGTTCGTGAAGATCAAACACGGTTGAGCGTTGTCGATGCAGCTTCAATGCAATCTCAGGTTCGATGAAGAGCATTCCTTATACTGTCAAAACAATTTCAAAACGACATTCTGATCCATCGATTGAATCCTGACCCACTGATATTTAAATCTACTTTTAAATTGTGAGTAAATCTGTTTCTGGACAGATAAAACACAATACGAAGGTTGCAGACTAGGCTGTGAAAGGGTGGTGTACTACTTCATTTGAATGAATCTAAACGCCGTGTTTAAAGTGGCTTTTGTGGAAACGTGCGCAGTTACCGTGGGAAGAAACATACGAGTTTTCGTCTTATTCTTTTGACCTACTCAATCTTTCTAATAATTAAATTTTCAGGCCCACTTACATTTCTCCATTCTTGGGGTTTAATTAAAAGGGGAATCCTTTCTTTGAGAATTTCAAAGGCAGATCTGATTTTTCGACCAATATTTATTCTCTACAAGCCTAAGCCCTGCGCACGCATTGAGGCTGTATGTTTAGTGTATGCCAATCCGCACTGTTCATGTATAATATTGAACGATATGTGCACCCTGAAACGCCGTATCGAAAGAATAAGCAGTTTATGGTCCCAACTATAGGCGCGTGGATTATTAACTTTAGAGCATCATTGCTGACAAGGCAAGAGATTTCATGAATGAGAAAAAGGAAGGCAACTATTCTACCCTAAAACCTTGTACCAGAAAGTTGAAAAAAGAGATGGAAAGTGTAAGATTTTGGGTGAATTAATGATCAGTCTTCATATAATCTATATGTGATTAAAGGCTTTAAAACACAAAAAAAATGCCACATTCAACTAAAATTTTATAAGTATGAGGTTTATGATTATAGGTATGTTTGAGCTCTGTCGCCAGTAAACAAAGTAGCTTGTTTTATAATGTAATGAACTGTCTCTAATTTGTTTACGGTGTTACTTTTTTTTTATAAGGAAACAGATTATGGCTTTTCAAAGTGAACAGACTGAGTTTCATGGCTGAAGGATGATTTCAAATATGTCTTGAAACATTGTTACAGATACCTCCCATTCTGAAGGCACCAATTTCACATTTTTGATCAGAAAGTATTTTTAACCAAACCTAGAAAGACGAATTCCAAATTAATATTATTTTGAACACTGGGATATGTCAAAAGAATTTTCATGACCTAGGAATGAATAGATACTTTCTCTCTCTCTCTTATACATGTAGGGTGTCCAATCTTTAATAGGAACCATTATGAATTCTGAACAAACTGTTCACATAACTTCCTTATACTTAGAAAAATAAAGTAAAAGTAAAATAATAAGCTTTTACTGCTTTCAAACCAAAAACCAATCTAAAAAATACAAAAATTAAATTTTTGGTCCCAAGTCCGGTCACCTCAGCATTTAGAAAGATAGCAGCATAAAACAAACACAAAAGTCGGCCTTATTGATAAAAAACCAGAATCAAGTTGCGGAACTCCGAACCAGTGATTTCAACCACTGCTTTTCAAAGAAGCTGCCAGCAGGGAATCACCTGAAAGAAATTAATTGGAACCTGCCAGGAAACTTTAGCTGCACGTCACCTTATAAATCGTTTTTAAAATTTAAAAGCAGCAAGCAGATAATAATGGTACGAATAATCATACTAAGAAACAACGACTGTGTGTACGCGTGAAAGAGGTATAAAAAATAAATTATTTCGATTGAAGAAACATTTCCGTGCCAGTCCAAAAGAGATCGACGAATGGCGGGCCGCAGACCGGATTTGTTACCGTGCCAGATCGGCGAGCCTTTAAAATTTAAAGCCGTAGCGGTTCGCTCGCACCGGTTAAGCAGTCGCACCTGGTGATATATTGAATCTTCCAGTACGGAACGAGGAGAAGCAAACCAGGCGAATACCGCAGTGGTTCCCGCTGGTTGGGCAGTGTGAATCGAAATAATAGAGGTATGGAATTCTTAAGAATTCTTCCAGCTCAGCACATCCAACTGACAAAGAATGTCGGAGACAATGCCGAGAAACTAGAGCGTTTTATAGACATATTCCTCTTATTCAAAATAGTTTCAAGAAAGATACCATGATCTTTCCAGATGAGGCCCGGCTCATCCTGGAAAGGGTGTCAAGGGAGATAGCGTTTTTTTCGATTCCTACCAAATCAGATTGAACATATTTCATACGTACGGTGAGACCCTTGATGTCCATTCCTAAAGGCAGGAAATCACGTCCTGAAGGACCAGGAGCTGGTTGATTTTTTGTGCAATTTAATGTTAAATGAATTGGATGAAAATCCAAATTTTTGAACAGTTTAGTCGATGAATGCCAGTTCTCGAGGTCTATTAATACAGCAGTCAGCCTTATTGGGACCTTCATGAAAAAACGTCATCAATACAACAATCGGCACCACCGAAAGTGGATGGAAAAGTGAACATGTAGAGTACTTTAATTGACCCACGGTGGCTTTGATGGTTCCTTTAAGAAACAATCACACAGTCTTTTATCTGGCTCTGTTAATGATTTTTTTTTAGAAGAAGATGATCTCCGACGATTTTAAAGATCGGGATTTGGTTTCACGCCAGGTACGTTTTGATGATGTACCCGCACACAAATTCCGTGCACCATATTTCTTCTTCATGCTTGAGATTGAATAATTTGAATAATCTGCCATTATAATACCAGAGGCCTCATCTGGTCCTCTGATTTTCTTTTCTCTCTTGGGGCTTCTTGCAAAGCAACAAAGAGTAAGAATAGAACTGTAGGCTGATAAATCCATTTACTCAATTCAGTATATTCGTGACACCAATTCATGTTGTAGAAGCTTTTTAGGTGTGAGTTGACGCGGATTTTGTTTGCATTTCGGTACAAAGGCAGTCATTTTGAAATTATTTGACGTAATACTCTGAGCAGGCAGAAGCCCGATCACATATGCAATCATTCCACATTAGGTACCCAGAACGGAACCGTATTTGTTGTTATTTATTAAAAGCATAGTTGTTTAATTGCAAGCGATGAATTTAATTTCTTTTGAGTTTTAACTGCCAGCGCAGTATTATAAATTTGTCAATCTATGCTAAGAAGATGAATATTAATATGATACGTTGTCATTCTTCTGCAGATGAGAATATGTGTCTCTAAAACTCAATTTATACGACTTCTCTCTTTTCTATAATTTAAATAGCTCAATCCCAGGCTAACCTGACATTGACCAATAAAATGAAACTTCAGGTTACTCATTGTGTACCGCATCTTTCCTGAATAGTAAGATAATCGAACGTGTATGTTCGAATTTGTAATTTTTTTCTTAAATTGGTTTTTTTTATTTTGAAAAAGTATGCAAAACATTTATTTTTACCTTTTAAAAAACATTTTTCAAATCTGAGTGTATTATCTAAACTGAACTTATTAGGGACGCAGCTGCTGGTCTCGCCATTACAGACACAATGTCAATATGTCACGTTGCGCCGCTAACAAATACCGGTCACAAATCATCAATAATGTCACTAATATCATTGAATGCGCAAATGTCATCATCACTACCATCACATCGTCACCGTATCACCAATACCAATACTTTCACTCATCATTTTGCCGTCACTGTCAATAATGTCATCATCATCGACAGATATATGCGATATATTATATAGTTAAGTAACAGTATATATATATACAAGCATAACATATATATACATACATATAGTATATAGTTACATAACATAAGTTATATTATATGGATATAAATATATGAGTATATATGTTATATGTTATTAGTTATGGAAGCAGGTGTGGAGCATAGTTATGCAGTGAGCAGAGTGTATACAGCTTTCCAGTTTAGTAATGAATCAACAAGATATACAGTTAACTATTATTTTATGAACCCTATACTGATTTCAAAGCATAAATAAAATAACTTTTATCTAGGTATAAGTCTTTCTAAATTTTGTAGAAACAGTTGAAGGAATAAAAAAAAATTCAGGAGGAGAACCTAATTTCCAAACTGGAAGTGTTTTACTGTACTGCATAGAAGAAATTTATCTTTCAGGAAAACTTGTAAAAATTGTAACTTATTAATATTTTTGATATAGTAATTACAAAAAATAAATTATGGTTATAGAGCCATTATTTTCAAATCAAGTAGATTTTGTTTATATCATGAAATACACTTATGAAAATTCGAGGAATGCAAATAATTTATCCACTTATTCGACATCTATTTAAAAAGGGCCAACTTTTTAATTCTTTTTATTTGTTAAGCTTAAGAATCTAGAGTGTCTTAAATGAGGGGATATATTGCATGTCTTGCTAAACATATTTTTCTCACAGAAAGAATAATTCTTTTCTACAAAATGTTCGCGAGCTTTGTAAATTCCCTTAATCTTGAAAAAAGTAATATGGATATTTTTTTCTGCTCAGCTAGGGAGTGCTAACAGCTGTTGGAGAGGTAGATTGAGAAAGAAAAAAAATTGTTTTCCTTAAGCGAAATTAAAATTTGAAATAAGAATTAAAGTATTAAACTGCGTTGGAGAAATTAAACTTTTCACATAATAATATTCCATTTTTGGAATAAAAAAGGAGTTCCAAGGGAATTCGCAAGCCAGCTTCTCATACATTTTTTCACACAAAGATTAAACAAATTTTATAGAAATTGTTATGAAAGTGCACAGGTATTTTGGTTGCTTTGTATACGTTACGCGTTTTATGTGGATCGAAGGAAATATAGAAGCTTTTTCTTTAAATGAGATAATGGAATGCAGCGCATTTTTACATGGTTAAAAGTAATTTATCATATTTAGATACATCACTCAGCTTATTTATTTTGACAGTTATCGTATCATAATACTTATTCAGCTGTCTTTCAAAAATAGTACGGACTGAACATAATGAAATACATTAACAAAGGTTTATTTAAATAATATTACAGATTAGGTAACCGGTTTGTATTAATGAAATGGTTTTCATTTAAGAAACTATGAATCAAATTTTATGAAGAGTTATTGAATTTTCAATTTGGTACAACGAAATAAAACATAATGTTCATTATGTTAGATATACAGTTTTTAAAGAGAAATCACTCATATAAAACAAAATTCTTCCATATGATGTAATCTTATGAGAAATGAACCTATATTAATAAACGGAGAAAATTACTTTTTAAATAAATATTCTTTGTGTATGAAAAACAGTTTGTTAAACCATAACCATATACTCGATAATCTAATTTGCTGTACAAGACATTTGAAAACTCTACCCGGATAACTAAATAATTTTGTACCTTAGACATTTCAAATAACATTACAGATTTCATGAATTTTCTTAAATGAATGTAAATTTTATATACAAATGTGTATTTTATGGCATTACGGGGCTTCAAAATTAGAAAACCTTCCAAGAAAAATTTGTTATGAGCCTCCCAAGGGGCCTTTGTTTTAGTTGGATCACTTTTGGTGTATTAGATCACTTTTCAATTTTTCATCGTTTGCTTCAATCTCAATTACATTTAGCTTAAACACATTCAATTTAATAATTAATCGTTTTCTTTAATTTTAGTATCGGAAGAGTTTAATGTTGTCCATTTCTCAATATTTCCCCGTTTATTTCAATTCTTATATTTAGTTGACTAATTTAATACTAATTATAAAAAAAAGCGTATCTTGGGTAGCTAAATCTGTTTTTTGCAAAACTTTACTTTTATTTTTTTTTTTGTTAGTATATTTTTATTGTCAAAAAGGCATTTTATACAAATATTAACAAAAAGAGCCACCTTCTTCCAAATTTTTAGATTTTTTAAACTGTAGGTACAATATTTTCTTTGTTGTGGTTCTGTGTTTCAATATTATTGCTTTCAAATATAATCAAATGTTTAAAATATATCATTTAGTTAAATATATAACTAACGTTAGAAGTGTTCATTTTCACGATATACGGATGCTTTTAAAAACTATAGACATGGCAAAATTTCTAATTTTGAGAAACAAATGCAAAATAATCTTATACCTATGCAGGTTTTAAGCAAATAATTATTTCCTACTGTTACATACCAACAAATTTTTTCATACATTGAGCGTAATATTTGCATAATTTAACTTCATAAAAATATTCTGGAAACAAAATTATTCAAACAGGAAATTGTTTATTATTTCCTTTTTGAATAATTTATTTCTCACTGGCACGTTTCTATTTAATACCAGTATGAAATATTTATAAATTAATCACAATAAGTCCGTTTAATGTCTCATGCATATTGCACTTCATAACAAATAAAAACGACGCACCAAGAAGGTGTTGACCATTAAAGGCAAAAAAAAAAAAAAAAAAAAAAAACCGGGGAAAGGAAAATTATGTACAGAATAGAAAAGAATTAAAATTTTAGAGAAATTGAATGATTTATTTCAGAGTGACATAGTTACACAGAAACGAGCTCAACAAGGTGTTGACCCACCTCTAGCCTGGATGCAAGTCGCCAAAAGACGTGGCATAGAGTGATAAAGCCCCTGACGGTCTCCTGCGGTATTGCTTGCCAATTTGGCAAGCAATACCGCAGGAGACCAATAACGCAGGTTCATCAACATTCCCTGGTAGATGCAGTCGCCTTCCCATCAAATTCTAGACATGCTCGATTGGAGAGAGATCTGGCTGACCAAGGAAGTATTTGACAAGCTGTAAGACAGTTCATATCAACACGTGACGTATTTGGTTTGGCATTATCTTACTGAAAAATAAGGCCAGAGTATTGCAAGAGGAGCGGTAGCAAAACTGGTCTCAGAATGTCGTCACTATAGGTCTCCAATCTGCATCATTTCAACCTGATCGAACCAAGCACCACAGTAATCGGGCTCGAAAGGCAGGCTTGAGTGGCAATTGGCGTAGCGGTCAGTACGAGCGTAGATTTCGCTCTATCAGCCGTCTGTGAATGATCATGGTGGACAGTCGTGTGCGGGTCACACGTCTGATGGTTGATACCGATGAATCAGGTGCTGTGATAGCTGATCTGACAATCACTCTGTTCTCCCGATTTGCTGTGGCTCTAGTTCAACCGCAACCATCATGATGCTGAAATATGTCACTATCCATCCATTCTTGCCAGCATCTTCTAACCGCCGCAGCGTTTCGACCCATGTGACAAGTGAATCTCTGATTTGCCCAACCTGCCTCTTTCAATCCAATGATACGACCTCTTTCAAACTCTGATAGTTGCTCGTAATGAGCTTGAATCCTATGGCGAGGCATTTTTTCAGACGTTTAAAGGTATCCTATATCGCAATGTAACAGAAAATTGGACCATCCGATTGAGGATCGCTTCTTATATACACCTACTGAGTGCGCAGTTCCGATGCGCTGTAGCTCCCGCTATTAATTCAATGGACAGCAAATTTTAATCATTTGCGTGTTCGGTCCAAATGTCTTTGCATACTTAATTTCAATACAATTGGGCAACTCCTTCTTTGTGCGTCGTTTTATTTTTTGTTTTTTTTGGGTTTTTTTTTGTTATAGAGTGTAAATTCTATTTATTCAAAGCAAATATTGCTATTTTACATATTTTTATAAAATATTTATTTTGTAGGTTAGTTGTTTTTCATTAAAGAATGTCTTGTAGGATTGTAGGATTAAATAATAGAAATATTTATTTTCCATGGTAAGGATTTAATTTTAAATAATATTGGAAAAATAAAAATTACTTTGAATTTATGCCTAAGAAATATTGTAGTCTTAAAAAAAATATTTTCTCTCTTATATTTTTTCGATATTAGTTTATTGCATTTTTATGATCTGGCTAAATTTCAAATTGGACGCATCGCTTAATATTTAATTTCCCCATATAATTTATTCAACTGTATGATTCTTATTTTGAAATTTCTCAAATCATCATGTGTTTAGTTCTTATTGTCGGATGATAAGTTCATCAACTTTGTGGTCACTTTTTTATAAGTTGAATCTTGGATCCAGTATTGCCCTGGGAGCTAATAATTATGGAGACTATTGCTTGATGCATTGAAAGAACCTCCAATTCTTGTAGAACGTTGGTGCGAGAGAATCCAACGTGACTCATCAAACCGAAACATAACATCACAAGGTCAAACATAGAAATATAATCTGACACTAATAATAATATAATAATAAATTCAAAACTATATATTAATATTACTAAAAATATTGTTATTATTTGCATTTACGGCACTGATAACTTAGGAAATTGAAGTATGACTATTAATTATCAATATTATAATTAAATTTATTATTAACACTTTTATTGAACACATAAATTATTCATACTGATTCGGGAATATACTTTAGAGGGAATAATAAATCGCACATCCTGAGAGAAAACATAACTTATTACTTTTTAGAAAAAAAATATGAATAGAGATAAAAATTGCTTCGACTCATGTATAAGAGTTTACATCTGAAATAAACTGTATTTCAGCTAAAAGATATCTGGAAAAATGTACTAAAATAAATTTACTTTCAAATATTTGTACTTTTGGAATATATATACACTCATTAATCATGAAGATTTTTCAATTTAGTTTAATATTTGTGAAGGTATCATAAAACATTTCCATTGAATGGCTCACATTTAGATATTTAACTTGTTATTCTATTATAAAGCCTCAACATTGCATTACTCAATGCTTATAAGTTTAAATGAACTGAATAGGAAATAAATAAATATTAGTTTTACGTTTATATAAACTGATAAATTGTTTAAATACGAGTTGAACTGCTGCTTCTTCAATTAGATTTGTTGTCGAAGGTATTGAGAATTATTCAAAGAAGATGTATAAAATTAATTTCATTAAAACTAATTCAAATCTCTTTGTTAGTTGCATGAAGGATTTAATCACCCAATGTTAAGGAATAAAATACAAGCTAGGGTGATTTTACTGATAGTAATATATTAAAATATAAAAAATTAGATTTTGATTTGAGTAATTAATAAAAGCTACACATTTTAAATAGTCCGAACCAATGCATTTCTTCCTCGCATAAATTATACTATGTGTATAATTTTCTAATCTAGGTCTTTATAACTCCTTAAATAAAAGAGAAATTAAAAAAAAAAATATTCGCTGATTCTAAATACTTAGGATATGCCTTTATAAACATATATATGTGAGACAATCACACGGTTATAGCAGATATAAAGAATAATACTTTTTTAAATATTGCTTAAAAATGATGAATTTAATAATTTTAGTAACGAAATTCAACACAAAATATTATTTTCAATCATATAATAAGCCAAAAGTAAATATCATAATATTTCCTTATTTCTGCATGAAAAAATAAAATTTTAGGATAAAGGTAGTATGCAGTGTTTTGTATTGCTTATATAATTAGCATAATTATTATTATTACTTTTATCAATTTATAATTCTGACTCTTATAAATATATATGTAAAAGCATTTAAAAACGTTTCTTTATTTTATACATGAATTTTTTTCTAGAAAATTTCAACACTTGCATTATAGTTATTTGCTCAATAATACAGTACATAATGAAATTTTTTGCCATCAGCATTTTATTGATTTTATCTTCTTATATCATTTGTAAACCTTATTTAGTTTCGAAGTATTTTTCATTGAGGTTAATTTTTTTCCACTGCTTGAAATTACAACTTCAAAAATTTATTTCTACGATTGGTACATTTATTCTGGTTTTAATCTTTGTGTCATTTTGTAAGCCATTCTGATAATTAGTCTCATGACATAGCTATAATATGAAGAAAAGTGCTTAAAACTTTCGATATTTAAGAAAACTGCACTTGGTAACGTTAATATGTTCATTATTTTACTTAGAATTGTAATATGATTCTACCAGACTTCGAAATGAAAGGATATACAGTATATCTAATAAAAAAAGACATGATTGAATAATTACATTTAGTTCTGTAACTAATCTTGCTCCTAAAGAGATATATTAAACTAGAAATTCAATTATATATTTTCTTGCTTAAAATTTCTGGAATTTTTGGTACTTAATTCTTTGTTCAAACAGTATTCTATTTTGAAACCCATAACACACTCTAAATGGCTAAAAAAATTAGGAGCACCTCTCACTCTTGCAGTACGTAATAAATTAGAATCTTCGATTAAAAGGGTTTTTTCTGGTCAGAAGCGCCTCTTAAAGTTAAAATTAGGCTGTTAATGAAGGAAACAAGATATTTGTGAATTGGATACCAGAATGGGCAGTTCCGTTATCTCTTAAGCCGTTAATTTACTTGGGATTCCTTGTATAACACTATCTTGAATCTTTCAAAGGATCTCAACTCTTCCAGTTGGCGTAGTGTGGAAGTTTTGAGAGGGAGCTATATTCAATTTTCTTTTTCACTGAGAATTTCATTAAATTTATTTTGAAATGTTCTAGGTACTAGCTCAGGTGTCGTTATCATAATTTGACCGAGATTCAAAATTTCGAGATCTTTACTCCAATAGACCTCGTGTTGCAATCTCATTGCGACGTTAATAGAAAATCACTCACAAACAAATAAGCATCTTCACAAACATCTTTCACCATTTGAATGAACGAAGTTCATTGCAAATACTATCAATTCATACAAATTAAAAAGAAAAAAAAAAATCTTACCTTTTTTTTAAAAGTTTTTTTTCAAAGTAGAATTATTTGTAAATAATTTTTTTAGAAGTAAATGTAATATATTTGAATTTTGATAAGAGTGAAGTAACTTAGCTAAAAAATTTATGGCTAATTTTCTTGCTCTTCTGCTACATAATTGGTATCTTTTATAAACTTTTTTCTCGAGTTTTCAGGAAAAAAAAAATATTACATTTTTTTCAAGAAGCCAGAAAATGCTTTATCATCACATCAGCTTCTTATAAAGAAGTTAAAGTTATCAAGTTCGCCATTTTCAAACGTCATACGTTCAAAATATGTTCCTTAGGTGGAACATGAAAGGGACATCGATTTCAGATTATATTCGGAAATTCAGCAAGTATTGTTCTTGACTTTCATTGCTTACTCAGCAATACCGTATCATTATTAGGAAATATGCAAGCACTTCACCATTGAAATAGATGCGTATTGATTTTAAATTACAGTAAGTAACTTCGAGGCTACCTTGAAGGTAAATTGTAATGTTCTGATTACATCGGAGATCTTGAGCTCTGATTTGTTCAAACCCTCAATATTTTCTGGAAGTTAAAATATAGATATTTTAGTGTGAAATTGTTTCCTGAATTTTGTTTTCAAACATTTCATAAATAAACCTTGGGTTTGAGCTTTAAGGGCACACGGACATGCGGGGGAAAATAAAATAACAAATTTAAGGCTCTTTTTTTTGTGACTTTTATGTTTTAAAATTATTCGTAGAGCTTAGGTTTTTTTTTGTACCCGATAATGATATTTTGTTTATTTATAAAACTATCAAAGTAATTTTTAATAAAAAAAAGTTTTTTTTCCTTTTGAGTTGAATAGGGACACAGTACCAGAGTACCATTTTCAAAAATAGCATTCATTTAATATACAAAATATTTTACTCTTCATATATAAAACAATGTACAAATAAAAAAAATTCTTAAAAAAAGTTCTATGCAAAGTTCTGCAAAGATCAGATTTAGTCACCCGAGGTGCTCTTTTTTATAATTCTTATTAAATTACTCAAATAAAAGTATTATAATTAAAGTAAACAATTAAATATCGAAAATTAGACAATAGTAAACTTTTCCGATATTAAAATTAAAGGAAACTATAACTTTTTAAATTGAATATATTTAAGTTAAATGTAATTAAATTTGAAGCAAACGATAAAAAATTGAAAAGTGATCAGGTGCGCCAAAAGTGATGCAAGTAAAACAATAGCCCCTAGTTGACCAGAAAAAGTGATCAAAATGTTTTAATGATATTACTGTATAATGTGTTTTTGAAAAATTTACGGAGCTTTTTAATTTTGGGAAAAATGTAATTTTTTTCACATGAATTATTTCTGAAAATTTAAATATTACATATAGAAAAATACTTTTGATTCACTACAAGCATAAGTATGCTTTATCGAAAGATAAAAAAAAAATTTGGAACCGTATAACGAAATAGCTTTCTATAAAATGAATATTTGAAAATGCAAATATATCTCACAGATATGTCTATATGTAACTAAAAAAGAAAAAGAAATATGTTAAAATTACTTCTGTAGCTCTATAGAACTTATTAGGCACACAGAAATAATCTAAATTCCATCAAATATATGGAAAGAAACATGTCGCAAATACAAGGAGTCTTGGAATGATTCTCCATAATTCCTTTCATGGCTTGATACCCTTAAATAACTTTACTGGACATTTATCGATATTGTATGTTTTAAATTATGGTACATAACTAGTCTTAATCATAACATGAACATGTATCTGTAATATTATAAATAAAACTTGAATGAATGCAATGAATATTTCAAAGGGAAAAAAATCCTAAGCATTCATTAAATTTTTAATATATAATTAATGCAATTAAAATTCCAATGCACTCAAACAATTTCTGTCAGGGCACTATGATTTATAATTTTTTTAGCTTGACATTTTTTATTAAAAAATCTTGCTCCTTTACGCTATACCCACAGTGCTTCTTATTAGAAGAAAATTTCATATTTATTATTATTAATTATTTTCTATTTTTTATTCCTTAATATAATTTCTAGCTGAGGCTTACAATTATTAGGAAATCTTGTAGTAATTAATTCATTTAATATTTTTGTTCATTCTTTCTTCAAAAATATGTATTTAATTTATCGCACACTATCCTTCTGTCGATTACAAAACTGGCAACTAGATGGCGCTCCTTTTAATGTGATCACAATTTATTTGTAAAATGTGATCGATTAATTTATAATTAATTTCTTAAAATAGTATATTGTCATCGGAGAGACACAAAAGCACGTTGAGTGATTCTTTTTACAAACATTAAAGAAATAAAAGACTCAATAAAACTGTGTAAAGGTAATTTATTTTAAATACATTTTAATGGCTAGTAATGGTAAGATAATATATCAAACAAAATTACCAAACAATGACATTTAAACATCAGTACTGATTTTATTTGTATAAAAAAAAAGGTTTTTGAATTTTTTATTAGTTACTTATACATGTTATGAGCGAGACTTTAAGGCTTCTTCAAAACAGAAATAAAAACACATTTTTATATTGACTTTACAATTTGGAAGATTTTTCGTATTGTACTCGTATTTTACGAGAGTGGACATTACAACACACACTATTTATTTTTCAATTATTATTTATTTTAATATCGTCTATGAAAATAGCAATTTGTTTGCTCAAAATTATGTATAAATTATATTTTTGCTTATATTTGCTATAAAATTTTGTGGCCCCATAGGCCAAAATAGAACAATCAAATATCTAAAATAAAAATCGTAATTTAAAAGGGTATATAAACTGGAATTTGAAAAAAAATTGAGAAAGGGAACATTTTTACGTTCTTGAAGTTAATATGCTGAAATAACATTAAGATATATATGTGAAATCTCCAGGTATTGTTATCTTTGACGTTGATATTCAGCAAGAGAAAGCAATCGTTATGAATGATGGATGTTTGAATTTA
>BMAW01094653.1:0-11342 GCA_019974015.1 Nephila pilipes
TGTGTGTGTGTGTGTGTGTGTGTGTGTGTGTGTGTGTGTGTGAGCAAAATATTTATTTAAATTCGTTAATTCGTATCTAAAGATATCTCTCATACAAACATTTTTTTGTCGGTTACATGTAAAATTATTCTTCATGAAAATCTTGAAATGGTTACTTTTTTATTATTATTATTTTGAAGTGGAAAACGGGTAAATGTATATCAGGTTAATCTATTTTCATTAAAATAACAACTTCCATGACGGATATAAGCAAATATTTGAATCTGAGGACAATCTGCGAAAAAATTATAACAACTAAAATTTTATTTTTAATATATTTCTGCAGAGGAATGTGCGGCTGGTTTCCAACTTACAAAAGATGGAAACTGCGAACCTTGTATGAGAGGTTATTTCAGGCCAAAAGGTGCACCTTCTTGCATCAAATGCCCGCCACAGAGAACAACGCCATCTATTAGTGCAAAATCAGAATCTGAATGCTCGGAAGGTAAGATCCATAGATGATTGCACTTTTCTTTAGCAAAAATCGCTAAAAAATGTTTTAAAATGAATTATGTTTGTGTATTTACAGAACTTTGCAGTCCAGGTTATTTCATGGACAGCAGCAGACACTGTATAGAATGTCCAAAAGGAAGCTACATGGACCACGAACAACAAGAATCTGAATGCAGACCCTGCCCGCAAGACACAACCACTGCCACTAAAGGGGCAACTTCCGAATCCGATTGCACAAATCCTTGTCTAGTCGACGGACAGATGCGTCTTTGCCAAGCAAACGCCTTCTGTGTGTTTAGGGAGGACATAGATTCCTTCGCGTGTGAATGCCAGCCGAAATATCGCTTGGAAAACAAAACAGGCGAATGTGTTTGTAAGTTTGTTATTTTAAATTTAGCTTAAAAATTCCCTTAAATATTTGTAATATGCTTCCGTCTGCCTATTTCTGCCGAACACAAAAATCCACTAACCACAACTAATGCGCCTCGTAAATTTTGTACCACGATCAGATGACGAGGTCGACACATAATCTGGCACCACTTTCTCTCACGCCATGCCAACGTGAGGAACTTTCAAGATGTATACGCTACTCTGTGTCACAGGTCTTAAGTGAAATCGTTACCCGAATACGCAGCTCGACAAAAACGTCGCCGATCACTAGTTCGATATCATAACCACCCCTCTAGGTCTATTGAGATAAAAACAAGGTCTACTGGCAACGGCCCTCATAATTTTGAGACGTGGTCGAGTGACGAGGACGACATCTGAATTGGCAATCCCTGCCTTCATTTACCACACCATACTTTACAGCGTACACATTTAAGGGGCATTAATTCCGCTACACGACGGGTCTTAAGAGCAAGCAAGGCTCGAACATGCGAAAGTGACCTCACGGCTGTCTCGTAAATTTCGAACAGTGGTCAGATAATGAAGTCGAACTGATACTTCTTACTTACGTTCCACATCCTGGAATGTTAATGCATTACAGTTCTGTTTTAATTAATGCGCAACAGACACCGTTATTTATAACAACTTGTCTTTGGAAGATTAAGAACTCGAACTCGAGACTGGACTGGCTGGAGCACCGTTTACGTCCTAACTTAGATTTAATACGAATTTGGCATGCTTGAATTGACAAAATTTAATTAGAGTCGAGTATCGATTTCGTAACCCTCACGGTTTCCGAATTGCACTATTCTATTACCAGCGCTAAGATTTTAAAAATTAATAACTATTAAAACCTCTTCCAACACTTGTTCCAATTTCTTAACAATCTCCTGTCACTTTAGTCCGGATATTATGTTTTCAAATAATGCACTCTCAAACGTTAATCACTCTAAAATTGTTACGATATTTACAATGACATATTATTCAAATGCTCGGGATTACATATCCCACAGGAAACTCGAAGCGGGCCACTCTCATCTCTCTGGAGTGTATGTCGTCAAAGCACAACCAGACCAGTAGCATACCCGAGGGAAGTACAAAGGGACATATGCATCCCCCAAGATTTTTTCTAGAAATAGAAATATTTCGGAATAATTCTTCTGTTATACTATTATAGAGTATTTAAACTTTTTTAAGAAAATGAACTTTTTTCCTTCTCATGCTGATCAGTAAGAGAAAGAAATGATTTCATCTAAACTAGTTCCTAGGTAAAGAATAGCAAAGTCTTTTCTGTCTCCGATATGTTCCTCTACATCATTTTTTGAAAACGAAGAGAGGAGGGAAATCGATGAGTCACCCTAATATGAAAAAAGTCACCTCCACACACAGTTTCCTAGGAAAGGAATACAGAAGCCATTCTTTTCTTCCAGACAGTGATCTATGAGTGCCTAAACCTTATCTTCAGAAAATGTTCATGTCAGCGTATCACTTCTTTCTCTTCACAAAACGCATCGTTACACGAGTTCTTTAAATATTTTAATCAACCGAAGAATGATTTCTCATGTCTCTCTGCAGATGAAAATAAATTAGAAATACTGAATGAAGCGTTCTTTAGATTTGTCAGATTGCAGTATTAATATTTTGACTGCGGATTATCAGAGCTACGAAAAAAGAAATACTGACGCAATAGATTAAATTAATTTCTATACAAATAAAGCTTCTACAGGAAAACATGCAATTTAAACTCTTTTATAATAGATATTTCTCCGAAACATCCATAAACTTTAAAAAATTTTAGTCGCATTTGTCCATTACAATACGTACTACTGAAAGATTGTCTTCAACAATGAAATATTTTAAAAAGTTTTTGAGAAATAGTATATCTCTGAAATGTGTTTAAATGAACTCTGTTATACATGTATAAAAATGTATCAGTAAGTAAAGAAGTCTTAATATTTTGGCAAAAATAAAACGGAGAATAAATATAGCTTGTAATAGCTATAGAGCTTTTCATTTCATTGTACTCACATCTGTTTAGCCATTTTCTTTTAAAAAAATTGTGACCATTTTTTCAATCACCAAATATTTTTTTTTTAATCAGCTTTTGAATATTGTTGAATTTTACTGATTTTGGTTAGTAGAAACTTTTGTCATAATGGTATTTTTTTTTCTTCTTAAATTATCTTTATTTATGTAACCTTATAAAATTATATCAATATTTGAGCATTTTTAAATAGGATAAATAAGACTGCTACAGCGTATTCATTAGTTTTGACGAAATAGTAATTCGAAATTAAAGAAATAGTTTCGTTCACGGCGGTAAAGATACGCACCCCCCAAAATTAATTTCTAGAAACGCCACTGAACCAGACTATTACATTAGCCTTCGTATTCCCACGCTTACAAAACACCCTCCACAAATGGACGCTATCATAGCTATGTCGAATTAGTTAGCTATTACTTCAATCATATTTCTCGAAATGTCAAGCGATGGTCAGGATAAATTTTAAAAATTGAAACGACCTCGTTTTATAATATCGTCTTCTAATAAGGCTGTATCTTTTTTTTCCCCAGCTGTGTGTGAAAGTTACTGCATAAACGGGGGTACTTGCGAGGTGAATGCCGAGACTCATGAACCTATGTGTCATTGTGTAACAAACTTCCACGGAAGCCGATGCGAAAGTAAGGCTGAGTTTGTGTACATAGCCGGAGGTATTGCTGGAGCCGTCATTTTCATTATACTCCTGGTGCTACTCATTTGGATGATCTGTGTCAGGTAAGAAATCCCAAATTAAAAAATATTATTTAGCCGTTAATGTAAAATAACGAGGAAATACTTGTGTAAAATCCCGTCGAATCTTTTCTCTAAGTCTGAAATTGTTGACGAATCATGTAATATTCTGACAATTTAAGGAAATCAAGTTTTGCTCCTCTGTCGCTATAATGACTTGATGTCAAATACGTGATTTTCTGCAATTTTATTTTACATCCAAAGGCGTATTGTCTTAGTCACCGACAAAATGTTCGCCCAACCGCTTTAAAAATGACAATTAAAAAAAAATTGGAATTGGCTATGCTAATTTCGTTTTAAAATGTGCTAATGTTTTTTCCCTTGTTAAGTTCCCGAAAAAGTAGAATGATTCAAAATTATTATTGATTTAGCTTAAAGTAAGCGTACTTCCGAACTCCAAGGTGAACAGAAACATTTATTATCAAGATAAGAGAATACCTTCAAATTCTTAATGCATTTTTATTTTCACACAAGCAAAAACTTCTAAAGTACAAAAACGTTACCAGTGTTAACAACAAAAAGGATAAAAACAGACGATTCTGCCATGAAACTCAGTTATTAAAGTAAATGTTAAAATAGGTGCAAAGGATAAATTGTTAAGGAAAACAATAATATTCTGTTCGGATATTTAAAATAAAAGCAGACGATACGATATTAAATTGGTCTTACCAATGTAATTATGCCTTAATCAAACTAAAAATTTAATTATTATAATGTCAATCTTTTGAACTTGACACCATGTGTCCTTTATTTTATGTCCTCATATTTTTATTGACGCAATGTTTTCAAAACTACAACTTTGCACATGTTAAAGAACGGTTGTTGTTTTTTTAAATATCTTTTCTGGTAAAAATAAATAAATAAACGAATAAAATCAAATTTCCATTCGATTATCATGTTATTGTTTGCTTTAATTCTAAAATTTTTCTGAATAATTTAGTAATTTTAAAAAAGATCTGCTAAATCTGTCCTTTCCGCAGAACAATTTATAACAATTATTTAAACACTATTTTAATCTAGAAATGTGACCGAATAAAAATAAACCAATAGTTCTCTTATTAGTAACATATATTTCTTGTTCGTCAAAATGCAATAGAGATAGGATAGAAAATTTAAAAAAAAAGAATTTAAAATAATAGCGTGTTAAAAAAATTATATTTTTACTTCAAATAATTTAAATTTTTTTAAATTTTTAAAAGCCCTTTTATGCCCATATTTTCCCTGTTTCGTTAAATTTATAAAAGATAGAACGAAGTAAAAATAATTAAGACAACAGTGGTGATTCGAAAACGTTCTTATTCTAAAATGTTATTCACAATCATAATATTTCCAAAACTTAAACATTATGATGAATATAATAGCCTGTAAATGAAGTTAGCATAAAGTAATCGCAGGACACTGTTTAATAATGTCAAACACATTTCTGGGTCGTAATCAACCGTGTTAAGAATAGAGGATTGGATAAATCATCAGCTGTTGTGGGTGTATAGAACAAATATATGCTTTTCAAAATCAGAAAAAGACAATTACAAAGGGAAAAGACACCCTCATACTGATGGAGTGATAGACAGAGTTCGCAAATGCTTTTTTTATTTACTTTTTATCGCATTTAAGAGAAACATTTCATTTTAAAATTTCGTAACAATAATTTGGCGTGTCCTGGATGCTGTGCCCGGGAACTCCTTTGCCCTTCCAGCTACGTCACTTCTGAATCATTCTCTATCTCAAATGGTATTCAGAATATTTGGTCGTCGAAATGCTTGGAGAGAGTTCGTCCGGTATTGCGCCAACTTTTATGGCCGACAGGAAATTGCACCAAATTTTATGTTGCTAAATGCCAAAAAGAGACTCGTGTTATAACTTTTAAAATTTTCATGGCATCCAGTTAAAATCGGTACCACAGTTGATAGTTCGAAGGGAACTAAATTATGATGTTTATGAATTAATTAATAAAGTTAACTTCTAAAGCAGAATTTTTCCGTCACGGAACCCAAATTTTGTACAAAATTAGGTAGAGAATAGTTTATGAAGCGTATGTTCTTAGTGTCATTAGTTCCGTAGATATTCGGGAAAAACTCCTGGAGAGTTATTCAATAGTTTACTTTGCGTAAGCGCGATTCGTGTTTTTATGTAGTTGCGATGATCACTGCGGAAATTTTTTTAAAAGGTTTTTTTTTTTACATAAACCTGAAACCATTAATTTTTTGAACATGGAATATTTCTTATACAGATTTATCAACACTTCGCGCCTACACATAAATTTATCTTTTAAGATACAAGTTCCCCTAAAAGGTTTTTAATTAACTGAAATTAATTGCATATAGAAAAATTAACATTTTACTATAAATCGATAATGACATTCCAAACCGAATCCTCTGCGAATTAATAAGTCATTCGAGCCCCAAAACAATTTTTTTCCCGTCAAAAATAACAGAAAATTGATTAATCCGTTTCTGAGTACAATGAAATGGAATTTTCAGATTGATTTTAGCAGCAAAAGAGCGTTAGATTTTGTAAGGTAATGTATTAAAAAATAATTCTTGAATAAAAAAAATACGCATCAAGAAAACTTGTATTTATTTTCGAAAGGAACATTTATGGTGCAAGGAGTTGGAGGATATGTTTACTTGAAAAAAGAGTCACTTTTCACGATAACATAGTTTCATGATAGCATACGTGTCTGTTGGAACATTGTTCGCCTTTTTATGCTCTTTGCTAAAAAGAAAACATTTTTAGAGGGTTTGAGGTCATAGACTTTGATAACTTCTGAGAACTAATGTTCCAAATTAGTCTCATGTTGGCAAATATTTTGAATTTTTCTAAAATATCCCACGATGTTGTTATTGAACAAATAAGTACCATAGCAGCTCTGGATTCTTAAGTCACCTCGAGATGGGGTGGAGGGGCAAAAAATATAGGCAAATAAAAATGGCACTGAACTCGGGTAGTGTGAGGCAGATAAGACGCACAAAATTTTAAAATTCAGCTACAAATTTGTAAGTTTTCAGCGCTTTCTCAGTGAGTTTGGTAAGAGAAGCAAAGAGTTGACAGTTTACATTAACTTTACCATGGTTTGGTTTTAATACGAGTGTGTAATTGCTTTTTCCCCTTGAAATTTTGATTGATACTACACTATGTAACTTTCAACAAAGGAACAATATTACACGCGTATTACAATAATATAGAAGCATTTTTGAGCAATCAAAAATGATCGGCGATAATTTTCAAAATAACAAGACTTGTTTAAAGGAAACACCAAAAAGTTATAATTTGTTGAAATCGAACCAGTGAGTTTACTCGAGGCTTTGTTTTATATTCCATTATGCTATAAAATATGCACGGGAAAAAATAAAAAAAAAAAAATGGACTAATGGATTGCTTGTGTTCTGTATAACATTTAATTAGCTATTCTATGCAATACCATTAATTATATTATAGAAAGAAAGATACGCCGTGTAAAATGTGCTTCTCGGAATCAGATATGTTTAGTCTCTCTGTTTTGAAACAACGTTGCCTTTATTCTCGCCTGACATTGACTTCCACACATTCATCCACTTAGGCAGCCCTTTCTCACAACATATAGTTACTATTCCTGCTGAGCAAGTTTTTACTATTTGTGCTGCTTTAAGTAACAGTTACACGTGACGCCGCAGTCCAACAACAGTGTCATGATAGTAGTAAGCGGCGTAAACCGGGGTACGGAAGTGACGTCATACTCCCCCCCGCCCCCTTCTGGCCGTGTTGGTCTGAATATACTGATAAGGTTATCATTGTGTACCTACTATATTGATAAGGCACCCCACCCCGTTATCTTTGGGATTGTTATTTACGGAGCGATAAGCTCGTTGTGTTGGTAGACAAGTGCTATTCTAGATAAATGAATATAATTTAATCTGAATTAATTGGAAACCATTTTTTTTTTTATTTCTTCTCATAAGGTTTAGGAATTGAATAGTTGCTTAATACACTTTTTTCGTTTGAATGAACTGAATGAATATATTTTGAAGAAATTAGTAGAAAACAATTTTTTTCTTATTATGTCTTACGTAAAGTTACTTGTACTTGATTAAGTATTAGCTACATGAGGTTTAAAACTTTTATATATGCATACATTGTATGGTATCAAAATGATTATTATTTTTACAACTGAAAAGAAAATATTTTTCTAAACAATGGATTATTTATTTTATTTTACTTATTTTGCAATTTTACCTCCTTGCTTAAGCATTATTAATGTATATATCTTAACATTATAATAAAATTCAAAATGAATAGACTGTAAGAAATACACTTTTAAATGAATAGGAAATGAACTTTAATTTGTACGAAATTATAGCAATATTCAGTAAGCTTATTTTTCTTATATGCATATATCATTTTAACAGCATTTTTTATTTAGTTCAATGAATTTATATATTCCGATTGATTTGTGTTTAGTATAAAAATCTTAAATTATAAAATAATTACATTTGTTCATCAGTAAGTTTATTGAGAAAAATTATTTTTACCGTTAATATTTGAAAATATCATGTTAAAATTTTTACATTGCTTTTCTAACAAATATTTATTATCTGAATAGGAAAACGAGTTGAACCTTTTTTGAATATAAAATTCTAGAAATATTTAGTAGATTTATTTTTAAAATGATTTTACAACGATTTTTTTTACTGTAATAATTATTTCATGATTACTTCTTGAATTATTTTTCTGTGACACATACACACATATTTAGCTTTTTCGAAAACTCACTTCTTTAAAGTCTAACATCTTGTTTAATATTCAACATTTTTTTTTTTTTACTGTAACAGCTCAAGTTAATTTTTTGTTTCATGTATGCATTCTTTTTCTAACAACGTTTAGTTAAATGAGTTAACTGGATAAATTTAGATCGAATTGTTAAGTACAAAAAACCTTAACGTATGAATTAATTACCAGTAAGTTTATTGAAAATATACTGTTGATATTTGAAAACATTTTAATTTAGAGTTTCTTATCTCATTTTCTTGATTGTATTTGCATCGAAATTCTAGGAAACATCTGCGTACCGATAAATGCGGTGCCGATAGTCTGTGCCCCCTTATCTAGTGTATATTGTTAAAGAAGGATTTCATTTCTGAGGGTTATGTTGATTTTTACTGTGGGATCGTTCTGGTGAAATATGTTATCACTGTATACAACGAAAGTTTATTGATTTGTGGAATCGGGATTTCCAAGGGTTATGTTGGTTTAACTGTAAGAATGTTCTAGTAAAATATTTAATCTCTGATAGAGGGGGTAGATTAACTTAATCACGGTAGAAGAATTTTCTGGACTTTTATGTTAACTAAAATGTTTGGAAAGTTCTGATAAAATATCTTATCACAAAGAGGGGGAGATATCTATTAATTCTTGGAAAGAGTTTTCTGAGAAATACTAAACTTATTTCTGGAAAGTTCTGATATGATTTCGAATCACGGATAAACGAACAGATCTGTGATCACAAATAAACTATGATTGGTTGAAAATGACGTAGCTACTATTACAAAAACTTTGATTGGCTGATGTATAATATGACATCACCCAATTTTTTAAATATAAGGGTCTGCACTTTCAAACCCTTTTCATTTACGATTTTATTCTTGCTAATTTACCATTTGAGTTTATTTTTTGACGATTTTAGTTTCTGCCGATTTAGCAACGAAATTTTGTTCGAAATGGAACCAACTAAGAGAACTATTAGCGAAGTAAGTTCCTTTTAGTTAACATGTTTAGTTAATTTAAAAAATTATATTAGTATATGTTCATAGTTTATTCATTCGTATTATTTTGAAATAATACTTTTTGAAAATAAGTGTATCTTAATACATTTTATTATTTGTTTTTTATTATAAGGACTTTATCAATAATTCGATTATAGAATAATACGTTAGACCTTTCTGTTTATTTAAGTCACAATTGAAAATCAATATGTGCTTTTAATAACTGGAATTGTATTCTTTTACATAGATTCTGTTTGAAGATGAAGATATGCCGTTTGACAGCGACGATGAAGTAAGTGAATATATTATTGAAAACTTTTTTGAGTAAAATTTATGAGTTCTTGCTTAATTTTTTTTGTACTGTTCTTTAAGATTATTACTGAATGCAGTCAGGATTTCTTGGAAGCATCTCCTTTTTTTGAGAATCTACCTTCTCAGTTTGGTAATGGAATGGAGGTATTATTTTTTATCATACATTTTTTAAATCTTAATTTTGATTATGTATAATTTCTTTGTAGCTCTTGCGAGTACAGTGCATTTTTTGTTAATGTGTGTTATTTTATTTTAATCGACACTTTTTTTTTTTTTTACAGTTGGAGGATGCTATAATTTTAGAAGAAAGATCAAGACGCCGTAACAATCGATTTCAGGCTGAAGAAATTATTTTTCGGGCCCGAATCGACGAAGACAGACTTCCTCATGATTTAAGAGGAATCATGCTATCTACGGTTGTCGACACCATTCGAAGACTGTTCGAGCTTTTGATAGCGAGAACAACCGTAAACCTGAATGCTACTGATCTAATCCGATTTTGTATTCAGGCAGAGGGCTTAGATAGGCCGATATCGACTACCCTTATGCCTGTATCTTCTCTAACGGCAGAAAAAGTACTTTCTGCTGTAATGAAGGTTTTACAGTCCAAGGATACGATCCAGTTGGACAACGGGTTTACGGTGGATGTCATAACGGTGAGACGACCTGTAGGAGCAGGTAGAATCCGTAAGGTATCGAGCGTCAATTTAGATCGCCTCCAAAAACAATCGATATTAGCCATTCCCATGACCGAAGACGGAATGTGTTGTGCCAAGGCGATTGTATTTGCATTAGCACACTTGGAAAATGACAAAAAAGCCATCAATTCCCTAAAAAATCGCAGGCGACCAGCCTTACTGAAAAGAGCAATTGATCTGCATCAGTCTGCAGGTGTTCCTATGGGTCCGTGCACATTCCGAGACATAGCAGTATTCGAAAACCACTTAAATGTGCAAATAGTGGTAATATCGTCTGAAAATTTGAATCAGGTATTTTTTTGTTTTTATTTAATGCATGATTGTAAAAAAAATTGTCCCACATGTCTGAGTTTTGTTTGTATATTTACAGGTGTCTTACAAAGGCCAATGCAGACCCCGCCGCATCAATTTATGGCTTCACGACGGGCATTACGACGTTATCAAGTCATTGAAAGGTTTTTATGCCTCGAATTTTTATTGTGAAACCTGCGATAAGTCTTATCAAGACTTAGAAAATCATCGATGCCCAAATGCATGCTTTGTTTGTTTGCGAACGGACTGTATGCCTGGAAAAACGCAACGGTGTCAGGATTGCGACAGACTGTGCAATTCGGATGAATGCTTTAAAATGCATAAAGCAACGAAAGCAAATCAAGAGTTATCGATGTGCGATCGAGTAAGTTCTATTATCTCTTTTTTTCTACTTATACGATTTATCTTTGAATAAAATGTATTTATGAATTATTTCCTTTTTAGGTATACCAATGTACCGACTGTTGTAAGGTGATTAGACGACGTGATTGTCCGAAACACCTGCATCAGTGTGGCACCACCAAGTGTCCGTCTTGCAGAAACTTTGTTCATTTTGCTGACCATCTGTGCCATTTACCCCGCCTGACACCTCAAAAACAAAATGATAACATC
>BMAW01094659.1:0-14491 GCA_019974015.1 Nephila pilipes
GTCTTCCTCCGCGCGGCTCCTGTGCTGTATATGTGTGTGTGAGAGAGTGAATATATATATATGTGTGTGTGTGTGTGTGTGAATTTATATTTCAAATAAAACATTTAAAAAAGGCAATCGATTCTCAAACTTTAAATTTAGAAAAAACTGTTTTCTTAGTTAATTTCTGTTAAAAAACATTTCTTCGTATTTTAACATATTTCAGTACTTGTTTTTATTAAAATGAGTTTCATTTGAAATCTTGCATAATTTTAAAATAATATTAGATGAGTGGTATTTGTAGTTGGATAATTTTTAAATGAGGTTGAAGCCAAATATAATAATTTTTTGAAATGTTACTAACATTATCCTTTGTTTCTCTGTAATGCAAGTTTTCAAGATTTAAAATTTAATTGTAATTATTTGCTTCTATACAATAACATTTAATTAAGCTGTTTCATTTTGCCTCGTTATGATCTTAATTTTTTGGCAACAGGCTAAGCCTCCTCCCGCATGTAAAACGCTATTTGCCTTCCTAAATAATGATATGTAAAAGTTTTATTTTTCCATTCTGTAAAAAAAACGTTTTGAACCTTATCTCCTAAAAGCCCAATATTTTTTTTTTACAATCTTCCATTATAGCTATGTGAAACATTTTGCCGCCCAAATGACTTGGTTTGGCTTGTATTTTTTCCACAGTACTAGGTTTTAATGTAACTTACTTTCAACTTCTTGTTCTATTTTTCCTCCATTCAAAATAATAAGGGGAAATTCGGGTAAAAAGTTGTTATAATTATTGCCTCTTAAATGATAAGAATCAAAGAAAATAAATCAGATATTTAACTAAAAAAATATTTACTTTACCTCCCAACTTAACCCTCAAAGTTGGTACACACCGAAATTCTACAGTGATACAAGACTTAGACGAAGAAATTGCTAAGTTACAATAATGAAGCACCTATTCTAACTGGATGTGCCGAAGAAGATGACGGTATTCATTCCTCGAAATTCTAAGTCAAGAAATACTATTGTGATTAGAGTGATTGCGGTTTTCGATTCGCTTAGCTTTTGAAATAACAATCAACAAAACTTAAGCTCAGTAGTTGGCAGCTTGAGGTATCACCTTACTTGAGCCCTGTTTTTAACATGATTAGCTATACGTCGTTGGTAATCTAAAACATACAACTGCACATCAAATCATAAAAACAAAAATATTTTATACGAGGGACGTACTATTAGAACTTAGAAAGTTTCAAAACAGACATATATTTGGGCGAAGATCTCTTCGATTGAAATGAGCCCTTGTCTACTGAACCAAATTTTTAAGTTTGGAAACAAAAAGAATCACTGAAGACCAAATCCGGTGATTACGGTGGATGTTGTAATAATTCCTACTTTAATTCCAAGGTTTTGTTCATCGAAACTGCGCAGGTGTGTGCCTTGAATTCTCTTGATGGAAGAAGCTCTATTCCTTTTTCAAATGTTGTCTTTTTATTTTTGATCTCTTCTCTCAACCGATACAGTAGCGACGCATAATATTCTCCAGTTATTAGTATTTTTCCGAAGTAATTAGTGTAGATTAATCTGCGTACATTCCAAACACCGTGGCCGTTGCCTTGCAGGTTGATTTCAGTCTTTAATCTCATAGGAATA
This sequence comes from Nephila pilipes, assembly GCA_019974015.1. Classification (NCBI taxonomy): domain Eukaryota; kingdom Metazoa; phylum Arthropoda; class Arachnida; order Araneae; family Nephilidae; genus Nephila; species Nephila pilipes. Next base: position 1,633 of record BMAW01094659.1, read on the forward strand.
GTTTGGTTCTTTTTCGTCTTCAGAACCCAAAATTTTGACTGTTCCTTTGTCTCTGGAATGTAGTTTTATCCACAGTTATGTACCGTAACAGACCCTGACTGGAAAGAGACAAAACAGTTTCAAAGTCAACCACACAATAGCTTCAGAGTCGATTATTTTCCACTTAAAGCAAACGTGGCACCCATTTTTCCGAGATTTTTTTCACACACAATTGCTCGTGTAAAATTGAAAATACTGAACCTTGAAATATGCCAGTGGCATCAAATATTTCACGTACTTTGATGTTCTTCGATCTCTAAATTTATGTCCTGGATTTTGCCAATCATTCCATTGGACTTCCCGAACGTCGTTCATCTTTTGACGACGTTCACGTCTCATTTACCAATAGTAAATAATTCCAAACACAGGAGCCAATGTGCCATTAACTTCATGCAACTCAGTTTTAGTTTAGTTTAGTTTTTATTAACGTCGCACTAGAAGCAACACGAGGGCTATTGGCGACGGACCATGTAATTTTGAACCATGGTCAAGTGACTAGGACGACACCTGAGCTGGCACCCCCTCTCCTAACATCCACACCACGCCAACGGGAGGACTTTGGGCCCCGAACAGATTAATCGTACATCAGCCCCGGCTACACGGCGGTTCTTTGGCGGCCAAGGATCGAACCCAAGACTGAAAGAAAACCGCCGGCCGCTAGTCCACGACCTTGACCACTAGGCTACCGCGGCCGCAACTCAGTTTTAACCTCTTTCGGTGTTAAGCCTTTAAATTATAAGTGTTCAAATATCGCTCGAAATTTTTTTTCCTATTTTTCTAACGAAACACAAGTTTCTTGCTTTAATGGGCAATAAAAATGAAATCTTGTGATGTAAATAACCGAGAATTGGACAGCTGTCTAGTGAGATGTTTGGGAGAGCTTGTTTTCAATAAATGATATTTATTGAAAACAAGCCATTTCGATTCTATGAGCACCATCCCTCGGGTTTCTAAGGTCTTATTGAACGATCCTCTTAACGAAAGAAAATACTTAATCTACCGTACAACAAGACCCTCAAATTTGCAGCTATATAAATATTTTAAGAATTTTTACACACCGAGACTTTTTGTGAAAGAACTATATAGTTATAATATAGATGCATTAATTTTAAGTATACGAGGGCTATTCAGAAAGTAAGGAACGTTTCCGTCTGACGTCTCTAGGCGCGGGCCGATCATGTATATTTTGGTGTCTGCGTGCTCGGCATCTCAGTTGGCGTCCAACCATCACAACCGGAACATTTCCACGCTCCCTGTTTTTTCGATATTCAAATTTAAAATGTGCGCTGCAATTGAAAATCCCGCCACTTGTGAGGTGCGGTCTGTGATACGGTTTTGTTGGCAAAAACCTAAAACCTATGGAAATTTATCGGCAAGTGTATGAAGTGTACGGAAACAACATAAGGAATGAAAGTTCAATCAGGAAATGGTGCATTCAGTTTAAAAATAGCCGAACAATCTAATTCACGATGAAGAGAAAAGTGGACGCCCTAGCATTGTGACTGACGAATTGATCGCTAAAGTTGAGGAAAAGATTCGTGAAAACCGCCGTTTCACAATAACGGAGCTTTCACTTAGTTTTCCACAAGTTTCACAGACTTTGTTGTCTGAAATTGGCGGCAGAATTTTAGGATGAAGGAATTTGAAAGCTTGTCTACCGCTATGATAAGTCGTTCAGTTTGTTTGGTGACTATGTAGAAAAGTAGAATTTTAATCGCTCTTTCTGATGTTTATAATTATTTTTTTTTCTTCTTGTACTCAGTTTCTTTTTAATTCCCAAACATTCCTTACTTTCTGAAAAGCCCTCGTATATACCAAGGGGGGGGTGATGTTTTCATTCCTAGAATTCCAATTTTAGACTTAAAAAATTTCATGCATTTTGAAATGATTGCAGTTTCCGATTCTTCTACCTTTTGCCATAACAGTCAAGAAAATTCTAAGTCCGTCGTTTGAAAAGGGAGGTATCACCTGTTCTTGATCTTTGTTTTTTATATGGATAATTTTAAGTAGTTGGTAATACAAAAATTCTATAGAAAACGCATCAGATGAAAAACCAAAAAGATACTGTATATCCACAATCGCGACTACCTGAAATTTTCAATTAAAATTAATATTTTTAACTTAATGCTGAAGGCTTTTTTACTTACAACACAAATTCATTTTTGGATACCCTAAATACTAAATTTTGTTTCTTTTGTCTTTAATATGTCTTTGTTTTTTAGATGAATCCTGAGAATATCCCGTAATTTAGTTATATTTGACTTTGCTATCTAATTTACTTAAACTCGTTGGAGTTACTTAATCTTTTCTTGGAGTTCTAATTAATAGTTATCATAAAATTACTCAAAACTCTTCCTTTTTTAAACAAATTTCATTCTTCTATTTGACTTGTTACATTTTTCAATTCTCCCGTGTGAAGTACTAGTGCATTAGCTATTATAAAATAACATTAAAATTTATAGAGACACTAAATTTCTTCAAATTTTTTTCCTTTTTGTTTTGTTTTACTGCTAAACAAGTAATATAAAAAAATTAAGTCAATTCCTACTTAGAAAATTTTTATTTTAGTTACTTTTTATTAAATAACTATAATTAAAATAAATATGTATATACATGACAGAATCACAAAATTAAGTTGCAAAAGAAATTTTTTTCCAGCGATCTACGCGCTTCATCCCTGACGCTATTTAATTTTAAATTTATATCCCATTAAATATCTTATATAAGAGAATTTTTTTTTCACCAATATAAAACTAAAATTAATTATTTGAAAATCAAATAAAAGCCTTTTACACTTCGACGAGATGCCATCGGAATGCCTGAAGATTCTTCGCCGATGGTCGACCAAATATGCCATTTTAAGGCAAATAACATAGTAAAAGCATTGGCTTGTTTCTTAATTCATCAGTTAAATTAAATGGTTGGAATACAGATTAACCCAACCTCCCTTGGAAACAGAAATTATTTGGAGGTATTTTGCCAAATGTGACTACCCTGGACCGCTTCGCGGACTTAACGTTCAGGCAAAAAAAATCGCCAAGTTTGGCAAATTTTGAAATCTCGCCAAGCGGCTGGGCTCAATTGCATTTTCACCAATTAGATTTTATTAAGGCTCCCGTCTACCGGCCATTTTGATTTCGCGGACGCAATGTTAATCCTATGGAATTTTGACTTTAATTCTCACATCTTTATTATTTGATCTATTTGAATGCAATAAAGTGCATCTGAAAGGGCAAAAAATAATGAATGCTTCTGTGGAATTACTTTTTCCCTCCAATTTTTAAAAGTATTTGAAAATATTCTTTAAAGACCGGAAAACTCAAAAACGAATAATTAAAATAAGAATAAAAATATTTTTAGGAATCTTAGGAAAAAAGTAATTCCACAGAAGCATTAATTATTTTTTGCTCTTTCAGATGCACTTTATTGCATTCAAATAGATCAAATAGTAAAAGTGTGAGAATTAAAGTCGAAATTCCATAAGATTAACATTAAGCTGACGAAATCAAAATGGCGGCTAGACGGGAGCCTTAAATGAATTAATATTTAAAAAAAACTATATTACCATCCAGTGTCATCCACTACAAGTTTAAAAAAATGTATTTGATGAATAAAAAGTATTTTATTCATCAAATGAATTTTTTGGATGAACAAAAAGTGGATGAATAAAAAGAGTATTTTATTAACGATTGAAAATTTGAACAAGATTATATATATATATATATATATATATTATACACTCGATCAAACTCCAAGTAACCAGAGAGATGGCGCTCGTATGAAGACCAGTAACCAGGTCTATCTAGAGTACTAACTCTTGACATTGTCAAAATTTTAAGTCGATCAGGACAAAGGTTTTTTGAAGTATAAATTGAAAAGGTTTTTCCAAGTGGGTGCCTTGCGATTGCTTTCGATGGAGACAAGAACAGCAACGGAATTGATGATTAAAGCTGTTTATCCTTCTATTTACTCACCAACAAAAAAAAGATTTCTTGCGAAAAAAAAAAAAAAAAGTAAAAAAAAAAAAAATTTGGGGGAAGAAAAAAAAAAAAAAAAAAAGATTTGGAAAAGCGTTGGAACGATTGTATCACCTAAAAGGTGATTAACAAAGTGTTATGTTGATGAATAAAAAAAAAAGTGTAAAAAAAAAATGTTGTTTTCAATTTTTTACAGACTCGGGAGTTATTGATCGATGTGTTATATATATATATATATATATATATATATATATATATAGGGAGAGTGTGCATTAGTAGTAAGAATTTAAAAAATAGAGAGTTCATTTCTGATTCCATAGATGGATCATTTTTGAGTGTCGAGGGTGAATAAAGGAGTGACTGAGTGACAGTGGAGTTTAATGGTGCAAAAGCCAAAATAAGCCATTCTGCGCCAAACATTTGTTAAAATCAATCAGAAATAAGTTATTTTAAGAACACGCACAAGGTAACTATATAGGTTAAAAGTGGGTGAATATAGGAATTAATGCTGCAAGAACTAATATTATTATGCAGTGCCACTAAACACCATGGGAAAGGGAAAATATCACTAGGGAGCCTAGGGGAAGAGCTCATGCATCCCTTTCCTGAGTAAAGTATGTAAGTCACTGAGGGTGTATTATTTGTAAGAATTTTATCAATAGTACACTCGAAAACTGTATTTTAAAATTGTAAACACAAGTGCAATGTCATAGAGTAAAATATATTTATTTAAGTTTTATTCTTTTTTTTTCAAAACATAATTGTTTGGGACTCTGATACATTTCCCTCACAAAATCTACTCTGCTATCTCGCCTGCATTTTTTTTTTTATATAAAATGAAGATATTTCCTTATTTCCTGCAGAGTGATTATGACTTTTTCATAATAAACACCAACAAATTTTCGATGTTGAGCAATATTTGAGTACAAATTACAGAAAATTGCAGAAACTTTGAGTCATAACGTACAAAAACTTTTATATTTAATTAAATTTAATTTTAAAAATAATTTACAAGTTAATTGCTTAAAATATTATGTTTATAAAAAGTACAAGTTTTTAGTGGCCGTGCATTCTAGTAGTCAATATTCGCGAACTAGCAGCCAGCTTTGTTTTAGTAAAATAGTACGTTCGAGCCCTAACGTCATTTGAGTGAGGCCGTGTAGCAAGGATGATATACGTCAAATTCGGTCGAAGTCCCAAATTGCCCCATGAACATGATGTGGAAGTTAGGAGAAAGTTGTCTAAACCGGCTCTAGTGTTGTCCTCGTTTTTTGACCAAGATTCAAAATTACAAGGTCCATCAACATTTGCCTCTTGTTGCTTCTCAGTGCGATGTTGATATTATTAATAGTTCGTGCACATTTATTTATGTATATAAATGTTATTTCCTTTACATAAACCGATACATATGTATCCTGATGTTTCAGTGATAAAATATGATTCTTTAATCGCTTTTAATTTTTAAAAAATCGCTCATCATTTCTCCGTCGAAGACGTATCAGTTATCTTGACAAATGTTAAGGAAATTGCCTTATAGACAAAAAATATTAATAATACATTTCAAGAAATTAGTTTCCAAACTAGCTGATTTTAGATGAAACAGTATGAGTTTTTTTTTTTTTTTTTTTCAATTGTGTTAATTGTTTAATTTTGCATAGTATTATCAAAGCTTTTTCCATCAAATATTCAGTAATATGGTCCAAATTTGAATATTTATTTCAGATGTAAAACTGATCTGCATCAGACACATAATCGGATTTCATTATCAAAACATACAGCATATTTTAATTAGTTACATCTAACTAAATAAATCCGTTTTTCTATAAACAAAATGATTTAAGTCGGTTTTTTTTACTCTGATACGTTTATGTTGTACAGGACCGGTTTTCTGACTCTTTCTGTGAGGTTTATTGTCTTTGCTTCACACGTGTGATGCTCCCACTTGATACTCTAGCAATCCTGTTCTATTTTCGATCCTCCTTCTAGTCAACCAACTTTTATCTCTTTTCCCCTTTTTTTCTAATGTCCGGGGTCATAAATACACTTTATTTGGTACAGCGGTCGGCCAGGTTTCGCTCTTGCACCGTGAACTAACTCGCTTAGTATGAACCGACATTAAAAATTGAGGAATAAATTGCGTATTTGTGTAGGTTCGAAATTAAAAACAAAACCATAAAAGTTTACTGTATTGTAATCATTTTCGAATTTATATTTAAAATATGATTTTTAAAGTCCATTATGTCTCACTTAATATGCATAACAAATTTTATCGAAATATCTGTTATTTTTTAATAATAATTTTAACTTAACACTAACCATCGTCATATTTTTTAACGTCGCACATCAACAAAATGGTGAAAGGTGACAGATTTCCCAATTCCGAATCACGTTTAAGTGACGAGGATAACACCTGAGCAAGTATACGTCACTCTCTTAACTTCCACTCGTCGCTTGAGCGAGGTTCAAAATTACGAGGTTCATCCCCGATAGTCCTCGTTTCCTTCAAGTGCGACCATAATAAAACCAACCTACCTACCTCTAAGCTACCACACCCTCCCAATGTGAGAACTGTGAGCCCTGTAAGATTTAACGTGAGAAAAGCTCACTTCTTGAGGGGAGTGAATAAGTGAATAACAGTAGAGGTTTATTGTGTAAGAGACAAATATGGCTACGAGCGCTAAGAAATGTGTATTTGACTGCAAGTATATCATTAAAATTTAGAAACAATATAAAAATTGGTTGACAAGGTTAAAAAGATAAAAATGGACAAGATTTGCTGGGATTTTCCGGGGAGCGTCGCAAATGTTTATCAAAGAAAATTAAAATCTTGAGAATAAAAAACAATAGGGTACCTCAAGGTCAGAATATCCGTGCTTACCTGAAGAAAGTAAGATCCTGAGAGTCCGCTTTACGACGGAAATTCACATCTGTATTCACCTTTAACTTGATCGTAATATGAAACTGAAGGAAACTGAGGACAATTAAACATTAACCACCGGTATAAAACTTCATATCACCCGTATATTTTTGATTAAGGTTACTTAACTCCGAATTTCCAAACCTGTGGTTATTGATTGAATCTCATTGGTCAAAATTGAATCCTGTGACCTCTGCTGATTTGTGTACCATTTGATCTCGAATTCTGATCAGATCATACAGCAATCGCTATGGTAAAATCTCAGAGAAATCAGAACCAATTTGACTAGAGTTAAGGCACTATTTTAAGGGTTTCTTTTTCTGTTATTTCTCTTGAATTAGTAGAGGCAATTCCACGACACATTCCTTTGCTAATCGAAATCTTCTCCGAAACACGTAGTCGTCCACTACTACAAATGTATAATTTTTTCCTACTTTCCTCTCTCTCTCTCTCTCAATCTCAATCTCTCTCTCTCTCTCAATCTCAATCTCTATAACTAGTCTCTCTCTCTATATTCTCTCTCTCCAGTTTCTCTTGTCTCTCTCTCTCTCCAATCTATATAGCAATCTCTCTCTCAATATCTATGGCGATGTAGCATAGAGTGTATGTATATAGCCGATTAATATGTATGCGATTAACCATGTAATATGTATGGCGGTATAGAAGTGTATATGGCGATGCTGTATATGCCGAATTAATACGGTGCCATGTGTATGCTGGAGTGCCGATTAATATGTATACTCGCGGAGTCTTCATTGTATATATGTGGCTTGGAGTGTTTCGGTTTTAGAGTGTATGTTTGGAGTCGCCGGTTTCCGATGTATGTATGCAGGTCTCCAGTGTATGTAACTTTTGAAATATGGGAACTTACGATGTATGTATGAACATTCGGTTTTAGGTGTAACGACAGATGTGGGTTTTTAAATTATATGTAACAGATATACGGTTTTTAGGAGTGTAACTTACTTAGGAACCGATGTATGTAACGAGTGCTGCGGTACTTAGGTCTTGTCGCATTATGCCAAGGTGTAAGTGTATATACTGAGTCTTAAATTCTCGAATTAATGGAGTGTAATATGCAGATAACCGATGCGGAATGTAGGTATACTTGAGTGTGGAATTAATAGATGAATCTCTCTCTCTCTCTAAATCTCAATCTCAATCTCTCTCTCTCTCTCTCTCTAAATCTCAATCTCAATCTCTCTCTCTCTAAATCTCAATCTCAATCTCTCTCTCTCTCTAAATCTAAATCTCTCTCTCCCCTGGTTTCCAATTTTTTTAAATAATCCAATTGAACAATCGATGAAAATTTTCTTAATTTTTTCCATCTTAAGTACTGAAATACATCTAAACCCAAAACTGTTCACATATAAACACAAAACTGTAAACGTATGAAAAATCGCATACTGCGCAAGCGCTATTAAATCTAACCTAGCGCAACATTCGAAACTGAAATGCAGTTAAGAAATAAACTTGCAATGTTGAAATGAACTTAAAGCGAGACCCCGGTTTCTTTCCTTTGACTGTCGGTCCAGTTAACAGTGAATTTTGTGTTTAGTTGTTATTGGACTCACATCCCTAACTAAACTGTAACACAGCTGATCCTAGACTCCTGACCCATTACTAATACGTTACTGTGACCAAACTTAAGAGAAAAGGCATCATATTTAGCAAATTGCGGTTATTTTTTATCAAAATAGATTTAAAATATGAAGAATTGCTATTCATCGAGACCATACATTACTCATAATAATTAAACGAGTATTTTGTTTGAAAAAACGTTAGATAATGATTATCTATTTAACACATGTACACAAAATGAGTATTGTTTTCAGAATTTTTAAATTGTAACATATTAGCAGCTATTTATGCTGATTACTTAAAGCAATTTAAAAAGTGTCTTAAAAACAAAATCAGAGATTTAAAATCCGATGGATTGATTATTACTCTTTGCGTTTCAAGAAACTAAATTTAAAAAGGAATTTTAGTAATATTTGTTTTTATATTCTTACAAGCTTTTCACCTATTTGCATTTGAAAAGAAGTATAAGAAAGTAATTACATTTCTAAAATGATGATTTTCATTTTAATTTTTCTGTCAAAAAAGAAATACTTATATCTAGCAAATCCTAAACTAATAACATTCCTAATTTGATAGATATTTAATTATTATTTCTCTTACAGCCAAAACATATACAATGTCTAAAAAAGAGAAATTTCAAAAGGAAAAATTACTTGAAGATTACTGAAAAAGAATAGAAGCTAGTAATAGCAGAAATAATTCAGAAGCTGATTCGGAAATGTTCTTTAAAGTTAAATGGATACAATTCTTAAGCTGGTTATATGCAAATTGCTTTGAGAAAGAAATGTATCTCTTGGGAATAAACGAAGCAAAAAGAGCAAATACATAAATGTAAGTGTCCTTTCTTCACATTAAAAATATCGCTAGAATTCATTTCTCAAAAAGGAAGATAATTTTCTATCCGATTACTTCGAATCAACGTCTAATGAAATTTTTTATTATAAAATGTTCCAAATTCAGTAAAGAATCGAATCAAATGTTTTTATTGTAAATAAATAATAAAAAATTAGTCATTTTTTGCAACTACGTATAATTCACTTTTCTGGATTGATGCGATTTAATATTAACTCTTAAATGCATGAATTTTTATTTTTAATAAATAAAAATTAAAAACATCCGGGAAATGGGTGTAGTTAAACGGGGAAAAATACAAAATAAAAATAATTGATTTTCAAAAAAAAACATTCGCGATTATCACAAAAAACACACACTTTCCTTCCATAAATTTATTAGTATATGCATATAAATTAATATTAATCCATGATCTTCCATCCTTTATTTCCGAAAACCATTTTCCCTGTATATTTTTATTACTTTTTGTATAAATAATAGTAATTCGTAACCCCCCCCCCCCCCGAAATGAAATTGTACTCAGATGTCACGCCAACAATGAAAATTGTTACAGACGAAGAAATAAATTGTCAAAGATTCTAATCTCATTCTTAAATGTTAAAATACTTTCGTTAAAATTAAAATTTATAAAAAGTCGGGAAAATGTTCTATGCAAAGTTTTGTAAAGAACGGATTTACCACCCAAGGTTCGCCTTTTTTATAATTTTTATTTAATTACTGAATTATATATAAGAATTAAAGTAAACGATGAAATATCGAGAAATGGACACTAGTAAGCTTGTCTGATATTAAAATTGAGGGAAAAGACAAATTATTAAATTGAGTATATTTAAGGTAAACATAATTAAAATTAAAGGAACTGGTAAATTATTAAATTAAATATTATATCAGCTACATTTATTTAAAATTAAAGCAAACGAAAAGAATTAAAGAAAATTGAAAACTGATCTAGTACGTCAAAACGTCCCACCTGAAACAATAGCCCCTTGGGTAACTAAAAAATGATACGCAAAGGCTGCTACGTAAAGAGATATGAGGTTTTTAACATATGTGATTTTCCTTTCTTTTACCTTGGGAGATTGTTTGATGCAAATAACAATTTCTTACCAACCAAAATGAATCGTGTTTATTTCTACCTGCCTCTAATTTGCATAAAGTGAAGTGAGATAGAGATGGTGGTATATAAGCAAAAGGAAGTTTAGAGGAGAGAAGTCGAGTGGGACTAGCGCTGAGAGTATGCCTTATAAGCGATGGATGATATCAAGAGTTGTGACAGGCAATAACGGTCGTTGAAGATTCGAGAAATCAAGACAGCCTCGACTGGAGAGATTTTGATAATAGAATATTAATTAAATTATAGTCGAATAGGTGAATTAATCGAAGGGGTCACCAAGGGGATCAAATATTCCTTAAACATTATATGACAAAGTTGACAAATAAATAGTTGTGTGAAACTTGACTAATGTGTCCTTGCGTAGATTTTTGACTTTAAGAGTTAGTTGTATTTGATTGAGTTATGGCACAAGATTCGGTTATAAGAAGCGATTCGCCACATAGATGTAGATCTACATCTGGATATGCATTTAAGAGATAAATAATTTTTCTAAAATGCTTCCTTTTAAATATGTGTATCAAAAAAATTCCTTTATCAAAAGCATAATCTAATAAATTTATAATGAAAAATAGTAAATTTACTATAAAGAATGTAATTAAATACTATATTTTTGAAAACTTTAGAACTAAAACTAGGGCACAAATGTGGGAAAAAAATTCAAAAAGAGCTATGATCCACTGATATAAATCTACATATATATCTAAATATTAATTATTAGATGTGTTCATTACAATAAACTCTTAATATTAGAAAGTGAATTAAAAACGAGCATCTTTTACCTTTAACTTTTAAAGATTAAAATATTATCAAAAGCAAAGCAAAAAAAAAAATGTTTTGTGTAGCAAACAAACGCTAATTTTGAACATAAATGAATAATACAATTAAATCTGTTATTCAATTTAGCTATTTTATGATACGTTTCCTTTCAAAATTTTCAAATAAAAACATTGTATTAACACTTTTTTAAACGTATGCAAATTTTGCAAAGCATTTCATACGAAACGCTAACTAACAGAACACAATCGATGTCAAAAATCAGTTGCTCTTTGATGATACTGTATTTTCCTTTTGATACACAATGCTCTTGAAATTATGTTTCTTCACAAAAGCAAATCCTTGTTCAAGATATTCTCATAAAAATCAACATTTTTATTTCCTACATTTTAATATCGACTAAACTCTCGCTAAACGTTTTCTTTCTCGACTCACGTTTCTTTCGAAGGCAAATTCAGTTCCTCAATAAAACTAGATTATGATGGCAACACTTAATGAGATTTAAAGTACGACGCACACTACATTAGGATAGAAGTTACACAAAACCATTAAAAAGAGATGCTCTTAAGTATGCGAGTCGAATTCGAAGCACGTTTAGATTTAAAGCATTTATGCGCGCTTTGTTCGACGGAGGTACGTAAAATTGTTCAATACTACGGTGAAAAATCTGTTTAGTTCAGACTTTTTCTAAATAATGCAAACCTTTAATAAAAGAAATCGGGTTTTAGAAGGTTTTATAAAACTACATCTTTTCCTGAAGGCAGGATATTATGAAGTTATGTCATGATCCGGTAGGGAGAGATTATTTTATTAGACAGATAGATGAAAAAGTGTGACTTTAAAAATAATAAAATATAATATTTTTTTGTGGACTTCTAAATCTCTTTTAAGGAGAGAATAGGTTGCTTTTGAAGTATATATATATATAATATTACTTCTACAGATGAGATATTCGTTTTAAAGGAAAAAATTAAGGAATTTCTCTTTGAAAAACATTTTAATTTTTTTTTAATATTGAATAATATAGATTTTTTTCTACTTCAGATGTATTGTTTATTAATCTTCAAGTATTATGCATGTTTTTAATGTGTAAGTAAATCAGAGGTATGGTTTGTATCAGAATTCTTATCATATTTAAAATTATACTTAAATTCAATTCTAAAGTATTCTGACTTATAATAATAAGTAATATTGAGAACTCGTAAATTCCAGCTTTCATAAAAGGCGTAGAGTTTGTATATTTCTTTATTGGACTTATTTTGAAAAACTCATAAACTTAACTGCTGCTTGCTGTTTCTTTAGGGTGTGCTTATAATGTACGAGAGAGGTAATAGTATTTTAATTATATATATATGTATATATATACGAGATTTTAAATTTCCTGCTGATAAATTTGACATTAGCAATTACTTAATCCGTGTAGTGTAAGATATTCTAATAGGATTGATTATGTACTTATTTATAAAACTCAATATTTATATTTCAGTGGTTTCTTCAACAACCACGCCAGAAGTGAAAAGGCTTTATTAACTAGATCGAGAGAGACATTTCTTTTGGTCTTGTGAATAAAGGAGCAAAAAAATTTAGCAACCGGTTAACTTTTCT
>BMAW01094661.1:0-34469 GCA_019974015.1 Nephila pilipes
TTAACGATACGAAAATATTTTATTAAATCAATGATGTCCTTCATACCAAAAAAATGGAAAGAAGTATTTCAGCTTGTGGTATATCAGCTAAAGTCAGTAGAATTTTTTGAATATCTCTCAAAATGGTTTTACTGCTGATTCATTACTGGTAGTTGGAAGATGAGTTGTCTGCATTCTTTTAAAACTAGTAACTTCACATGAATTTTCAGGTGGTTATGAATCATTGGGGTCACTGACATTAGATAATTCTCATTTTAGAAGGGGTTATCCTTAATACTCGTAAGAATGGTATCGGCACAGTTTCAAAAGTCAGTAGAAAATTCTAAATGAAGTAAATTTCATATAGAAATTAAATATTTAAATGAAAACTCTTCTATAACTTCTTATCTAATTTCTTCTAAGTTAAATGTTTTATCAAATCCTGAAAATTTACACAATTTAGCGTGATTTGGTCTATCTCTATCAATATTAATGATTAAACGATGTAAAACTTTTATTTGGTTCATACTATAATTTTTAATGATGTTACTAACACATGGATCAATAAGTCCCGAGACTGTGCGGTCGTTTTTTTGCGATTTCCTCCTTCAAACGCACCAGCAAGTCAATATAATAATCACTGTTGATCGATTTACCTTTTTCGAGGTAGTCAATGAAAATCACGCCATGCGTATCCCAAAAAACTGACGCCATGACTTTGCCAGCTGACTGCTGCGTTTTCGGACGGCTTTCGCCAGCTGTGCGCCACTCAGATGACTGCCGCTTCGACTCTGGAGTGTAGTGATGTATCCATGTTTCGTCCATGGTCACGTAACGACGCAAGAAATCTATTTGTTGCGAGTAAATAGCGATAAACAGCTTTCTGAATCATCGACTCGTTGCTGTTTTTGTTCCATCGAAAGCAATCGCGGCACCCACTTGGAAAAAACCTTTTTCATGCTCAATTTTTCATGAAGGATAGTAAATACACCTAAATACAATATGATATCTGTGTCATATACAATATGATATCTGTGTCATCTCAGCAATCTCACGGAGCTTCACTTTACGATCTTTCATTATAATTTTTGTCACTTCACTCACATTTTCCGGTGTAACGGCTTCCACAGGTCTACCCGAGCGTTCCGCGTCATTTGTGTCGGTACGACCACGTTTAAACTCGGCAAACCACCAACAAATCGTTGCTTTTGATGGACAAGAGTCCGGGTAACATTTTTCACTCCATTGTTTCGCTTGCACGGTGTTTTTACCCATTAAAAACAATGTTTTATCAGAACACGAAACTCGGTTTTTTCTATTTTTTAAACAAACTACAAAACGACTTTACTCCAACCTCGATAACTCAGCTGTTTCTGGTCCGATCGACTTAAAATTTTGACACGTTTCAAGCAAAGGTTAGTACTCTAGAAAGACCTGGTTACTGGTTTACTACGAGCGCCATCTCTGGGTTAGTCTCGGAACTTATTGATCCATGTGTTATATATATATATATATATATATAATATATAAAATACTCCTGTCACAATGTTCGTTCCCATACTCCTCCGAAACGGCTTGACCGATTCTTATGAAATTTTTTATGCATATTCAGTCAGTCTGAGGATCGGCTACTATCTATTTTTCAAACCTCTAAGTGATAAGGGGTGTCCATCCCAAAACTTTTGCCAACAAAACAACTAATAAAATTATTAATTTTGCGTGTAATTCGCACGATCAGTTAATTAAGTGATTTACATAACCTCTAAAATACTCAACACGTGTCACGAGTTCCCGCAAACAACGGCTATTGAGTTGTAAGTATAAATTATTTTTATACGTTTATTATAAAATCAAAAATTATTCTTTCTTATTTATAACGAAAATATGCCAACAAAACGCAAAGGGGCCAATTTGAGCCGTGATACAAATAAATCTAGAAGCATTCGAAATAGAAGAGCCCGAAGAACCGAAGAACAAGTTCAAGAAGAAAATACTGGAGCGCGTGTGAGAATAGCGCAATTGCGTCAAGAACAATTATACGATACACGAGCAGAACGCAATGAAGTCATGAGATTAGAACAATCACACCGTTTTACTGTCAATAGACGTAGAGTAAATGACCAACAACGCCAACAGGCACATCGAGCATTTGCAGCTACATCATTCCTGCGTTTAGCGTTCCAGTATGAGCCCGATATTGAATATTATGCTCATTCAAAAGTGGTAATTGGTGCTATGGACAAAGAATGCCCGTATTGTCATGCTTTGAAATTCAAAAATGAACCAGCCGGGATGTGTTGCGCGTCAGGGAAGGTACAACTACCTGAAATTGAAACACCACCGGAACCATTGAACGGTTTGCTTATCGGCACAAATCCAGATTCTAACGTGTTCCTGAAGTCCATTCGAACATTCAACTCATGCTTTCAAATGACATCATTCGGAGCAACAGAAATAGTTCAAAATACTAATGCAAATGGTCAACAATACAATTCTACATTTAAAATCAGAGGCCAAGTTTATCATAAAATAGGCTCATTGCTGCCAATGCCAAACGAACCACATAAATTTTTACAAATCTACTTTATGGGCGGCGAGGACTCCAGAAGCGCACTAGCCAATCGGGTGGATGCACGTTGTGGCTACAATAACCTTGATTCATTCTTTACCAGACGCATCGTCAGCGAGCTGGATGCTCTATTGAATGAGCATAATGAATTGTTGAAAATATTCAAATCCCACATGCACAAATTAGAAAGCGATAATCACGCTATTGTTATTAATCCTGATAAAACACCAGCTGGAGAACACATTCGTAGATTCAATGCATCTGTTGCTGATGACGTTGCTGGAATCATGGTTGGCGATCGTACAGGTGCACGAGAAATTGTGATTCTTAGGAGAAATAATAATCTTCAGTTCATTGCTGATACACACCGTTCATATGACGCTCTCCAATATCCGCTAATCTTCTGGAAGGGACAAGACGGATATAGCATAAATATTAAACAACGAGATCCCGTATCAGGTACTTCATTAATTATGAATTTGATCATTACACTTTTAACAAAACAATTAAATTATTAAACTTAATTAATTTAAATTAATATTTATGAATATATTATTACAGGTGCCGAAACAAACAAGAACGTTAGCTCGAAGGATTATTATGCGTATAGATTGATGATTAGACGCAGGCTGGACAACGTCATTCTACGATTTCGAGAGCTTTGTCAAAAATTCATGGCTGACATGTACGCGAAGATAGAGGGCAAACGACTACGATACTTACGATATAATCAACTCAAGCTACGTGTGGAAGAGTACATTCACTTGCGAGACGCTATTGTCAACAACACCGCCGCAGCCGAAATTGGTAACTCTGTCATTCTACCATTATCGTACATAGGCAGTCCACGTCATATGCAAGAGTATATACAGGATGCTCTGACTTTCGTGCGCGAATATGGGCGACCGTGTTTATTTATCACGTTCACATGTAATCCAAAATGGCCAGAGATTACATCTTTGCTGTTGCCTGGCCAAAATGCAATACATCGTCATGACATTACAGCACGTGTGTTTAGACAAAAGCTGAAGTCTTTAATAAATTTTATTACTAAATTACATGTATTCGGTCCCACACGTTGCTGGCTGTATTCGGTTGAGTGGCAAAAGCGAGGATTACCTCATGCCCACATTTTGGTTTGGTTAATCGACAAAATCCGTCCTGAAGAAATAGATAATATAATTTCTGCAGAAATTCCCGATCCGTCTACTGATCAATTGCTGTTTGATATTGTTACAGCAAACATAATTCATGGCCCATGTGGTACTTTTAATCGTTCATCGCCTTGCATGGCAGATGGAAAATGTACAAAAAATTTCCCTAAAGATTTCACTAACGATACAATCACAAATGTCGACGGATATCCAATATATCGTCGAAGGAATCCAGATAATGGCGGACAATCATTTATTAAAAACATCAGCAACACAGACATTGATATTGACAATCGTTGGGTCGTGCCATATTCGCCCCTGCTGAGCAAAACATACAATGCTCATATTAATGTTGAGTTCTGCAGTTCTGTGAAGAGGATTAAATACATTTGCAAGTATGTCCATAAAGGCAGTGATATGGCGGTGTTTAGAGTGGAAAATACCAATGTGAATGCTCCTCCAGTGAATAAAAACGATGAAATAACGCTCTACCAAATTGGTCGGTACATCAGCTCCAATGAAGCTGTTTGGCGTATCTTTGATTTTCCGATTCATGAACGGGATCCAGCAGTTGTTCAGTTAGCCGTTTATCTTGAAAACGGTCAGCGTGTATATTTCACGAACGAGACAGCGATTGATCGTGCTATAAATCCACCAAAAACTACACTCACTGAATTTTTTGAATTGTGTAATCGTGCGGATGATTTTGGTGCCTTTGCACGTATTTTACTCTATTCACAAGTACCACGCTATTTCACATGGGTTCAAAAAAAATAATGGATACCCACAAGCAAGGCTCACCAGTTGATGCATGTCCCAATTTATTCAAATCAAATGCCTTGGGGTGAGTATTTACAGTGAATCCAAGACAGACTGAGTGCTTTTATCTTCGACTATTGTTGGTTAATGTTACTGGCCCATTGTCATTTCAAGATATAAGTAAAGTGAATGGGCAACAGTATACAACGTATAAAGATGCATGCCTTGCACTCGGCTTGCTGGAAGATGACAATCAGTGGGAATGTATGCTTGCTGAAGCAGCATTGAACTGTACAGCAATACAAATTCGTCTACTATTCGCTATAGTGTTGACTACATGTTTTCTAGCCCGAGCAGAGATATTGTGGGATAATCACAAAGATTCAATGACTGATGATATATTGCATCAACATCGTACACGGTGTAACGATCTAGCGATAACATTCAGCGACGATATGTACAATGAAGCATTGATTGCTATTGAGGATCTTTGCATTATCATTACCAACTTACCACTCAGTCATTTCGGTATGAATTCGCCAAATCGAGGTGCAACTGATTTAATGAACACTGAAATGAATCGTGAACTGCAGTACAACACTGTAGAAATGGTGGCGATTGTTACTCGCAATGTCCCACTAATGAATGAGGAACAAAGAACCATTTACGACCGCATTATGCTCGCAGTTTCAGCAGGACAAGGTGGGTTCTTCTTTTTAGATGCACTAGGTGGAACTGGCAAGACATTCCTTATTTCTCTAATTCTCACCGAAATACGATGCAATAATGGCATCGCATTGGCCATTGCATCATCGGGCATTGCGGAAACTGTATTGGATGGAGGCAGAACAGCTCATTCAGTATTTAAGCTACCACTAAATATTCAAAATAACCCTGACGCAGTGTGCAACATAAAAAAACAATCGTCCATAGCCGCAGTGCTGAAACAGTGTAAAATTATCATCTGGGATGAATGTATCATGGCACACAAACATTCGCTTGAGGCGTTGAACAGGACATTGAAAGATATTAAAAACAACGACAAACTATTTGGTGGCGCTCTGTTAGTCCTTTCAGGTGACTTCAGACAAACACATCCCATCATTCCACGTTCAACATACGCTGATGAAATCAACGCCTGCTTAAAATCATCGCCATTGTGGCGTAATGTTGAAATAGTACTTCAATGGATCAAATGCTTCAAGATCCATCCGCTGAAACATTCTCAAAACAACTCTTAGATATCGGCGATGGAAAAGTCACTATAGATGAAACTGGATACATAAAATTAGCGACTGATTTCTGCACAATCATTGATTCGCAAGATGCTCTCATTGAACAAATATTTCCCGATGTACTCACGAATTACATAAATCTCGAGTGGCTTGCAGAAAGAGCAATTTTAGCTGCAAAAAATGTGGACGTTGACATTTTGAATCTGAAGATATAACAGTTATTGCCAGGGGACTTGGTATCATATAAATCTATTGATACAGTTTGGGATGACACTGAAGCTGTAAATTTTCTAACAGAATTTTTGAACTCACTGGATTTGCCAGGCATGCCACCACATAACTTACAATTGAAGGTTGGATCTCCGATTATTTTGCTTCGTAATTTGAACCCGCCACGGCTGTGCAACGGTACGCGATTAGTCATTAAAAAATTAATTAAAAACGTTATCGAAGGCACCATTTTAAATGGCAAGTTTCGAGGTGAAAATATATTAATACCACGAATACCTATTATACCCACAGATGTGCCAATTCAATTTAAGCGTATTCAATTTCCGATGAGATTGGCATTTGCAATGACTATTAATAAATCCCAAGGCCAAACAATGTCTGTTTGTGGCTTAGATTTGAGCACACCATGTTTTTCACACGGATAATTATACGTTGCATGCTCTCGAGTGGGTAAACTATCAAGTTTGTTTGTATTAGCTAAAGACGGGCTAACAAAAAATATTGTTCACGCTGTAGCATTAAGAGATTAATATTATGTAATGAATTAATGATATAAATAATTATTACTTTTGATAAACTGAAAAAATTAATGTTTGGTGTTTTGTTATTTTTATATTCCCTCATCGTTCACAGCGCTCTATGCCTTTTTCACACTCATATTCCACATCCTTATACACTTCCAATAAGTTAGTTATTTTTTTTCTACACTAGAAATTCTCTAGAAATTATTTACATGGCAAAACAACGTTTGCCGGGTCAGCTAGTATATATATATATATATATATATATATATATATATATATATATATACATACATACATATACATAAATTAC
The DNA here is from genome assembly GCA_019974015.1 of Nephila pilipes. Taxonomy (NCBI): domain Eukaryota; kingdom Metazoa; phylum Arthropoda; class Arachnida; order Araneae; family Nephilidae; genus Nephila; species Nephila pilipes. The sequence goes on from BMAW01094661.1 coordinate 6,762, forward strand.
ATTTGAAACAATTTTTTTTTTATTTCATTTATGTATATTTTGTGTTAGCAGTAGCAAATAATATTTGATTTTTTTTCCAATTTACACTAGCCTTTTTACAAAATGAGTTAAGAAGATTCAGTTTTGAAAACGATATCAAGTAGATTACAGAGTAACCAAACTCACAGAAAATCATTTCGCCTTTAGATCAAGAAGAAGGAAACTATAGGAATACAGTTGCTGCTTAAACTGAGAATTACGTTTTGAATTCTATTTAATTTCCTTAAGTTTAAATTTTGACTTTAGGTAATCAACTAACTTAAAAAGCATTCCATTTTTATATTTAAATTCGAGTAAAGTAATTGGGGCAATCTATTGTGACCAGGAAAGTGTTAGACTACTTTAATCTATCCCAAGCAGAAAATGCCTGAACCGCATTTAATGAATGCTTCATTCCCCTTTAATGATAACTAAGGACTGGAGCCTGAAAAATCAACTGCAATCCTGAGGTAACAAAAGGATGGAATTTTTCTTTCTCCTTCACTTACGAAAGACTGGAAATAAAGACTTCAGGTGCAATGTTGCGTTTAATTAAAATCTCTATTATTGTGAAGCTTCTTAGGTATTAACATTCTTGGCAAGAGAATGGATTATTCAGAATACTTTTCTATTTGATAAATTATCCAATTTGAGGATGAATTAATAATCAAAACTTTATAAAAAGAAAAATAAAATTGTTTTTTTTTTCCAGAAGTAATTTTTTTCAATTTGCTGTTGACTTTATGTTCTAAATGGATTTAAACTCACAGTATGTCTTCCGAAATCAAATTCAGACTTTAATTTACTTCACTAAATTGAATTTTTCATAAACATAAAAATAATTAAAACACCAAAATTAAAATAGTATTATCTTGGGAAATAAAATTATCATTCAGTTACTTTAAGATTTCAACACTGATAAGCATGAGTAACTCTTAAATTCAATGATATTTTACAATATTATGTGTAAATTAGTTCTTTTACCAAAGAAAAGACATATAAAACTGAAGTACATGAACATATTTTTCTCAATATGCTTTTTCCTTTATATTCTTGAAGGAAATATTTTAAAAATAGGAACATACCCATGAATTTTTGAGAGTAAATCTTTTATTCGCTTGAGTTATTAAATTGTCAATACATCTGCAAACTATATTTTCAAAAAAAATCTTAATTAATATTTTTACTTCATACTTTATATATTTCATGGCATATAAGTTATTTACTTCATTATATAATTGTTCACACTTCTTTTCATGTAAATGTCCGGTATTTTTTGCCTAACGCGTCACTTGTGCTCATATAGTTTTATAAAAGAACTACTTGTTCTATTGTATCCTATTAACTCTTAAAGCTTTTACCATATGTTCTAAAACATTTCGCTTACGTATATATATATTTCGATTCGTAAAATTACAAATTTGTAGAATAGTTTCACTTTTCGTATTACTCTAACTATTTGCGCGAACATAAACAATTTATAAAACTTCTGCTTAACCAACACTATTGAATGAAATATGTGAGCTACATTTATTATAGAACAAATTTAAATTATTTTTTAAATATAATATTTACATTAAATATTTTATTTATATTTATTTACATTATAAAATTTAAATTTTGTACTCTTTTTTTTATTTTATTTTTTACTTTAACAGAGACGTTTTTTCCACATTTCTTCAAATACCTTACTACATATCGTAATTTTATTTTTTTCAACATTTTCTTATATGGAAAATGGTAACTCAATATTGCACAGTTTAATGTCAAAGCAGTTATAGTTTTAATACAATGACGATATTCACATGGAAAATATCTTACTAGTCGTTTTTTAAGAGTTGAAATAGTTTTAAGAAATTGGCTCAGCTTTTCAAATCTCTAATTAGTTGATATAAAATAATAAAGTTTTATGAAATTAAAATTCATTAATACTTATGAAGGAATTAAATGTTTGTGGTCAAATGTGTACATAAGGCTTTCGATAATATCAATATGATCTCAAAATTTTGAGGCGGATTTACAAAAGTAAGCCGAAATTGTGCAAAAAATTATGTTTTAGGATCCAAATGAGTTATTTTACGGTAGAATCTTCGCTCTTTTAAAAGGATTTAACACTTAAGAAATTAGCTGTCATGAAGGAATTCAATCAATCCTACTTTTTGTATTAAAAATGTAATATTTTAATATACTAAAACTTCATTTATTATCCAGTGTGGGGATTCTTCTACTAATCTCACGTTATATCATAAAAGCAGCAACTTTACCAAATTAATCTTATTGAGTTCGAATGGATTGACCTTTCACTTAAGCGATTACGTTTTCCCTCATCCAAAGCTTCTATTACAGCGTTTCTCTCCAATTGCATCACACGCTTGACCACTCACTGAAAGGAAGGCCCACAGATTACTGAGGATGTGTGTTTGGACTTCGCTTTCCTTCCCGGAAATGTGACCGCTAGGGTGACCATCAAAGCAACCGATGTGCACTTCAGTTCCTTTTATAGGTATTTATTCTCCTAGGAACTACACTGAAACAAATTAAACATTGCGTGCACCTACATTTAATACATTAGCTGTTATATTTTATTTACAAAGATACACTTTCTATGATTATCTTTCAAATTTCAATATAATTGATCTGAAATCTACTTGATTAGCTCTGTAACTCATAAAACGAATAATTTATTTAAAAAAAGGAATGTGATTAATCACTTCCAAAACAATAACATTTGTTAGATAATACATAGATATATATATGGGAATACAGTAAAATTTGGGTACAATTCTCTGAAACTGTGAAATTTACATATTTAATGTCTCTAAAGGTTCTTATAATAACTTAACATGTAATTTTCTTAAATTTTTGAATGCAGAACTAAATATTTAATTAAATATTATTTATTTATGTTTTAATATCACTCCCCATAGTTTCTACCAACATTTTCACGATACCACTTGAGGTAATTATGCGTATTAAAGGTAAGAACTGAAAACTAAGTTTAAACTGATGGTTGCTTGTATACATTATGGATAGAAAGTTTACATTACATTACAGTGACTTTTAGTGAATGATCATGTGGCAGCCTTATGAATTATTAATTTCTTAAATAATCTAATTAAATTAACTATTTTATTTAACAGTAATAATGAACCTCAAGCATATTGTTATAATGACAGAAGCTTAATAATTTTTACATATTATTTTTTTTACCTTGTTGCACTCTTACAGTATGCCTTCCTATGCTGATTTTATCTTTGAATATGCCCAAAATATGTGAAATGTTTTAAAAATTATTTAGAAATTGAAAAAGAAAAATCAGGAGGAACTTATAAAACAATAAACGTGAAATTCATACTGAACAATAATTTTGAATTTACTAAGCATACTAAACAATATTTTTAAATTTACATGTAATACGATGAGACTGCAATTTAATGATAGTTATTTCTATTCGACTCATATTGGATGGAAACGAGAATATACAAAGCTGCATGCAGAACATTATGAAATGCATGTTAGTAATTGTGAAGGAATACAAAAGCTTCTTGAATTGTCACAAGCAATTATTACGCATACAAGCAATCTAAGAAACACATTCTGTGCAATAATGATACAAATATAAATTCAATAATTGAATTTTTAGGTCATTAAAATTTTTATTCAAGGAAATATTCATTACTAATATATCAAAATGCTTAGATAAAATGAATATCTGACTTTCAAACATATTTACATGCGTGAAAAAAACAATTTTCTATCAAATAAATTTGAACAGCTGATTTTGTAATGCAGTCATATAAAGCAAATGTCTCGGGAAAATTTGAGTGGAAAAAAATCCCACTTCTAATGAACTAAATATAAAATCAGAGCAACATATATATAATACGCACTTATATGAACATTAGATTTTCAATAAAACTTAAAGCGTATTTTAAAAGTTATTTAATGCGTTTCCCTTCAAAGAATACTTCTTTCTTTCACAATATATGTTAGCTAGAATGGCAACATAAATTTAGTATGGAGTATCCTTTGTCAGTGATATACTTTCCAGGACTGTCGAATAACAATCGTAATCTGGGACGCAACTCTATACTAAATCTCTCTAACAGGGCAAAAGAACATTTCTACTGTCCAAAATAACGTAAGTTTCATAGAAATGAGCCAGGTATTCAATTCTTCGTTGTTCTTATGCTTGAAAACTTATATTTCGGATCTTGGAATCATAATGTCTGTAACGGTATATTAATGCGTTGTGATATAAATCTACTGTTCTAGTTCGCAAGAATTTATTTCATATTATAAAATTTCCAAGCATTAATTCTTCATTTTATCAATAGCTGATTCTTGTGCTGAAAATTTTTTTTTTATATATAAAAAGTATCAGATGTAAATCTATTTTTTTAAAAACTAATTCAAGATATATAATTGAAAAATATTTTTTTAAAGATGTAATTACTCATTTTAAATGTGTTGTTGTTAACGTATAATTGCAACGTTAAATGCAACATCAAAATGAATCATAAGTTTCAAAATTAAACAGTTTCTTTTCTCAGTTGATTGTTAATACTTTTATTCTTAAAAGATGATTTAAAATTGAAATATCATTTGTGCAAAATATCATCATAACTCTAAAATTTAACTAAAAAAGTATTCTAATTTGGAAATATTTTCAAAGATATTCTTAAATAATAAAAAGTTATCTTGGGAAATAAAGGGTATTGGAATCTAGATAAAATGGAACATATAAACTAGGTTCAAAACAATGGATTTATTTTATTTCTTCGAAACAATTCTGTTTAGTCTTATTTAATATTAGCTATCCTTTTATAGACATAAATAATGGCTACAAAACTATGGATCATTCATATTCTGTTCACATATATTTCAAAGAAATAAAATTATGAAATTAAAAAGAAATGCATTATCATACTAAAATGTTTTTGAAAAATAAGTGAATCATATTATTTATAATTATATTTACCGACCTTTCTTTTATCACAATATACTGAACTAAATTTAATTGTACTGTACTGAGCTCAAGTCCTTAAAATTTACCTCAAGTTAGTGTAATTGACTTACTTGTTTGGTTTTCTCGTTGTTAAGAAACAAATAGGAAATATTATAATAATAATGAGGAGTTTAACCTAATAATAAAATACTGAAATCTTTATTTTATGTGCATGTTTCTGTAAATCGAAAACAAGTACTTTTTATAGATGTTCTAATTAATTGTGAAGAATGGCAAGCTCTCAAATCTTATTAAATTCCTTAAAATGCAATTTTTTAAACCGTGATGTCGTTTTATCCTTAAGCTTTACGAAAATTACTAATGACTAATGAAAATATTTAAAATGATTCAAACAATACTTCCTTGTTCTTAAGCTTTAAAATTAATATTTTTAAAATTTCGCAGTTCGCAAAGAAAATTTTGAAGGGTACATAAATATTTCTTTACATAAACACCTGTAAATATGTATTACGAATTTGCTATTTGAATTGAATTATAAATGCTTCAATCAAATGATAAATTGAAATATTTAGAGAAAAATTTCAAATATTAATTACTTCAATTATTAAAAATTCTTACAACTCTTTACGATGTATTTAAGTCTGTTTCATAATCAAAATTTTCTTCCTAAATGTTATTTATTCTTAAATGAATATTTTCAGTATAATTATACATAATAAAGAGCTTCTTAAAAGATATTAATATGTTTTAATAAGAGTAATTGAAAAATAACAAGAAAAATTACCATTTTAAAAACTGCAATAACTCGAAATAATAATTTTTTAAAAATATTTTTTTAATTCACTCATTTCAAAATTTTCATTTACAAGAAATTTGTCTAGTTTTTAAAGAATCCAACTAAGTAAAGTATGAAATTTCTAGGAATATATCAATAGCACACTGATAAATATGTCTATACTATTTTTAATTTAAATAATACGTTTGATTAAAAGTTGATACTAAAATGTAAAATAATCATACCATGTGAAACAACACAAGTAGGAGTAATTCCACTAATATTCTGTAAAAAAAAGAATGTTGAACAATAAGTATCTTACTTGAAAGTCGCATTCAAACGTAGGTTGATTGCATAAAATTCAACTTATGCGTCGTAAAAGGAATGGAACTCCTAAGAATATCTAACATAATTCGAAACTGGCAAGATCACGACCTAGCGAGTTTACTGTATATGGTTCAGCGATATTGCTGCTTACATTAGATGAAACGTAATATTATTATTTGAATATAAATCGATGAGTCCAAGAGAGCAATATAGAACGCCATAAAGAATGTAAGAACAAATAACTGTCATCCAAGTCCCGTTTCATAAAATGTACAGTAAAAAATCTACCGAATAAATGATTATCTAAATTTAAATGAAATCAAGAAATCAAAATATTAATGAAAATACAATCAAATTAACTGCAATACTAAGCAGTGCTTATCGTGATACCTTTCAGCAACTTCTTTTTAATTTGGTTTTAAATTCAAACATTTTTGGAGCAAAATGATCGCGATATTAATAAGTATTATCATTGATATTCATTTAGTTTCTTTTCTTTAACTTATTCTTACTATTGCTCATGTATTTCTTCCTATAACTCTCTCTCTCTCTCTCTCACACACACACACATACATACATATATATATATATATATATATATATACATGTGTGTGTGTGCGTGTGTCATGTGAAAATACGAAAAAAACCTATATAAAGTGTAATGAAATATATATAAAATGAAAGCAGAAATATCAATTTTAAGCAAATTATAAAGTAATTTAATTATTTTAAAGATCATTAAAGTCTATTAAGATCAGAAAACAGTTAGGATTAATCAGATTTTTAGATTCAAACCATTTGATCCAATAAATTACTATAATAAAAAATAGGCATCTGCAATAGTCCAATAAAAGTGGACATTAACATTCCAAATTTCATTCGAAAACAAAAGTACTATTTATTGAAATACCATAATTTAAACTTTATTTAAAATAACTATTTCTATGCAAATATTCACCATTGTGAAATACGAGTAATATAAATTATCAATATTTTACCACATTTTTAGATATTATAATAAGCTTAGACACACCACACTTATTGCTATAAATTTTTGGTCATTTTAAATTCTAGTTTTTCTCGTTCGTTCGACTGGTTGGTATTTGTATCATGATTCTTATAAACTACTTAACAAGTGCACAATGTATTAAAATTATTAAAAGAAAGGATTTCCCAATATTTTTTTTCAGTTAAAAAAAGTCACTTTTAAAACTATGTAAAAGTATTGGTATGTTTTATATCATTACTGATAAATCAATATAAAGTATAAAATATAAGTGTGCACCCCCCACCCATATATGTATTTATGTTTATATATATATATACAAATAGGAATCTGTTTACTTCTTTATTTCTTTTTCTTTGCTTCAAATTTATAGTAAAGATAACTTATGATCATAAAACATGATTTATTTATTTTTTGTAAATTGATTTACTGAATGAGAGTTGATATTAAATAAATCATTAATATTTAAATATGTGTATGTTTTCAAAATTAATATCAGACTCTGTAATACATATTTATCACAGGAATTAGATGAATTTCAAATGTGAAATCAAATATTGAACATTTACATATTTCTCTCTCGTATATATATATATATATATATATATATATAGATACATAGATAGATAGATAGTTAGATAGATAGATATCATTTTTAAAAATAATAATAGTCAGTAAAATTAAATTTTTTGTAGAAACTCCCACCAGTTTGTATACAATAAAATACGGCATTTTTTATAAAGTTTCAGTACAGCTTAATGCTACTCAAGTGTGTGGGTTTGTCTATCCACAAATTTGAGAATTATTTAGTATTACTGTTTATTAGCTTGAATTTTTTCTTTTTTATTATTTTCTTCTTCGTCTATGTATAAATCTCTTTAATTACAAATTATAAGGGTTTCTTAATGCTTCTTTACTCAGTTAACTGTTTCATTGTGTGTAACGCACAATTGAGGTGTTCCTAATTTTCCATCGTATTTCCCATCTCATTACCCATGTTTCTATTTTAAAAAATACAATTACAAAAAAAGAGTAGAAAATACGAAGAGTATTTTATTCCTTGAAAAAAATAAATAAAATAAATTACAGATGAAAAAAATTGTTTTAAGATTTTTTTTTCTCTTGAAAAGTATTGCGATATATTGTTACTTTTCGCGTATTTTGCAATTTATTGTTAATTTATGAATGTTAAAATAATTTTCAACAATGGACCTCATTGTAATATGTATTGATTTTAATAATTGAATATGTTTTCACTTCCAAAATTACAACAATGATTTATGATTTGAAGTTACGCTTTTTATAGATTTTAACATTAATTTTTCAGAACAAACGAGAAATTCATTTAAATGTAAGGAGATTATTTTTTTAATTTACCAAGTAGAAGTAACACTAAATTAAAAATACATGTTTAATGTAACAACTGAACTTACAAAGAAATTTAGTAAAATTTTCTGAAGCTAACCATCATAACCATCATTATAAAACACACACACATATATATACATAATTTATTTATTGTATACTTTTGCTGATTTTTTTTTATTTTATTTACTTTTTATTTGCTCATTTTCTTGTTTTCTTTAAAATATACTTCTTTCTTACTAGATAGGTGATGTAATCTAGTAAGAAAGTGAATATAATTTGTTTTTTTCTAATTTTTGCTCTTTAAATATGTTCACTTTTCTTCTATAAACAGAAACTCTTACATGTATGTAGTCTTTGTAATCTTAAGAATTTTTCTCTACTTAAATAATTTATTTTATATAATTTTTATATAGATTTCAACTATTCTCTCTATTATTTTTAATGAAATATTATTTTAATTATACACAGACACCCACAGAAGATGAAAAGTGGAATTAGAGAAAATGGCCAGCAGTGGACAACAAAGTAAATGTGAATTAAATGTTATAATAAGTTATATTGTATAATAAGTAATTATTTGAAGCAATCTGGGTAATTAAGCGCATTTGAGTATTGGTAAATTATAGGTCTTTGACAATTTGATCACTCAAACTCGGAAGTAGTGAGGCATATTATTAAGCATACTATGAGTATGTTAAATCATGTAAAAACATCTCCATAAGAGTAAGAGACATGAAAGATAAAGTACCGATGATTAAAGTCTTTGTCTGGTAACCCTTATTGTGAGGATACACGGGCCACAGCGCAAAAAAAAAACACTCTGCAATTTAACTTTCCAAACCATCTATAATTATTTTCTCTCTATGGGGGGGGAGACAGTAGTTATTGCAAAACGAGTTTACCTATACTGACTGTACGTAATGAAAAGCAAAGATTAAAGGCCTAGTGGACCCAAGATATATCGAGAAACGTGACTGTTTCCGTTTGTATTTGCCAATTGCAGACATGACCCCTAAGATGATTGATCACTTGATAACTTGTAATGGCCGTAGTTACCTAATGGTCAAGGTAGTGGACTTTTGGCCGGTGGTTTTTATAGAGTTGGAGGCAAAAGCCCTGATAGATTTAAAACCCCACCGTGTAACCGGGACTGATACCCGCCATATCTGTTAAGGCCTTAAGTCCTCGTGTTTGCAAGATGTGGAAGTAATTCTAACTCAGGAGACTTCCTCGTCACTTGGCCCAGGTTCAAAATAACGAAGTCCGTTGCAATTAACCCTCGTGCTGCTTCAAATGCGACATTAAATATTAATTAACCAACCAAAATCTTCTTGTCAGCAGGATGCAACTTCTTGTCATCTGGGTAATCTTCCAACAGGTAAAAACAACATATCGTAGATGTGTTGTTTTAATGGACTGAAATGGTACTCGTATATGTGTGTCTTTGTCTGTCACATATCAACATTGCCTCGATATACTGAATGAACAAAGGCGTTCATTTGTGAGGCTTCAGCATCTCACTGGAGATAACGTTTTTTTTTAACTATGCAATGCATCATGTAATCGCCTTTGAGCTGTATTCGAATTTTTCGATGAAATATTTATAGTTGAGACCTTATTTCCGTGACCATTTAGTTCACATGTTCTTAATACTTAGATCTGGAATGCCATACAAATATTGTTCTGAGTTCGTATTTCCGTATGTCTTTCCACAGCTTCGAGCGTCCTGTGGAGTTTATATGGAGACGAATCACTGCTATGAGCTGTACTAAAAGTGGTGCTGGACAGGTATTTCTAAATCTCTTCACTTAGTATATATATATGCTTGAAATGTCTTATGCATGTACGCAAACTAACTTCTGTCGACTATGAAGTTTCGTTTTGAATTGGATTTTAACTTAAATTTGGTTTTTAGTGAAACTAATCATTGTTCAATGAACTTTTATTTAACATTAACTATAATTTATATGTGTAACTAAAAGAGAAGTTTTGAAAATTGATAAAAATAGCCTTATGGTTTAAAATAAATATTTTGTCGTGACAAAAATCAACTTGCTTACAGTTTACTGTAGTCACTTTTGTCCATATTATTTTGAAATCATCGTCATTTTTACTTATTTTGTATAGTGTTATTTGGAACATATTTACTGAAAACATTTCTAAAATCCTTTAAGGAAACCGTCTTGTTGTCATAGAAACAAAATACAAAATTTGTATAAGTTTTTAAAAATTTAATTTTGTCTCAACAGGATCTTTAATTTTGAGTCATTTATTTAAATAAATAAAAAAAAAAAATATTAATTCATACATATCTCAAGAAAACATAATTCGAATGGCAAATGTATCAGACAGTTGTTTTGGAATATTATAGCTATCCATAAGTTGACATTTTCAAAGTGAAATGCATATTTTGAAAATCTAACAACCATGCATATTTATTTCAGAGCTCAAACAAAAAATAATTAATCTGTTGTGTGATATAAAGAATTTAATATTATGGCAATTACACTTCTATAACGTATTGAGTCCTTTCTTTTATTTTTACTTTCCATGTTTTTCATGTATAATTCAAATTAATTTACATTTCAAAATCGAATACAAATAAAGTGTAAATATTTTACTCTGTAAATGCTTAATCGGACAGTTTTTTCTTTGACTTAACATTCCAATATATTATCTAAGTAATTAAATGTATATTACCAAAAGACACAATTTTCTATGAAGTAAAAAATAAAGTAAGAGAGCCATATTTTGCAACACAGGGCGGATGATACTCATAAATTTCTAAATAATGAGAGTATCATTAGAGTTTGGAAGCTATCAGGGCGAGGCTAACATAGTTTCACAGGCCACCCTAGGTCGGAGATACTTTTTCCTCTTCGAAGCTGCCCTCTGATGTGCAGATGCTACAACGATAAGACTGCGTATCTTTCACATTTACTAATAATGAAATAAATCCTTTGAAAATAATTTATTGCACAGGTATATTGCCCAGCTTAAAAAGTTTTCTGTTTTTCATCCAAAACATCAGATAGTATCTACTCCATGAGAAGTATTAATGGGTGATTTGGGAAACTCTTTTAGACTTTGGCTTGTTTTATGATCAAAGTTTGTTCATTTGCTTTATGAGTGTTGGGTATATTTCACTACAAATAGAAGTGAAATTTTTTGATTTAAAACTTATTTTGACCAACTATATTTAAAATTCCGCTTCTAACGGGAGTTGTTTTCACCCACTAAATAGTTCAGAAAAATAATGGTATCAGGTTGGATGGCTAGAATGCTCTGACACTAAATCCTCTTGGAATATATTGTGTCAAACACAATTATTCTCATGAATATAATATTTCATTGGATGCAGTGATAATAATATGTTTTAATTCTTATCAAGAAATGTATATAAAGCCTATTTTGTAATCGGAAGACTATGTTTTAGTGTATTAATCTCGTAAGAGAAATGGAGATAAATTTGGATACATAAACATTCTTACATCTAACCGTCTTATAATACTTTAAAAATAGTTCTTTGAATAGTTACTTTATTTTACACATTTTTTTTGATTCGATAGAGGCATGATAACAATGTTTATATTAATGAAACCTTTATTTTGAATTTGTATTAGAATTAAATTATTCAGCATTCCAATATTTTTCCTTTCAACTCATAAATGCTAAACGATAATGTATTGAAGTTTGGATTCATTGTATAATATTAAATTTGTATTGTATGTTCTTGTGGAAGGGTAAAAGATAAAAGTATAGATGATATACTTAAGGAAGCACACACTTTTAAAACCTTTCTTTGGTTTAATTCATCATTTAATATTTCTTAACTTTCACTAATAACTGTAAAAGTACAAAGTGTTTCTACTTCAGACAAATGTTTGAAATGTTTTTTTCTCCTTTTGATTTATAGCTGTACAATATTTATTACTTCTGAATGCTCATTTGTAATATTTACATTTGGCTGATCATTGGGAAACATTCAGGAAGAAATAAATAATTATTAACATAATATAAATTCTTGTTATGCGAAATTCGGAATAATAGATTCTAACGATGTCATAGTTAAAATCCTGCAAGTTACTTTAAAAATATAGATTTTTTTTTCTATTTAAATCTATTGGAAGTAGTGGAAATATATGAGTATGGAAGGAATTTCCGAGACAAGTGATTTTACAGGAAATGTAAATTATTCTCTTTTACTTATTACTATTTCCAATTTTCTTATTACTAAAATTAGTTTGATCTTTATTAAAAATACATTATTTTAAAGTTATTTTCTTGTTTCATTGAAAGGTATTTATATTTACAAGCAATTGCTAAATCTAAAGAATAAAAATATTATTCCTAAAAATTATAAATATTTATAGTGTGTCTAAATTACTTTTATTAAACTATGTCAAAGAAAAAAAGATATAGCGAAAGCGAAAATTAACTCATCTTCGAAGGAAACGAGGAAAACAGTTTTTTATGAAGGTTTCACAACCAGGATGATAATAACTCAATTAAGTCTAAGAACTTATAATGTCAAATTATTTTCTCATTAATCAAGAAATTTTCGTTCCAAAGTTTTTAAACAGATTACTTGGTAAATGCGTCACATAGGAATTATGTTTAGGAACTTACCATCCTTCTTCCGATAAGCCTTTTCATTGAAATTTTTATAACAGGAGGCTTATAAATTCTAGTCGAAGATAATTAATGCGGTAGTGTATCGATAACACAGTGAGCAGCTGATTTAACAAATTTTTAAGATTAATGTATGGAGAATAATTTGTTCTATGGTCTTATATGTTTGTATTTTAAAACGTTATAATTTTGTCTAATATATATTGAAAATTATTCCTTGCATCTAACTGTTTTCTTGCTTTCTTTCTTCTTTGTACTTTTCCTAAGAGATTTAACGAGACTTAGAACGTGAAATTTAATTAATTCTTTCATTAAAAATAGTTTCGTCTACAGTGCTTGCATTCATTAAAGTTTTTGTTTTCCAAAATTCTGATATTGGCCTCTCTTGATATATATATATATATATATATATATATATATATATATATATATATATATATATATATATATATATATATATATGTGTGTGTGTGTGTGTGTATATGTATATATATACATATTAACCGTCACATCAAAATAAACTAAGCAAAATTCTAAGAACAAATTATTTCACTCCTTAAGAAATTTTTTTAAAAACTAACAGGCCAAGAAACAAAAAATAATGTTTTACAAAATTTAAAAAGAAGTTTTCTTAAAATATCAAAGGCTCACAAGGAAAATATATGTTTTCAATAATCACATTAAAATATTGGCTCAATTGAGTTTTTCATTAATACTCAAAATTTTAAAATATTTAAAGTTTGCATATCACTGTTATATAATAACGAGTGAGTGGAAATCCATTAAAAAATTTCCATAAGTTACATAGATGTGAGGTAAAGCAGAATTGATTTCATGCACAGAAAAAATAGTCTTTGAAAATTCATTGAAACACTAGGCTCACCAGAAAAATAAATATTTATTATACGAGTACTATCAATTCTTGATTCATTTCATCCTCAAAATGAATAAGGTAAATGGGATTTGTACTCCAGACGCTGGTTAACAAGAATTTATTTAAAATAAAAATTTATTCTAAGTAATGAAATATAATTTAAAAATACATATTTTTATTCTTAACTAATTTCACAATTTTGAGTCAAGAGAAGCTTTAATTTAATAAATATTTGATAGAATGTTTTTATATTTATTTATAATCTATAAATTAAAAAGAGACACGTAAGCAATAAGGAAAAAATTATTTTGATCAAAAGTTACAATGTGTAAATTATACTGCCAAGTGCATTGTTATTACTGTTTGTTTTCTGAAATGGGGACATTTTATAAAATATTTCAAAATTTCTCATTCGAAATCAAATTAATTTGATTTAGTTGTTATGAAACAATTAGTTTACTGCTTGAATTTAAACTAAATTGTAATTTGATAATATTTTAGAATTGAAACATTCATTCGTATGTATTATGTAGGATCTATTCAGTAAATAAAGAATTATGATCAAAAAGCAGAATTATGATTAATATCTCTCTTTTTATTTTATAAATAACAAATGGATCAATAAGTTCCGAGACTATCCCAGAGATGGCGCTCGTAGTAAACCAGTAACCAGATCTTTCTAGAGTACTAACCTTTGCTTGAAACGTGTCAAAATTTTAAGTCGATCGGACCAGAAACAGCTGAGTTATCGAGGTTGGAGTAAAGTCGTTTTGCAGTTTGTTTAAAAAATGGAAAAAGCCGAGTTTCGTGTTCTGATAAAACATTGTTTTTTAATGGGTAAAAACACCGTGCAAGCGAAACAATGGAGTGAAAAATGTTACCCGGACTCTTGTCCATCAAAAGCAACGATTTGTCGGTGGTTTGCCGAGTTTAAACGTGGTCGTACCGACACAAATGACGCGGAACGCTCGGGTAGACCTGTGGAAGCCGTTACACCGGAAAATGTGAGTGAAGTGACAAAAATTATAATGAAAGATCGTAAAGTGAAGCTCCGTGAGATTGCTGAGATGACACAGATATCATATGGAAGTGTATTTACTATCCTTCATGAAAAATTGAGCATGAAAAAGGTTTTTTCCAAGTGGGTGCCGCGATTGCTTTCGATGGAACAAAAACAGCAACGAGACGATGATTCAGAAAGCTGTTTATCGCTATTTACTCGCAACAAAAAAGATTTCTTGCGTCGTTACGTGACCATGGACGAAACATGGATACATCACTACACTCCAGAGTCGAAGCGGCAGTGGCGCACAGCTGGCGAAAGCCGTCCGAAGCGTCCGAAAACGCAGCAGTCAGCTGGCAAAGTCATGGCGTCAGTTTTTTGGGATACGCATGGCGTGATTTTCATTGACTACCTCGAAAAAGGTAAATCGATCAACAGTGATTATTATATTGACTTGCTGGTGCGTTTGAAGGAGGAAATCGCAAAAAAACGACCGCACATGCAGAGAAAAAAAAATCCTTTTTCACCAAGACAATGCACCCTCCCACAAGTCGATGAAAACAATGGCAAAATTGAACGAATTGGGCTTTGATCTGTTTCCTCACCCCCCATACTCGCCATATTTAGCCCCCAGTGACTACTGGCTCTTTGCTGATCTTAAAAAAATGCTCCAAGGGGAAAGATTTGGCTCAAATGAGGAGGTCATCGCTGAAACTGAAGCTTATTTTGAAGCGAAAGATAAATTTTTTTATAAACATGGTATTGAAAAATTGGAAAAGCGTTGGAACGATTGTATCACCCTAAAAGGTGATTATGTTGATGAATTAAAAAAAATTTTGCAAAAAAAATGTTGTTTTCAATGTTAGTCTCGGGACTTATTGATCCATGTGTTATATATATATATATATATATATATATATATATATATATATATATATATATATATATATATATATATACATTAGAATGTGATTATATCTTCTTTAACGTTAAATATGCAAACATATTTTGTAACATGAAAATGTTTGATTTATAAACATTACAGTATATGAAAGACTTACGTATATAATTTGTAAACTTTCTTGTTTTTTCATACATATTTATGAAATGAATTGCTACTTTTTTCTTCTTAAATTTTTAAGTGTTGTTTCTACTAGGAAACAAATTATATTTCTTCAAAGAAAGCTGATCCTCTTAATGAATTTGAGCACTTATTAAAAATTGATTCTTTATTAACGTCACGGAATCAAAACGAGGGCTATTGGCAAATCACTGAAAGTAACTGGCCTGCCCAACAAGGGTTTGGAGCCAAAAGGCACGAGCACAAGGATTCTTTTCAATGAGGAAAATTTAAATAAGTTATGAAAAAACTTAGTAGTTTTAATAGGATTGGAAGAGAAATATACAGTAAATATTATACAATAGTAATTACATGACTTGCAATAATTATAATACATACAATTATTACATAGATACATGAAGCCACCTTTAACAAGACAGATATAGTAAACGAACTTGTTTGTAAAATAAAAGCTCAGTTAAGTATTTTCAACATTTATATACAAAGTGTAACATGTATTTATTATTGTGTTAACTGTAAAACTTCAGTAAATACTATCCAGGAATCCAGTCAGCATGAATTGACCTTTTAAACGCAAATGATCCTCAAATTTCCATCCAATTATTCAATCAAATAGTATGAAGAAAAATACAGAATCAAAAATAATCAAAAGAAAAAATTATACTGCATACAAAAACAATAAATGTAACAAAATTAAATGAAGATGAATCAGAGTACTGAGGGCAAAATGCTGAGACGTTAAAAGGCATTCAAAGAATCTTTACCAATTTAAATAATAAACTTACACACGAAACTCATAAAATATTTTTAGAAAAAAAGAAAAAGGTCAAAAAAAGTACATAAAAATATCAGAAAAATATATACATATTCAAGGCATCAACTTAAAAAAAGAATCAACAGCAGGATGATAAGAGCTCCACACCCAAAAAGAAATAAAGGGACTATTAATCAGAAATGTTAATCAAAGCTTTGGCTATTCTGATTTAAATTTAAAATTGATTTTAAGCTTTTCAATAAGGGTTTTGAACTATAGACGTTTCAAACTATATGCTTGGACATGTAAGATATCAGATGTAAGACATGTAAATGATATTTCTTGGAAAAGATATAACAGAACATGTTGTAGTGCATTTCCTACAGAACCGCAAGAACAGTGAGTGGTAGTTTTAATATTAAATATGGGCCAATTAGTGAGAAGTGGTCCATGGTTGGTTAAAAATTGAGTTATTGGCGGAGAAAAACAGTAAATATTAATGTTACGTTTTGGTAAATAATGCTTCTCCTACAATCTAGAGTTAAATTTAGTCCAACAGTTCTCCAAGTTTCTATAAGTTTTCTGATATAAGATTTTGAGGATGTAGGAAGGCTGTATGGGTTTTGCTTATAAAATCATATAATACCTTAAGTAGGCATTTTATATAAAAACCGTATTACATATCTGTGGACAGATTATTGAAAATCTTCAAAGTAGTAAGTATAAAATTTATATCTTTTAAGATTTTAATTTACTAGGTAATTTTGTATTTTTAAACCTAATTTCTGAGATGAGTGTGAATTTACAGCGTAAGATATTTTGATTTCAATATCAATATAAATCATCAGTACCAAGGGTGATGACAATTCTATTTTATGCGCAGCATAGTTATCACTTTCAGTTTAAAAAATTAAATCAACTATTCTCGTTTCTGAACTTCATGTAAAACGCTTAAATATCACTGAAATCTTAGAAATTATTAAGTATTTTTCTTTTTCAGAATATATTTAAATAATGCTTGAATGTAGGAATAAAAGCATTCAATCATTATCAGAATTCAAAATTGCATAAGGAAAAGGAAAGGAAATATTTTCATTAATAAAACATTTTATAATATTGACAAACGACTATTTAATCAAGATATCCTAATTTCTTTTTAAAGTAATAATCTCTTAATACTGAAGTTTATGGTGAAAGTCCACAACAAATAAATGCTGTTTATCTGTTTTCAATCATAGGTTCTTTTCTATTTCAAACTGTCATTTCAGAAAATGAAACAACGATTGAAATGAAATCCTGAGAGAAATACAAAACTTTCGAATGATTAATGACTAAAATTAATTGTTAATATTTCAGTCACTATTTTAACAGCAATTAATTATTTTTGCACGTCATTTAAATAAGTTATTCCGCTTGTCAAAAATAACATATTGATTTCTGCAGCTTTTCGAAACTAAAACATAAGCATTTAGACATACTCGTATTACACATACCTGCTATTTATTTCTATAATCTTATTGTGATTTTAATATTTTTTTTGAATTAAGTGAGCTAATATTTTTATCCAAAAAGTAGGATTTTATTTTCCATTTTTCAAAACTAGGTTTTTCAATTAACTGGAAATATCTAGTTTCCACATTTTAAGCATCAGTTTTATTTTCATTTATTAGAGTATTTTCAACATTACTTAAATTAACTCTGATGTAGAATAAGAGGGATTAGCTATGAAATAAAAAAAAACTGAAAAAATTAGCAAAATCAATAAAAACATATTTTAATATGATATGCATTATAAAAATATTTGTTGTTTAGTTTTAATGAAAAATATTTAATAACAGAAAGGAAGAATTGAAAGCAGGAAAAGAAGGTATCCGAAGAAAGAAATTATGGAAAAATGTACATGTTACACATAATAATTATACATAATCATATGAATTAGTCATATTTATTATTACTTTACATTATTAACTTTTTCTTATGTTTTAACAAGTAGAATTTCATGATAAAAGAATTTTTTAAAAATATATTTCAACAACATGGAATTGGTACCACAAGTAATTCAAACCTGCTAAATAAGAACATTTCAGATTTGATAGACAGTAATAACTCTTCGCAATATTTTAAAAATTGTTTGAAAGTAGGTAATACAGTTCAGACTGATTAGCTTGACAACCTTCACTCTGTTGGAAAAGCAACTATTTTTTAGCTCATTGATATTGTCAGCTCTGTCTCGACGAGCCATTTACATGATATATTGGTCTTCAATTGCTTTGGTAACACGTGGAAGACTTGCCTTGGTCTACGTCTAGCATTCTCTGGTTCTTGAAATCAATTCTACAGTCTTGAAAAGGCACTCCTTTCTACTTGAACAGTATCTGCTGCACTTCTTTGTGTTTGAAGGGATTAAAGTCTCCTTATAATGTACCAAGCTATGGAGTCTAGTAAATGACGTTGTTGCGATATTTTCAAGTCACCCTTTTTCAAAACAAAAGCAAAGTAATTGAATTTAACTGATGAGATAGCAAGAAAAGAAGGTTCTACGAATTCACGATTTCTATGCGTTTAACCCTTATCTTATTTTTGACTTCATAAATGCTAATTTATTTATGAAGTTGTATTATTCTCTATTCTACTACGCTTTAAATTACGGAACATTCAATTCACATTAATTATCAGTGTAAATATTTGCATGTTTTCAATCAGAAATTTTGTCTCTCTAATTTTTTGAGTACTATATTATATTATATATATATATATATATATATATATATATATATATATATATATATATATATATATATATATATATATATATATATATATATATTCTACGTAGATATTTTTATCTACGATCTCCAGAACTACTGGACAGATTTTAATAAAATTTGGTGTGAACATAGGTTGATATAATACAAAGAAAATAAACATTCAACATTTATGATAGACACACAAGTTTGTGAGTAACACTCATGGGAGTCTGAAGTTCTGAAACAGCGGTTGCAGTAGCCGATACTATGTTATCCCGCAACACGATTTCAGGATGACATGGTATCGGTTACACCACATAAGAAATGGGTTAATAGGGGGTATGGTCCCCTCTTACAGCTATACATTCCTTGCAGCGTGATGTCATACTAGAAATAAGTCAGTTTATTAGTGCCTGTGGCAATTGGTCCCACTCATTCACCAATGCTGTTTTCAGTTCCTGGATGGTTCTCGGAAGTGGGTTGCGAATTGCAATTGCCCTCCTCAGAGTGTACCAGACATACTCTATAGGATTAAGGTCTGGAGAAATCCTGTCCTTATCTATCAAAATCTGTCAGCTGGCCAATCCATCCGAGGAATATCCTCACTCTCGAGAAATTCGTCAACCAGAATAGCTCTACGTGGCCTCGCGTTAACTTCCATTAAGATAAACTCGGGGCCCACGGCACCCATAAGGGAGAACATAGGGCTCCAAGACCTCATCTCTGTACCTCACACCAGTCACAGAGCCTCTGTCAAAGACGTGGAGATGTGTGCGGCCATCTTACATGATGCCTGCCCAGACTATTACACCACCACCACCATAATTGTCGATTTCATAGACATTGGAGGGTAGGTAACGGGTCCCTGATCGGGTTGTTTGTAGCAAAAATAATTTTTCAAATGTGTCAGTTCAAGATATAGACTACATGGGATAGAAACATACAAATTTGGGAAAGACATCAACTATTGTAAGAAGACCCTTTTAACGTTTGTTTGTCGAAGGCAAATGTCTTAAAAATTCGCAATAGTAATATTCAAGAGGGGCATCACCTTTTAGAATTGAATGAAGGAGTTCTTCTTAAGCAGATTCCGTGGCAATAAGATGTAAAGGATTCAATTTAAAATGGTTTCTTGAAAGAAATTTTTAAGTTGATGCATGTAAAACTTATAACTTAAAAAAAACTTGGAACTTATTCAGCTTTCATAAATTGACATTAGTCACTTTTATGGCCTGATTATTAAATATCATATTATAAGTATAATTATCAAATTTTTTCTAGTTATTTTGTTTCAAAAATTTAGAAATGTTAAAATACTTTTAGACAATCTTTATTTTTTTTTTAAGTTCAAGGAATAATATTGAATACGGAAAGTAATATTATACGGATAATAATATCCGTCATAATAATATTAAATACGGATTTACAACAGTATAAAATTAGTTCACTGTTTAATGAATCAGGTATACTGTTTAAAATATACTCAATCAAAGAGGAATCATCACGCTAACCTGAGTGTGGTAAGTCTCCTTACTGAAAAATATTCTTGCAAAGTTTCAAATGGTTTTATACGACGAGAATCCATCATATGATATAATTGGTGACTATCAATTTTATTGGAAATTCGTCTAAAAATGGTGCTTTAATTGTTTCCAATTGGTGATTCCACGAATTGATATCATCAATATTAAAGCAGGAGCCTTGAGGCATTTTCTAAAAAAATTATTTGGTGAACAGGATTATTTATCTGATATAAATTAAAAAGGTCTTCAATATATGAAATAAAAGTTTTAACGATACGAAAATATTTTATTAAATCAATGATGTCCTTCATACCTCCTCGGTGTACTTCGTTCAGTTACGACATTGGCGGTTAAAGTGAGTTATTGGCGGAAGTAAATATTAATCGTTACGTTTTGCGTAAATAATGCTTCTCCCTACATCTAAGTTAATTTAAGTCCAACCAGTTCTCCAAGTTTCTATAAGTTCTTTCACTATAAGAATTTTGAGATGTAGGAAGGTTGTAGGTTTTGCTTATAAGATCATATAATATTAAGTAGCATTTTATATATAAACCGTATTACATATCTGTGGTTAAGATTATTGAATTTTCAAAGTAAAGTATAAAATTTATATCTTTTAAGATTTTTAATTACTAGATAATTTTTGTATTTTGCAAACCTAATTTTCTGAGGATGAGTAGTGAATTTACAGCGAGCAGATATTTCGATTTCAATCAGTATAAATCAGTCGCAGATACAAGGGTGATGATGCACATTATGCGCAGCATGAGTTATCACTTTCAGTTTAAAAAATTAAATCAACTATTCTCGTTTCTGAACTTCATGAAAACGCTTGGGAAATATCACTGGAAATCTTAGAAATTATTAAGTATTTTTCTTTTTTTCAGAATATATTTAAATAATGCTTGAATGTAGTGAACAAAAGCTCTATGTATCAAATTCAAAATTGCATAAGGGAAAGAAAAGGAAATATTTTCTATTAATGAAAACATTTTATAATATTGACAACGACTATTTAATCAAGAGCTAATTCTTTTCAAAGTTAATGAATCTTCTTAATACTGAAGTTTATGGTGAGAAGTCACAACAAATAAATACTGTTTTATTCCTGTTTTTTCAATCATAGGTTCTTTCTTTCAAACGTCATTTCAGAAATGAAACAACGGATTAAAATAAATCCTGAAATACAAACTTTCAATGATTATGACTAGAATAATTATTACATATTTCAGTCATATTTTAACAGCAATTATTATTTTTTGCACGTCATTAAATAAGTTGCATTAATGTACAAAAAACATATTGATTTCTGGCTTTTCGAAACCAAAACATAAGCATTTAGAGACATAATACAATATACCTGCTATTTATTTCTATAATCTTATTTGTGATTTTTATTTTTTTTGAATTAAGTGAGCTAATATTTTTATCCAAAAGTAGGAGTTTTATTTCATCAAAACTAGTTCAATTAACTGTGAAATATCTAGTTTCACATTTTCAAACATCAGTTTTATTTTTCATTTTAGAGTATTTTCAACATTACTTAACTCTTGATGCAAATAAGGATTAGCTATAGAAATAAAAAAAAACTAGAAAAATTAGCAAAATCAATAAAACATGTTTAATATGATATCATACTAAAGCAAATGTTAGTTTTAATGAAAAAATATTTAATAACAGAAAGGAAGAATTGAAAGCAGGAAAGAGAAGATATCCAGAAGAAAGAAATTAATGGAAAAATGTAATTTATACATAATAATATACATAATCATATGAATTAGTCATATTTATCATTATCCACTTTTACATTATTAACTTTTTTCTTTTATGTTTTTAACAAGTAATTTCATGATAAAAAGAATTTTTTAAAAATATATTTCAACTAACTGAATTAGTACCGACAAAGTAAGTCCAAGGCTACTAAATAAAACATTTCAGGATTGAAAGACAGTAATAACTCTTGCAATATTTTAAAAAATAGGTGTTTGAAAGTAGGTAATACAGTTCAGACTGATTAAAGCGACAACTTCACACTAGTTGGAAAGCAAACTATTATTTAGCTCATTGATATTGTCGCAATGTCTCAACGAGCCATTACATGTTATGATATTTCATCTTCTTTGTAACACGTGGAAGGCACTGCACTTGGTCTAGCGTCTGCATTCTCTGGTTTGAATTTATCAATTCTACAGTCTTATAAATGGCACCCTTTCTCATGAACCAGTATCTGCCGACTTCTTTGTGTTTGAAGAGATTAAAGGTCTTATAATGTTAAACTATGGATCTATAAATGAGCGTTGTTGCGATCATTTTCAGTCAATTTCATCTTTCAACAAAACAAAAGTAAAGTGGTAATTATGGATTTAACTTTGATGAGATAGCATGAAAAAGAAGGTTCTTGACTAGAATTCTTGATTTCTAGCGGTTTAATCCCCTATCTTATTTTTGAGCTCATAGCTAAATTTATTTATGTAGTGCTATATATTCTCTGTTCTACTACGCTTTGAATTACGGAACATCTTAGTAAGTTCACATTCAATTACATGTAAAATGTTTGCATGTTTCAATCAGAAATTTTGTCTCTCTAATTTTTTGAGTCATATATTATATATATAACTTATATATAAATATATATATTTTTTCATATGTATATCACTCATATCATATATATATATATATATATATATATATCTGAAACTCATAATCCTTGTTGATCATGTTTTATGCTGGAGATAAAACGTGCACCGTCTCCAGAGCTACTCGGACAGATTTTAATAGATTTTGAGTGTGAACAAGGTTGATATAATACAAGAAAAAAACATTTCAACACTGGTTATGAAGCACCTAGTTTGTGAGTAACATCATGGGAGTCTGAAGTTGAAGACAGCAGTTCAGTGCGATACTATGATTTAGTCTCCAACCGATTCTACGTGCGATGACATGATTATCGTTACACCACAAAAGAAATGGGTTAATAGGGGGTATGGTCCCTCTTTACACTATATACATCTTCTTGCAGCGTGATGTCATCAGCTAGAAATAAGGCAGTTTAGTTAGTTTTCTCGTGATTAATTCCCTCATTCACCAATCTGTTTTCAGTTCCTGGATGGTTCTCTGGAGGTGGAACAAGAATTGTGCCTCCTCAGAGTCTTGCAGTGCTCATAGTTCAGGATGCAGAGAATACAATCTTATCTATAAATCTGTCAGCTGGCAATCCATCCAGTAATAACCTCACTCTCGAGAATTTAATTCACCGAATAGCTTTGTGGCCTCCCCGTTAACTTCCGTGCAGATGAACTCCCGGGGGGCCACTGCACACTAAGGAGGGCATAGGGCTCCAAGACCTCATCTCCTGCCTCCACACCAATTAAGAGCCTGTCCAAGACGTGGAGATGTGTGCGGCCATCTTATGATGCCTGCCCAGACTATTACACCACCACCACCATAATTGTCGATTTCTGGAATGTGGTGAGTAGCAGTCCCTGAGCAGGTTGTTTTGTAGCAAAAATAATTTTTCAAATGTGTCAATTCAAGATATAGACTATACAGGGATAGAAACATACAAATTTAGGAAAAAACATCCAACTAATGTAGAGACACTTAACGTTGTTTGTCGAAAGGCAAAATGTCTTAAAATTCATAATAATAATATTCAAAAGAGGGCATCTTGCATGGATGAAGAGTTCTTTGTAGCAATTCAGTAATAAGATGTAAAAGGATTCGATTTAAATGGTTTCTTGAAAGAAATTTTGGAATTGATGCATAAAACATATTTTAAAAAAAACTTGAACTTATTCAACTTTCATGGATGGTAATTTAGTCACTTTTGTGGCCTGATTATTAAACTCATCCATATTATAAAGAAGATATATTATCGAGTACTTCCTGTTCTTTTTCTTTAAAAATTTAAAATGTTAAATACTTTTGAATAAATCCTTTATTTTTTTTTTTAAAGTTCAAGATAATATTGGAATATTAGAGAAGTAATATATACGAAATAATAATATCCAAGTCATAATAATAAATGGTTACAACAGTATAAAATTAGTTCACTGTTTTGGTGAATCAGGTATACTGTTTTAAAACCTACTAATCAAGAGGAATCAAATAAGCCTTCCTAGGTGTGATGAAGGTATACTGAAAAATATTTCTTACAAGGAGTTTCAAATGGTTTTATAAGGCGAAAGTCATCATAACCAGTACCAATTTGGTATTATCATTTTCATTGGAAATTCAAATCAAAAATGGTGCTTTAAGAAATTGTTTTCCAATTGGTGATTCACAGAATTAGTGTCATTAATAATCTAAAGCCAGGAACATGGCAGAGTACTAAAAAAAATTATTTTGGTAGAACAGGATTCATTTATCTTGTCTTTCTGAAATCCTCATTTTAATACCGGAAATAAAGAGTTTTAGCGTGCAGCTGTTTTATTCAAATATTGGTGATATTCTTGCAAAAAAAAATGGAAAAAGTAATTTCCAGCTTGTGGTATATCGCTAAGTCGTGAATTTTGAATATCTCTCAAAATGGGTTTTACTGCAGTTATTTACTGGTGGTCGACTACTATGAGCCCTCGTCGTTTAAATCATTCAGGATCTGGTGATATTTTAAATGAGTTCATCTTATTACCGTTCAGAATCAGATAATAAATCAAAACCTGGCAGGTAAAATATTTAGAAATGAAAGCTATTTACATAAACTTTAACATCCAATTTTCTTCCAATTGAAATGAACATCGCGATCTACGAAGGAATTTACACAGATTTAACAGTTTGGTCTGCATCACTCTATCGTATTATTGATTAAACGTGTAAGAACTTTTGTTTGGTTGCATGCTATAATTTTTCATCTTTACTAACGCGGATCAATCAGTCCGGGCTGCGTTCGCACGTTACCATATTCAGGCACTTAGCAGAGTCATCGTAATCACTGTTGATCAGTTGCCTTTTTCAGGAGCAGTCAATGAAAATCGCATATGCGTATCCCAAAAGGCGCGCCGGCACCCAGCTGAGCTGCCGTTTCCAGGACGGCACCATGGCTACAGCGCCCTCAGATGACTTCTTCGAGCTCTGGAGGTGTGGTATCAATAACACCGTCCCATGGTCCGTAACGACCGCAATCTTTGTTGCGATAAGCCAGCGATAAACGGCTTTCTGAGCTCATCAAATAGTGCTGTTTTGTCCATCAAATGAAATCGCGACACCCGCCCCGGAAAAAGCCAGCGCCGTATCAACAGTACTGGCGAAGGATAATTAAATACACTAAAACACAATGCTGATATCAATATCGCCGATACTCTGTGTCATCTTAATCTCACGGGAGCTTTGCACTTTGATCTTTCCATTATAGTTTTTTGATAGCTTCTCACATTTTTTCCAGTGTACACGGAATACCCAGGCGTTCACGTCATTTGTATCGGTACGACCACGTTTAAACTCGACCACCGACAAATCGTTGCTGCAGTGGACAAGAAGTCCGGGCTAACATTTTCAATCCATTGGTTTTCGCTTGCACGATATTTTTACCCATTAAAACAATATCAGAACACGAGAAACTTGGTTTTTTTCTCATTTTTAAACAAACTTCAAAATGACTTTACTCCAGCCTCGATATTCAGCTGTTTCTGGTCGATCGACTTAACGACACGTTTTCAGCAAAGGAGTTAGTACTCTAGAAGACTTGGTTACTGGTTTACTACGAGCACCATCTCTGGGTTAGTCCTGAACTGATGATCATGTGTATGTTTGGAAGTAATCTTTGAGTATCCATTACTGGTTTCAAACAATTATCCATAAATATTCAAAAGAATTATAACTTACTAACTCTAAAATATTCAAAAGAATTGAAATATTAAATAAAATTATTCAAGCATCTATATTCGATAAATTTTTTAAATGTGTGTTCAGATTATTAACCTTTCAAATATTACATTTTAAACTACTTGAATAGCAAAATAAAAGTTTAAAATTCGTTGTAAAAAGATTATTTTTAAAGTCTGTGTGTTATCAAAGTAAATTTTTATTTCTAATTGAATTAGTTGTTTGAGAATAATGAAGATATAAATTCAAACAGACATTAATTTTTTTCTTTCAAATGTATCTCAAGCGTTTTGTTCAAGAGAGAGAAATAGAAGAAATAAATATTCAACATCAGTTTGACATCAAGTAAGCAGAAGTTATAACACAAATACAGGCTTCATAAAAATGCATCAAAAAGAATTTTACATGACTAAAATTCTGAAATACATAATTTTGAAATATTTAATCAGAATTTTCTAATAGTTAACCTTTAACTTTCAGATATTTCAGTAAATATTAACATTTTTTTGATCTACGTTTTCTATTAATTGTGTATTTGACCCGATATTTAAGTTATACTTAATGTTTGCTGGCATAGATGTGAGTTTCGTTTGGGCATCATCATTGCAGGCATACAGTTGCACAAATAATCATAAATCACAAAGGCAGTTATATGTAAGCGTATTTTGGAATAATTTCCGGTTGACGTCTTATCCATAATTTTATTTTACTCTAAACCCAAATTCAACCATCAGGACTAAATGACTTGAATGAAGTATGGTAGTGAGATTTATATTTTTCAACTTCAAATCTTAAATGATAAAGAACTCTT
>BMAW01094661.1:34494-56402 GCA_019974015.1 Nephila pilipes
CAAAATATTTAGGATGGTACAAACAATAAGATAGTACTAAAAATTTAAGAAAATAGATTTATCTCTGTCTTTAACGAAAAATGAAAAACAGTATGCCTGTGAACGAAAAAAATATACAGAATTTTATCAATTTTCAAATGTCCCTTGCACTCATCACGTTTCGCATCGGTCGCTCGCTGCTTTCTTCACGCGATGGTTTTATTCTCTTCACTTCTGTTTCCATTGCGGCGTCCCTTGTCACTCATTCAGACGAAAGAATATTCTCATCACACACAAACACAAATTCATATATATATATATATATATATATATACTCTTCCGTTTGTTGTTTCTTCCTTTTGTGCGAAGTGAAAGAAAATAGTACTTTTCTCATATATTAATCGAAACATCATATATACATTTCTGTTTGCTCAGAAGGAAAACAAACCCCTTTTCGACCAGATGATAACTGATGATGAAAAGTAGATTATTTTCGAATACATCTTTAGGAATCTAGTAAACGTGCAGCCTGGACTATATGTCCCCTCCACCTCTAAATAGAAATTAAAACTGAATAAGCTAAAGGCTGTAAATATGGTGGGACGTCCAAGAACCAATACAATTCAAGCTATTGAAATGTATCAAAAATATCGATTTGGAGAGATTCTGCTAAAAAATGAATGTTTAAGCAAAACACTGATAGAAAAGAGACCGACAATGTTCAATATGAAGCATATTATATTGTATCATGATAATATCAAACCACATGCTGCTTTGGGGATTTGTCAACAAATCGTAGAGTTAGGATAAGAATTGCGTTCGCATCTACTATCCTTTTCAAATCTAACACCCTCTAATTATCACTTTTTTACTTCCCAGCTAAATATTTTGCAAAATATTTTGAAATGATCACTTGTTTATCTTCTAGAACTGCAAAATTGAAGCATTCGAAGACGTAGCTTACTTGCGTTCATCGTCTCTAAAGACGAGGCATTTTCCCGAAAGAAAATTGTATTGATAAATTATTCTTATGTTAGCTAGAGATCATAAGTAGCGGCTGAAATTATATTATACAACACATTTTATTAAATATCTGAAGAATGTATTACTTTCATACACTTTTCAAGTGGGCAGAACTTTTCAATTGACCTACATATAACTCAGCACGATTGACCAGGGCAAGAAGGATCATAGCTTTGTTTCTCAAGTAAAATGATCTTGCAAGGTAGGCAAAGCACGCTTAACAGTAAAGCGTTAAAGTCTACAGAAATTATATTTTATTCAGTGCTTCAATTTAATGAAATAGTAGAAAATTCAGATCATATGCAATTCAGAGGGACTGATTAATTATTTATTAACATCACACTGAGAAGGTACGCAAAGTCTATTGGTGATTGACCTCGTAATTATGAATCTAGGTCAAGTAAAGAGGATGACATATTAGCTGGCATCTCCCTGTCTAAACTTCTACACCAAGCCAAAGGGAGGACTTGAAGCCTAGACAGGTTTAAGGCGCAACATCCCCGGCTACAGGATGGGTCTTTCGTGGCATCACAACTCGACCAAAACTACCGGGTCTGCGACCGTGATCATTAAACTATTACCTGTGATTTCGCTACTACCTTACCTCGCAAGGTTCGGTGGAGCAAGAACTCCTTTTGTTTTGATTTATCTATACTTTAAATACCAAAATCGCATCTCTAAAACAATCAATGTATCCAATTACGTTAAAAACTTGAATTTTGGAGAAATTATCGATTTTTTTTATTTATCCATTAAAATATTTGAAATCTTCTTTTTCTATAACTACATTTAATTTGTAATTACGGTTCAAAAAATTCAAATTATAAACATTTTAATATCAGACAATTTCCAAGACAATTTCCGGATGTCACGATTTCGAAACCGGAAGTTAATTTCCTCTAAAAAGTAATCGTATGTTTCTTATGTTTTTAATTAATACTGCTTATATTTTTGAAACAGCTTTTAAAATATATTACGATTAATTCTGAGAAATCTGGCATTATATTTAGTAGTAAAATTTTCAAAAATTCAGTGGCAATATACACTCAGTTTACTATTTTGCTGAGCTACGTTGTTTAAATTACGTTTGAGTTTTGCTTTTATCTATCATTTTATTTCTGAATGAAATAACGGTTTAAATTGTGTAATAGTTTCTTAGATTAACATTCTTTATTTAAACCATGAATAGAATGAAAAATAAATGAGAATGTAAGACAGACGAATACCATGGAAATTCCACGGTAATCGTCATTCTGCTTATCAGACAACTGATGCAGTCAGCATGAGCAGTGAACGTGAAATTGTAACTGAGGAAACAATTATGAAAAATAGCTTCAAAAAAATATAAATACACTCAGTAATATAATTTAAAGTCTAGAAATAAATTTAAGTGTAATTAAAAGGCTGAGTTGTCATTATGTTTATTACAAAGTTTAGAGATCAAGGAAGAGTCCAGTTTTTGTTTTCTTTCCAATATGCTCTTGAAATGCACAAACTGTAATTTTATTCGTGATATTTCATCAACTAAAAAAGGAAACAAGATAAATGTAATAAATATTCATTTTATTCTAGGTATCCGTTTCATTGGAAAAAGCCATAATGCTTCAAAAAAGCTTAGTGCAGCATCAGATATGGTATATTTGTCCAAGTCAGCTTTCGAGAAATGTGAAAATAAGTTATTAAAAGTTACAACTATTGCACAGGATTCTATGAGTAGCTTCTGAAATAAAGGAGATTAATCATCAGTAGGTGAGTTTGATGAGCTGTGGTGTATCTTGTGATGGTACTTGGCAACGTCGAGGTCTCACATCATTGAATTTGTGTGTAGTAACCCAATGATACGGGTAACGTTCAATGTTACCATTGATATGGGTAACGTCGTAGATTTCAAAATTATGTCGAAGAATTATGTCGAAAAAATTATGTCGAAACAAAAGGTTGAATGTATCCCGTGTTGACATTTGTTCAAGAAATCCTTCTGGGTCATCATCCAGCATGGAGTCTGTTTCTGCATATCGTATCTTTGAACAGTTTTGCCATTTGAGACAACTGAAATATTCTTCCTTTTACGGTGATGGTGACTCAAAAGAGTCCTCAACAGTGAAAGACATTTATAGAAAATATAGTGTTTGCGAATATGAATGCTTAGAGCACATTCAGAAAAGAATCGGTACCCACCTTCGTAAACTAAAATCAAGTCAGAAAGAATTTGGTGGTAAAAGAAAACTTTCAGATAAATTTATTAATGAATTGCAAAATTATTACTGCACTTCTATTAGAAGGAAAGCCTATAATTTGCCGGGAATGCAAAGTGCTGTAATTGCAGCATTTTATCACAGCTGTTCAAGAGTGGATCAGCCAATGCATGACCAGTGCCGGAAAAGATTATTTGGTGTAAATATCAACCTGCCATTTCTCGCGGAACAAAAGAAAATGAAAAATGTAAAGGCCTCTCTAAAACTATTAATTCTATCAAATCTACATACTTTGATTTATATGATCAAGTTTATTTATAAAATGTCTCCATGGCAAAACACAGAATTCAAATGAAGTTTTCAATGGTTGCTTGTTGAAACTAATCCCGAAATATGTGTTTGTCAACCATGAAACGTTTACTCTGGGAACATATATATCTATAATACCTTTTAATGATAGTTATAAGGAAGTCTTAAAATATTTCATGCATTAGATGTGTTTCCTTAGCAGTATGTAGTTGATGCCTTTACGAACTTCGATATTATTCGCATTGCTGACTTTAAACGACATTCGTTACCATCAGCGAAAATGGCAAGAAAATCAAATTTCAAAAGAAAAAGAAAAGAAGAAGATGTGAGTTATTAAAATAGGGGGAGGGGTTAAAATTTATTTGCTAAGTATATCTTTGTTTTCATAACAAGTTTTAACTTTAAATTCCTTTCCAGAAGAACATAATTTTCAGTATATTTACAATTTTTGAAAGGTGGTAACTTGAAGGCATTTTTTTTTTCTATATATTGATAAAATTTGGTAGAAATGTTTTTCATTTTATTTTAAAGAGCCTGACCTAGGATTTGTGTAATGTAGGGTTTAGAAGTAGATTTATTCACATTTTAATGCATAATAATGGAGGAATTTAAAAAGAAAAACCACGTGTTGTTATTTCGAATCATAATAACTCTTTAAATAATGTGAATTATTAAAACGTCTTTGTACAGGCTTTGTACCAGGTGTCATATATATACATATTCTGAATAACAGTATTATAAAGAGATTTTTCATGAAAGGAGAATATTTTGAAAATGGGCTACGTTTTTCCTTATTTTATGCTAAAAAATTGAATTTTAAAATTTTTTCATTGTTATGAAACTTTTAAAATATTTTTACGTACATTCTAATTCAGACGATACTAAATATAAAAAAATATATTCATTTATATTTTCTTTTTTCGTAATCATGGTTCCGAACGTGGTCGGACACTTTAACAATAAAGATGCATAGTAATGAAGCAGAGTCAAATTAATTTATGGTGAGTAACATTAATTCTAAATTAGATATCACCTTCAAATAAATGCATTCAATTGCTTAAATAACAGTTAAACATGCATTTATGTTTATTTTTATCTTTTGAGTGTGTATTCAATGTTGATAATAGTGCATAAAAATGCAATTTTAGATTAGAAGAGTTGGTATTTCATTTTATTATACACATGTAACCGGTTTCAGAGAAAAGAGATGTTAACAAGTTGAATGGTCTTCGATTGATTCGATTTACTTCCAAGTCAAAAAGCAGGTCACCAACTCTTTAAGTACTTTGCAACTAATTCTTTTTTTTTTCTTTCCTTCCTTCTTTCTCTCACTCTCCGTTAGAAACGACTGAAACGCTTATCGGAAGGAAAAAGGTACAATGAAATACGAACAATTGCTTGGGGATAATAGATGAAACGAGAGAAATACGAGTGAGTAAGTAAATCACTAATTTTGGTCAGTAAATTTTGAATTTCTCGTGCCTTTAAGAGAATTATCAATGTAAATAACCTACTTATTTTTTAATTGAATTGATATGTAAATCCGGTTAAATATCTATATGATACTGACATTAGACATCTGTATGAATTAAAACAATGTAAACCAATAATGTTTGTGATTTAATGAAATAATTTGAAATAATAGAAATATTTTGTATAACCTTTTAAATTCAACCAAATATGGCGATATGATTTATAAATAAATTTAGTTGGGAAACTAATTTTAAAGTTGGAATTTATTTCAGTGTTAGATTTTTCAATAAAATATAAATTAAACAAAAGAGTAAAATTGAAATTAAATGCATTGTGAATTGAATTGTAATAGAACATTGAAGCGAATTTTTCTTTGCTATAAGAAAAGTTTTCAAATTATACACAATTAACTTCTTTTATGATAATAAGATGTTTACATCTATATGTAATGAGATATGTCTTATTATCTTTTCTGAAGTACAGAAACATAAAATTTCTTCTTATTCCAGTTATAATTCCAAAAGATTTTGACGAATTTTATCGATTTAAATCTTAAAATTCGAAGTCATATATTTACTTTTACTGACAGTTTATTATGAAACGTTAAAATTTAAAAACAAACATTTTCTCTGCTATGTATATTTGTACATAAAAAATATATGAGTGTTATGTATTATTTATATATATAAGTATATATATACACGTAACATTTTAATACACTTTCTCTTTTTATTGCACTTAAGATCTTACATCTAATCAAATTCATTCTTACGAACCTTTCACGAATCGTAAACTACAACTTTCACATCTGTTGCTAAAAATAATCTGTTTCTTGCGTGTTAGAGTATTATCACGAATTACTGATGATTGTTGAATTTACAAAATCACGGGATTTTCTTGTTCTTCTCCGGAATGAAATCCGTTTCTAACAATTACACCCTGTCTTTTTCCCCCTTACATCGTACCATGGGATGTGCTTCTTGTTGAACTTGATGTTGTTCAGCTGAAACGCGTATTGTATTGCTTCCAAAGAGATCGCAAAAAGCGAAATGCTTTCAACTATAAAGATGGTACTAAAATGTGACAATACTGTTTCCCAACAATGTGGATGATTCCCTGCAACAGTTTTCTTAAAAAGGAAAAGAGACATTCACAGAGATTTCATCAGTCAGACAAGTAAAGTTTAAGCAATGACCCATTAACCTTGATGACAGATTTATTGACCATTTTTTGGTAACTTAGCAGGAAACTTGGAGACTTTGGAGACAAAATATTTTTCCAGAATATGCCAGAAGCTAGTCGATATCTCCACTAGAAGGAAAGTTACGGATTTTTCTGAATTTTTCCTGTGAAGTCACACTTAATGGAAACGCCTATAAATAGCAAAGTGTTCCGAAACCGGAGAGACTGATTAGCAAATCGATAAGAGTTTACTTTGGGGATCTGCCGAAGAGTTATTGGTAGCTTAACCAAAAATTCTGCCTGAGGCAGCCTATAACTTGCCGGAAACAATCGAGGTCTGCAATAGAAGTACAGAATATTACAGCGGAGATATGTCCATATAGCGAACTAATAAACTGGTGAGTTGAACATTGCTGATATAAATCTGACTATCTTAAAAGTAATGTTTTATTCTTGTATCTGTGTCGCTAACTTATATCAATGTTAGGATTTTTGTTTATACTGTTATTATCCAATACCTGCTACATCTGTATGATCCTGATTATTTATGAATAAAGCGAAGTTTTGTCGTTATTCTCCATGTTGATTTATCTCACTTGTATACACCCGCACACGATAGGATTTTTCATAACAATATGCTGTTTTAATGACTACACCATTCTAAAATGAAAGAAGTTGGTAACTCCTTACACACACAGAAATGTGATAAGAGTTACAATCTTTAACAATAAGAGTTCCACACACAAATGAGAATGTGTAACTCTTTTTGTTAAATATGGCCAGACCCACAAAAGCACTTAGACTTCAACAAGCATTTAAGGTTATTCGCATCCTAAAATTTTTCGAAAAATGATGGAATAAGAATTTTATATTTTCAAATTGTACAGAATTTCACTTTTTCAAAAATACTTTATTTCAATTGATACGATAATTAGAAGATTCAAAAATGTAGTTTTAAATCCTCATTGTAATGTGGCTACGTCCACTAAAAAGGCGAAAAATGTAAACAGCGCACTTTGTTTTTGATTGTTAGTTAAATGTGCGACACTATTTTATATATTTAAATTTACTATTAATTAGAATATATTGGTCGCATATAATGAAGAGAATGAGAACACACACGTCTTTGACTCTCGAAAGCAAAGATGAGAGACCAAAAGCTTTAAGATAGAAATCATTTGCCTAGAAAGAACATGTTGACCTAGATTGATATCATACATTGGCCATTTGCTAACATATTACGGTGTAACCATACGGAAAAATCTGTCTTGTGTATAGAGTATACAGCAAGCTGTATAGGCAATATTTTTACACAAACTTTCAACTGATGAAAAGCTCTATTACTGATTTTGCGCATCAGATGCAGATACATCGTGTAAACTAAGAAAATTCGGAATATCTAATGGATCATTTGCCATCTGAAAAACGATTAAACTGTTTACTTTTTTGTTAGGCTATGAGACCTAATTCTAGAGATTTATCAAATCCAGAATAATTAAAGAGAGTTTGCATAGCCGTACCCAAATGCCAATTAAGTGTGGGAGTAATGCGATATAGTCTCCTTTACCAACGAAAACATTACATAAAACAGTATATGCTTATTTAGCTACATATGACGTTTTCTTCCTGTAATAATTGCAACGTTTCAAAATTTAAAATTTTGAGAAACTTGAATAATGAACCTGGTGATTACACGATGCATGCTATGAAACACTTCGTCAAACAGTTGTTGTTAAAATCAAAATACTCCTCTTTAGAAGAAAAAAGATGTTAGGAAAGAAATAAAGTACTTAAAAAGAAAAATGAAGATGATGAAATTTAAAATTGAGAATAATTTAGAGTATAGGTCAAGAATATTCTGAGAGTTAAGTACTTTTACATTAAAATTAGGCTTTTTCAAAATGAGAATTTTTCATGCATGATTTATTTTTTTCTAAGAAACTATCGTACTTAGGTAGTACATTTTGTTGGACAAGTTCAAAACGCTTGCTAATAAATATTGAAATGAGTCTTTTGTAAAAAATTAATAAATACCTTGATACATATTTATGTATAAAAAAGAATCACTTTTCACTGTGACTGATTCATTATCTTGTAAATAAATTTTAAAAAAATCAATTTCAGTTTTAGGAATCTTCCGATATCCACAAGGAAGAGATCTATGTCTCAACCAAGAGAAACAATGCTGAAAAGAGAAAAATTAATAGGAAAAAAAGCATCAATTAAATATCAACCATGCATTTCATGCATATAAATCTTTAAAGCATCATCATATTTGAAGCAACATGTATCATAGAATATCAGCTTGTTTGGGCGAATCGTTATTTGTCTCACTTTATCTTTGACTTCTCCTTTTTATTCTTTTTTTCTCTCTTCTTCAATAACACATATAAAAACAGTCATATTCGGGGGAAAATAGTTATAGAGGGGGAAAGATGACAAATCGGTTGGAAAAAGTCATAATCGGTAGAAACAGCCTAAGAAATTAAGTGCTGTGATATTTTACGTTATGCTCCATATTTTCCATAAATTTCACTTAAAATTGTTATAATATTTGGTCCTTCATGTTCTCCATTTTTTGAAATTTCCTTGTGTCATTACGAATCATTTTAATAGTTATTTATTATCTTAAGTGTTTCGATTGAAATTTAAGTTGTGGTCCAAATTTATGGCACTTTACAGCTTAATAAATAACCTAATTAATAGCAATGAAGTATGCGCCTTCTCAAGTTGTATATCTTTTTATTCTGCTCCGGAACTTTAAATATTTGATTCTTAGCATTATTTTATTGTTATAAACTGTTATGGCAAAATAAGCTTGGAATTCAATTCCAATTATTTCTATCAATTTATCAGTACATTTCACATTCATTCTGGAACCAAATAATAATTCGAAAGGAGTAGTTTTTATGATGCTTGGATAAGTTTAATTAATATTGCAAATGTTGCAGCTCTTTTACATAATTATATGAATGAAAAGTCTTTTTAGTGACAGGTTCAAAATAAAGAGAATGATAATTTAATTCAACTTGTTAATTGGTAGGCTAAATATTTGTTGTGATTAGATGTTGGAGTATATTCACCTTAGAAAACATCTGATCAATTTTTTATAACAAAAAGGCACTACCAAGATCGGAAATCAGTTGTAGTCGACTTCTAAATATAGTTTCCTGCGTTTTCAGTTTAGATATAACGTCATCTGATGATGTCGTTTTTGAGTGATATAGTTAGATAAATTTCATAAAGTTGAAGGCACCAAAATATATTTAAGGATTTTGGCATCCTAGATGATCTATTTGATACGAATGTAAAGGTAAATCATCTTTATGTGCCTGACAAAAATCATCCTCAATTACACTTTCTCTTCTTACGACTTACTAAAATACAATACACACAATTAGCTATTATTCTTTGAATCTTGTGCTTCAATATAGGAATAAAATAATAATATTCTAAGAGTTTTCTTGTATACCTAATTACCATATGGCTGTTTGCATAAACATTTTTTAATTATTTCAGTTTACATTCTTTCAAGTACAACTATTACTTCTTCACCCACAAAAATTTGTAGACATTTCTGTTACGTTTGTAATAGACATCATTTCTATATATTTTCCAAAGGTCTTCCATTGCTGTCATCGTTCTGAGCTAATTTAAGATCAAGTAAAATGCTTTTCATAGAAATATAAAACTTATTAATAGAGGGTCTGCATAGAGCATTAACATGAGACATTTTTGAATAGATCGGTATTCTATTACATAATTAAATTCCTCTAATAATAACACCCATCGAACAACTTGTGTAGATAAGTCTCCTTTATCTATAATTTTCTGAAACATTAAGCAATCTTTTACTATTTTAAAAGGTGTTTCTAGTAAATAAATTAGATATATCTTAACATCTGTTATAATAACAAGAACATTAAGTTCGTAACTGGAGTATTTCTTCTCTGTATCTAACATCTTAATATGCGAGAGGGAAAGTATTAGCGTTTGTAGATCATTGCAATAAAATTTCACCATACTCATTCAGGCTCGCATTCGTATGTATTTCCGTTTCATAATTTGGAGTTCCAAAACAGGTTTCAGAAAGAGTTAAATTTTTTATTTATTAAAAGTATTTTTCTGTACCTCATTGAATCTAAATTTACTATCCTTCCTAAAAACATCAATAAGAGAATAATTTTTATCAAAAATTAAGATTTCTTAAAATGGATTTTTAAGCTATATTAGCATACGAGATTGACAGCTAGTTTACTTTTCAATTACCTCCTATTTAATTTTCAGATAATATTATAACACCATACATATAGAGTAAAAAGAATGCCATCACTGATCGAAAGCCAAAAAATAGTGTTAATTAACCTTTGAAAAACTGGTGGATAATTACATAATCCAAAAGGTACTTTTAGAAATTGCTATTACACTTCATGAGCGATAAGTGACATTAACGTTTTTTACATTAAGAGGAAAACAAACATTTTTTTTTTCAAACTTAATAGTACTAAATAAAAACTATTTCTTCAAATCGATCTGAAACTTTTTCAATCAACCGTAAGGGACATTTGTTTTTAATTATAGTTGTATACAGCTTTCTTTAATCTACACATACTCAAGGAGTTCCATTTTTTTCTAACTGTAACAAATCTACTGGAATATTCAGATTAGCAAGGTTCTATTATAACCTGTTCTAACCTTTCAACTATTTGAGCAACAATATTCTTATTTTCCGAGAAACTTCGTGGTCTCAAAATATATTGGCTCATTACTTTTAATTAAAATATTTTAATCTATATTTGTTGATTTAACTTTATTCGGTCTGTAATTTATAATAGACTACAGTACTTCACATTTACTGGATTTTTAAATATTATGCCCTTTATTTTCCCCAATTTCATCAAAATTCATATTTAAGCATAAAATTGGTAAAATATAATTTTCTATTTTTATTTAAATATTGTTTTCTATTATTTTTATTGAGTTTTATTTTTTATTGCGATTCAATTTTTATTTATTGTACATGCACCTAGTAAAATTACTTCAAGTCATATAATAACATCAAAGGGCATAGCAGCACTTACAACGACGCATACATTTGTAGTGCAATTAAAGTTATCTATTTATATTTCTCCTCTAAATACACCTAAGGATTTCATGTTACAATATTCTAGCCTCGATGAAATTTAATTATTCTTATTAATTTCCCCAATATTTCACTTACCAAAAATATTTTTCGAGATTAACGTAGCTTGACTTCTGTTATCGATTTAGTGAGTTAATCTTTAAATTTGCAAAATGAACTATTTTGAACAGATTTGTTTTAGAGATGTTATATTATCACTAGGTTTCATTTCCATGTTTAATTTAGTACATTCAGATACCTTGTGTATAATGCTGCAAAATCTGATACATGTTTAGGGTCATTATTCTTATGCGTACATAATTTAAATAAATGTCCCTTACCACCACCAAAGAAACAAAATTTAATAATCTGATCATAATTATTTAATTGTTTAAGATTCACACAGTTATAGCATGTTTATGCCACTTTATTAAAATTACATTTACTCTTCATAAATTCTTTTTTTAAAAAACTTCAAAAGTATTAAGTTTTTCTCGAAATATGCATAAGCATTTGGACCTGTACTAATCTAATT
The DNA here is from genome assembly GCA_019974015.1 of Nephila pilipes. NCBI lineage: Eukaryota > Metazoa > Arthropoda > Arachnida > Araneae > Nephilidae > Nephila > Nephila pilipes. The sequence continues at coordinate 46,313 of BMAW01094661.1, forward strand.
TATTTTCTTGTTTATCATAGATACCTCTTATAATATACAGCATTAATATGGAATCTTCCTTTTCAATGATTACCACGCTCTTTAGATTTTAAATAATATTCCAGTATGTAATCAGAATCTCTCATTTCCACTTACTTAATATTTCACGCAATTGATCTGAATTTCTTATATCCTCAAATTCCTTAATCAACGCTTACTTCAGTTTCGTTCATGACGAATAGTTCAATTTATTTTTACAAACAATTAAGTATTACCACAAACAATCGATTATCAAAAAAAAACTTTTAATGGTCAGATAAATTAAACATATCAGTAACGTATTATAATTGTTCAACCCAAAAAGAACTGTTTTCATGTAACTCTCCATTAAATGGGAAAATGAATCAATTTCAGGGAAGCATATACAGATGTTTCAAATGGTATTACTATGCACTGAGGCATGGTGTGGTGATGAATTTTAACTGCGCATGAGCTTAACGTGGCTATGCCTCGCCAAACAGTGCGAAGATGTAATTAAGATGTTTGAAAAATGGGGACAAAGCAAAAATTATTGACCAGATAAATGGTCAAATGCTATACAATGTCGTTCTTCTTAAGGTCTTGCTGTCTCATTAATGTTTTTGCTTTGCTGCCCAGAAATTTTGTTTGGGAAATTCCATTTTGATTTTGGATACTTATTGATTTGAATTTCAAATAGAACATAATTTTACAAAGGTAATATTTATTCTCTTATTTCGATTTTTTTTTGTGTGTGTGTGTGCGGAATTCAGCAAGTTAACAAAAACTCTTTAGCTCATTCAATGATCATCAAAAGTTTCACATTTAGATTTAAAATTAGAGTTATTGGGAATTCGAAACCAGAAAATTTCAGATTATTTGCTTATTTTTTCTACTACCACAAATATCAAAAATAAACTTATATATAAAAAAAATCTCTTTTTTCAAGCTCTTCAAAGCATTACGCATGTCATTAATTTCGACATTCCTTATTTCAAATTTAACAAAATAAGATTAAAGCTTACTCAGATCTGACAGTTTTGAATTAAGTTCTTGTACAGCCTATAAAACGTTAATGTATAGATTATGTCCATAAGCAACTCATTATTAAGTTGAAGTCAAACAGGTAACAGTTTAAGTCCGTGAATCCAAATATACTTTTTTTCCAGTGTTTATACATGCCACTTATGACGTTTATGTACTACCTATGTCACTGTTTACAATGGCCAAAACCACGAAAACATTTAGAAGTTAAGATGCATTTTATTAAGACGTTACAAAACATTTACAAACATAAAAAATCCAACTATCGTCCATGTTCAAAATTCTACGTCATCCTAATGTTCTCGTTAGCTCGCTACTCCCTTTGCCTCGGGAACTTATATATTTGGGTGACACAGCATTAGAGCCCTTCGTAGTATAGCGATATCAGTGGTAAGTTCAAATTATATATATATATATATGCACCAAACAACAATAGGTCCACAAAGTCGGCTTGTTAGTGGTCTAGCCGTGAAGAATTTATTTATTTACATTTACACAGCTTACATTTTTACTCACTCTCTGGACCGTTATACTCCTTTACCATACAACTTATTACCAACCAATTGTTTGCATCCTTTTACATTTTATTACCAATCAAACAATGATTTAAATCTTTTTTCAATTTATATGGTGATGATGTGTTATATTTTTTCATTTTGAGTATGTGATATACATCTTGAAGCTTAAAGAAAATTCCGTCTTACTACTCACATATTTGAATCTTCATTTCTTTGAATTTTGTAAGTAATTTTTATATTTTGATCTGTTGATAATTTTTAGAATGATAGATTTTATTTTGTAAATTTTATCGTTGAAATTTTTTGCATTTTTTAATCATTGAACTCTTTTGTAATTTGGATTTCCCAATTCAGCCTACCAGGAATTATAGATTTTATTTTTGTAGATTTTATCGCTGGATTTGTTTGCATCTTTTAATCATGAACTCTTTTGCAATTTGGATTTCCTAATTCAGCCTACCAAGTCGCAAAGGGGGAAGGTTGGTACCATTAAACTAGTTTAACTCCGCTTAATCGGTCCTCAGCCCGATATTGCTTTTTGACTTGCTGGGTTCCATATTTTCATTTATTTTTCTTTCATTGTTACATTTCTTTCTGGATTTTTGTCTTTTTAAATATTTTAAATTATTCTTTCATAAATTTTCAGTATATATACACATATACATATATATTTTAACGATACTCGATCTCTGTGTTCAGATGGATTTCGGGAAGTCATAGTTCTTCATTTCCATAGTCTATAACTGCATCTGTAGCACGAAAAAAATTCCATCCAAATATCATTTGATGACTGCAATGGGAAAACTCGAGAAATTCAAGCGTTCTTATAATCCTATTCCGATCAACTATCAGTACACAGCATTTGAAAGCTGCCACATGTATTCTACAAACAGTTTTTAAAATAGTCGCATTTTTGCAATAACCATTATAACATCTAGTTTTCGACGTTGTTTATCAGATACGATGGAATAATCGGCATCTAAATCAACTGGAATATATATATATATATAATGTAGCAAAGTTAATGATTTAAATTTAAATACAATGACGATGGAGCTTGTAGTTTATTAATAAAAGAAATATTTCTAAGGCTTTGAATAGCCTAATAAAAATATTAGTTTATCAAATCACAATCGCTGGTATTTTTAAGGAAGTAAGTAATTATGCAACATCATTTATTGGTTTCTATAAAATATAATATTTGAAGATAGGGATTACTTAAATAAGATAAAAATGCTCTTGGCAAGCTTTTTTTTTATTGATTATAAGAATAATAAAAAAAACAAGCAAAGACAGAATAGAGTCACATTTAAAATGATATATTTTTAAAAACAATTAAATCAGCATTATAATCGTTGTACATAGATAGTAACATATTACAGTTGACACCTTAGATGAACAGAAGGTATTTTAATTGTCTACTACCATACATTTCGGAGACCAATAAATACATTTCACAAAACGCTGGCTGGAGGCGTGCCCTCTATGGTTACAGGAACAACAGAACAACGATTAAAGAAATAATACAATCATGCCCACATAGAGGCTGGGGGATTGCATAAATCTGTGAAAAATAAAATTATTATACTAAATCAAAAATTAACATAAGGCTAACGTATAAACAAAGGAGACTGTATGAAAATAATTCAAAAATATAAAGAATAAAAGTGAATAAATCCTTACTTGTCAGATTACATTTTGATATTTATTGACATTTATTATATGATTGACATTTATTATATGATTGGGTTGACATTTATTGCAATCAATAAATGTCAACCCAATCATATAATAGGCTCTTTCCTATCAAATTCAAATTCATAATGAGAATCTCTTTAAAATACACTATATTTTCTTTTAACACGAACTAATAATACACACATAAGAACATACAACAGCACCAATTCAAAGTTCGCGTAATCACTGAAAACATTAATTCATATAACAATAGTATCGCATTAATTAAAATCCTATACATACATTAATATACATACTAACATACAATGGCTCGTGTATTCAATGGCTGACATATAAACTCTTAAAGATATCTTAGAATCATCTAGATTTTTTGAACCAATTTTCAGACTTGGCAACTTTTGGTGACTAATTTATCACTAAAGTCTCAACTGCATTGTTTATACAACATTGTTTATTGATGCACACTACTGACCATTAAAATTGCAACACCATGAAGGAGACCAAATTCAAAAAAGATATTTATTGAACGTGAACAGTATGGCATGAAGACAAAATAACTAAAATTGCAAGAATTTAGGGGAGTTTCAAGGTTTCGAAATTAGTAGAAACAATTAATACCCCTTGCAATTAAAACGGCCCTTACCCGGTTAGGCATGAGTTAAACTGGGCTTCGATTACAGAAATAGGCAACTCCTTCTCTGCTGCTTCAAATCCATGCCACACTTCATCAACCGTATTAGCTGGAGAGAAGAGGAGGGCCAGTCTCTCAGCAACCCATAGCCAGATATTTTCAACGGATGACAGATCTGAAGACCATGCAGGCTAGAGCAACAATCGAATACTTTATGTATCGAGGAAAGTCAGAACACGACGCGCAACATATGGTCTTGCATTATCTTGTAGGAAGATGGCGTTCGGCAGGCTTCGATTATTGACTGCAACAACTGGACGTAAGATGTCAGAAATGTACCGATCTGCATTATGAAGGAATTGCGGAAAAAGAATTACCGTCGATCCAAACTAGAAATGTGCGAGTAGTGTGACCCAATGGCTGCCCAAATCCTCACACCAAGTATAGGTCCCCATGCCGATATCGAATACAAGCAGGTCTCCTCGGAGTTTCTAGACACATATTTGACCATCAAAATACGGTAAGCAGAACCAGAAGCCGCCTGAAAAGGCAACATTGTGCCACTCCTGTATCCTCCTCTGTCGTTCAGCGCACCAGAGTCGCCTTCTCTCTTTATGCCCCATTGTCAAGGAAAGCCGAAGTAATTAAGGAATTACGGATTAATGGACTATCGCCATGCTGACAGTCCACGCTGCTGCAAATGTCATCGCACCGTATGAACAGATACTGGCGTGCTGTAAACATGTCTATTTCCTGACTAATGGTCCGTGGTGTAGTTGTATGGTTTTGCAAAACCAATCACACAATATTGGTCTTGTGTGATTGGTCCATATTAGGTTGTGCAAATCCTACATGCCATTCAGTATAACCCTCAGCAACACATTGATTCCATGTTCGCATGACCGTGATTGGAATTCGAACAGTGCTACGGGAGATATCAGGGAACAATAATGCATACTCTCGATAGGTAACGATCCTGCAACTATCGGATTCTGACACTTGCTGGTAAGCATCTCATCTTCTTATTTGAGACATAACACGATATTTTCAGCACACTCTGATCTTAAAAGCAGCATTCTGAATGAGTAATCTACTTCAAAACTTTCCTTTTATGCAGTGCTTCAGATATCGCTCCTTTCTACTGCGATGTCTCAAAACGCAGAAATACTAATCACTTATATATCATAACCTCGTCTTCATTTATGTGATTTTGACGTTCATCAGATCATTCAATCCTAGTGTTGCAATTTTAGTGACCAGCTGTGTATTTTAACATTGTATGTAAAATTGGGTTTTACGTTTTAGCACCTGTTACTCTGGGAAAACATCACAGTTCAAATTTTGCCTAACATTTTATATTGCCACGGAGCTCGCAAGCACAGATTGCGTGGTGATACGGTGTTCTACTGAACGAAAGCTCCCAACTTCAAAACCTTATGCCGACAACATTTAAAGTTCACATAATAGTTTTGTTACAATAGTTCTCTAATTTTCATTTTTTTGTCTAAAACCTTCAAGAATATTATTTACATTTCCAGAGAATTTTTTTTTTTTTTTTTGAATTTTCCCTTGTGATATGTAAAGGCTGGTATTCTCAGTCTAAAGTAATCCTAATCCAAGTTACTGCTTTCAGTTTGTTGATAAACCACTTTATTTGTAAATCTAAAGTCTTTAATTCAACCTGAAGAAACGTATACGCTACACTTTGGTGTAGGTGAAGTGGGAATAAAAACTGCTACTTCCTGGAGTCGCTCACTGTGTTACGAATTGTTCAGCTGAAAATATTCCACCTACCTTTGAGCACTCTACTCCGCCACGTCTTTGATGTATTTGCTACTAAAATAGCAAAGTCATCAAAGGATGTAGTCACGGAGGTTGTCACAAAACCATGCTTCTGACACCTCATATGCAAGAGCTCAGAAATTTCTAAGTATTTCTTGGATACTATGAACAATACTCAAGCAAATGTTGCGCAAAGTATATTACTAACTAGCTAAATATAATAAATGGTACGAAACTTTTTCATTTAAAAACATGTACTTTTCCTGAATGAAACAGTATGAGGGAGAATTGAGAATAATGAAGAACTTCTGACACCTTGGAACTAGTTTAAATCAGAATTCTTCAGAAGTTTGGTGACAGTACACCATCAAAGAAGATTGCTTAGGAAGATCTTGGGCAGATGTACGATTGCATGCTTTCACCGGGCTTAAAGTTCAGGTGAAAGTACATAACGTACATCCAAACTGTACTGATACTCTGTCTTGAAATCAATAATCAAATGACACAGGAGGAAAATGTGGCACACCTTATGATGGGTATCGCCAAGGAATTTTGCCAAGCTCTCCTAACAAGGACGAAACAATTCGTGGAGCCAGTACAAAGAATACATGATAGGAAGACGAGTTTCCTGAAAGAAGTTATATCACAGATTAAACGTCATTGATATCACCGAACATAAGAAATGCAGGAGCAAAACTACAATCGATAGAAGCTGTTGTCCGAGAATAGGGCCAGAAATCTCTATCACTTCTCACGCGAAACAAAGCAATTGAATAAAATTCAAGAAGTAACCACTTTAATGCATACTTGCGATATGCAGAAGCCTATTTTATGAAACCTGATCTTAGGACAACTGATATATGTCAACAATCCTATCTGTTTTCAAATCGCCCAAGGCATGTATTTCTTTTTCGCAAAGAGCACCGAGATAACTTTGATGGGATTCAAACCACTTGACGAAATGTCACCAAACGAAAAAATCAAGATGAGGAGCCTGCAGACAAAGCCGCACAGTTACAAGATCAGCCTTAGAGTGACTATCTTGAGAACCCCACTTCAGAATCACAATTAGAGTGTCCAAGTTCTAGCTCTCCACTCAACCGATGTAATGAAGAGAACTAGAGACATCATTGCGAAATAGAGGTAGGATTCAGACCTCAAAAAAATTATATCGTCGAAAGAAAATTAGAAACTAATAAAAACATTTGATGAATTAATTGATGGAATTTTAATTTTAATAAGAAAACAAAAGTAATAATGTTTGCATTAACCTTTGACTTAAGAATTAAAGCATTTCAGAAATTTAGTATCATTTAAAGAGTGTAAGAAACTTATTCTAAAAATATTTAAAAGAAGAAAATTGATGGTTGTTATTTAGTCGATGGAATAAACAGAGTCGAAAACAAAAATGTTTCATCAAAGATGCTAAAGTAAATATCTTTGATAACATATTCTTATTGACCTTATACACGTTTATTTTTGAGCATTTAAGTGCAGAAATAAATAATGTTACAGACTCAAAATATGAAAACTAATAAGACTTTTTTTATACATCTCAATAGAGCTATTGTTCATGGTTAAATTATTGATTGATATGTTAAAGCTTCTTTTGCAGGTTTACCAAAATATAAGCATTCCTATCCTAAAAAATAGCTTATTTAATTTATATCATTTGTGTAGAAATTAGGGAACAATGCTTACTTAAGCCTTTGACTTGAGAATAAAATCAAAAACAAAAACGTTATTGTTCAAAAATATACGAAAAATATGATTTTTTATACTTCGTCTCAATGGACAGTTAAATAATTAAAAGTTTAAAATACTTTTATCTAAAAAGAATTTTTTAAGAAAAATAGCTTTGAAATTCATAGCTATTTTTCATGAAATAGCTTCAAACTATTTATTGAATAGCTTTGAAAAATAGCTGTGAATATCCATAGATGATTTGTACCAAATTTCATTTTTCCTATGTTTTGTAATCTTACTGCTATATCAACCGCATAAACAAACATTTTCAATATGAGCTTACGCAGTGAAGGTAAAAGGCATTTTAAACTGAAGTTTTAAAAATTTTAAAATAAATTTTAAAAAAGAGCAATTTTGAGATGTACATTATCAGTACTCATAGTGTTTGTATGTATCAATTTTCATGCTCCTGCGTTTTGTAATCTTTGCTCTATGTCATGGCAAAAATTGTAAGCCCTATCTGTTATTAATACAGTAAGAACGCTTCATACTGTAGTGCAAATTTTTTTTATTTATTTTCATCAAAACTCCAAATTTTGACTATAAATTTATTAATTTATTTTCATTCTTTAAGAATTTTAAAAAAAAATTGGAAAATTGATTAATAATTAAATTTACTGAAATTTAAATATATATATATATATATATATATATATATATATATATATATATATATATATGTATATATATACATAAATTAGATAAACCTACTTATATTAAAATATAATTTTAGCTTTCTTTGATTAAACAATAATTGAACAAGGTTTTTATTTATATAAAATTTGCTTTTAAAAATAATTGAGAATATCGAATGAACCTTTCTTATTTATTTTTTAAATGCTTAATACAATTGCTACAAAAGGCATGGTTGCATGAACTTATTGACATTTGAATATGGTTGTTGAATTTATAATAACACAAATGAGAATTTCAAAAATAATAATTCCTTTCCAAATAGAGATTTCCTTTTATCTCGGCAGATAAGGCAAATCGCATCAATGTACTAATGTCATCCCTTTTTAAGATCTATGAACCTCAGGATCTATGTTTATACCAGGTTTAAACATAAGCAGTAAATGATTTGTTTCAATTTGGTATATTTTATAAAATATATATGAAAAACTATTTCTCAGCACATCGATTAATTTACAATAAATTAGTTCCAAATGCTTTTGAAATTTGAGAATTTTCAAACAAAATACTCATATTTATCTAATATGCAGATCCATTAATATTAACTATCAGAAATGTGAAGCTGTTTTATTCCTGCAAAATTCACTATCTAAAATGAAGGAGAAATTACACCTGATGGCTCTCTTCTATTTTCTATTATTATCATCATAATTCTTTCATTCTTCGTAGTTTTAACATGAAACATAAAATTATCAAGTGATAACGGGAAGCAGCATTTCATAGTAAGCTCATCATTAAAAGGTAACAAAACGCCGTATACTAGAATTTGAGCTGTAAAATACAAAATACCTTTCCCCATTCCCCAATTCAAGCAGACGTTGATAAACATTTCTAACTCCATATTTAATCTTCCAAGTCCAACACAACTCATCTAACAAACACATCATTAATAAAACTGATCTCAAATTGCGCGTCTAATTATAGTAATGAGAGTCTGCTCTTCATAATGATTTCATCTACATATATATTCATTTCAAATATGAAAATCATAAATGAATATGAGAATAGGTATTTTTAAGCAAAATTTTGAATAAAATTATTTAAAACATGATTAAATTTACAAAACAACATTATTTAAAAAATATGAATAACCTATATTTCCATGTAGTAATGAAGTATTATATATGTTTTATGTATACTTTTTTTTTGTTAAAGTTACTTGTAGAGGTATTAATTAAAAATTGTGTCAATAATTTTAGCAAAATTGTAGAATTTGAACATTTTTATTGAATTTTCAATCAAAAATAATTTAGTTTTGAGTTACACATTTTCAAAATTTTAATGAAATTAAAACTATTCGTAAGATTATAAAATAATTAACAAAACCTGAATTTAAGATAAATAATTTTAAAATAATATAAATAATTCTGATTTAAATTCCACCAATCATATTTTAATTACATAAACATTTATGTTTGTATTAAAGAAAATTGCTTAGTAAGTTGGTAAACGTATGCATGTTTTTAATTCATAGGAGGATACTGAGAAATGGCACAAGTTTAGTACAATTAAAATTAAATTTAAAATTACCCATTAAGAATATTTTTACCTCAACCTCATAAACAGCAGCCATTCGACAGAATTTCTGCAAGGGTAAGCCATTAACTTTATTTACTTACATCTGCATTGCAAAAAAGTCACACACCATATCAGGCTCAGTAATAATTTTTGTACTCAAAATGTGACCATTCCGAGAGACGAAGCATAGGGCTTATTTCCTTTGATCACAGTATTAGATCCTTATAGCTAGGCAGTGAAAGACAATGTATTTTTACTGATAAACAAGGAATTTTTCTTCAAATAAAATATCATCAAAATTATAGTATTAATAAAAATACTTTAAAGAAATTTAATATAAACATTTTAAAGTGATGAACAATTAATCAGGATGATAGGTGGCAATATTTTTGATGAAAATTGATACATTGATAATGATGAAAAATGATTATATAATGAAAAATGATTATATAATGAAAAATGA
>BMAW01094661.1:64039-76870 GCA_019974015.1 Nephila pilipes
GTGTGTGTGTGTGTGTGTAATTATAAATCAGATGAGTAGAAAAACAAATATTAGAAAATGTTAAAAGTTTTAAGAAACCTTAAAAATATTGTGAAATTACAAAAATGTAGAACAATATATTTAATGTTGTAAAAAGATTAATTTTTTTAAGCTGGGATATTTTATAATCATAGGCCTATCTATACCCATCAACAAAATCTTTTTTTTAAAAAAAAATGGTTGTTATGCCAAAAAGTAGAGATTTAAGAATATTTAGAAACTTTTATACAAAAAAATTTTAATGAAAAGCACCAAAAACCGAAAAGTCTCGTTGAAAATTCAATAGCAGAAATAAAAAACTAAAAAAATAATGAAGAAAATCAAGAATTTCCGAGTCTAATACTTCACGTGTATTAATATTTCAAACAGTAATACAAAGAAATTCAAATAATTTTTGAATGTTACCAAACACAAAAGATTCAAATTTAGAAAAAGTAATCACTCACCTTATTTACTCATTAATACTATCATTTCAATTTATAAAAGTATTTGAAAATCACACAAATTGAGTCAAAATTATGCTACTTAGTTAAACACCATTATTCTTCTCACGTAGAATAGAACTTTCAAGCATTACCAGAAAGCAAAAAGATAACTCTAAGAGAAATTATTTTTAAATGTTGACAGAATGTCATACACGCACAGACACACACACACATATATATATACATACAGGGAGTAGGAAATAATATCAAGGGTTTCAAAAATATAGGGAAATTTAATCATATGGGTAAACTACTGGTTGCTCTTTGAAGTTTTGTTTTGAATTTCTTGCTTTGTAAAATTATAATTAGTTCTGTTCAATTCATACCGCTTTTTTCAGAGTGTTGATGTTCGTTTCCTGAAATCGCTTATTTAAATATACTAAAAATTGAGGAGAAATATTTTTAAAATTCTTATAAATAATACTGAAGGAATATTGTAGTATAGCTAGCTTTGAGATATATAAATTGAATAAGTGATATAAATTCTACTTCTTCTTACAGCAACATGTGATTCTTTGAATTTATTTAGTAGGAATTATTATATTGTGGAACAACAAAGTTAAGAAATGTACGTTTATTCCCCATCTTCGTTATTTAGATTAATTAATAATGTCTGAAGTCTATTTTTATTTTGTTGAACTTTTCAAGCTTAATTACGAAGAAAAATTGAAAATAAAAGATTAATTCTTATTCTGTTTAATTGTGTAATTAGCTTTTTGTACTTAAGAACAACAAGCTTTAACTTATTAATAAATAACTGTGATGTATTTGATTTGTCAATATATTATTTTATATGATAAAAATAACAAGAATAAACTTAAAAAAAGGGAACATTTAAATTTTACATTTAAGCGAACTACAAGTTGCTTGCAAAGATTTTCAAGAGATAAAAATAAATTAAAAAATTAATAAAAATATACAAATTTCAAATCGCAGTATAGTTTAATTCTATTTTTTTAAAAGTCAAGAGACTTTTAATACGCTAATACGCTCTTTCTCTTTCTCTCTCTCTCTCTCTCTCTCTCTCTAATAGTAATTTAAAATATAAATCAAATTACGTTAGTATTTTGGGAAAAATTAACGCTAATAAAAAGAATACTATATTTATAATTTTCAAAATAGAATCCATTTTCCTCTTTAGTATTAATAGTGTATAAAAATATTGCAGTAAAATCATGGAAAAATAATTCATTTTATGCATTTATATGTTTCTATAGATATTATTTCATTAACCAAATGAAAGAAAATAGCCAGCCTGAATTATAGTTAGAATTTTGACGTTCCATTAATTAAATGATCGAAATACTTCAAAGACTAAATAAAAAAATGGCAATTCTTAAAAACGACCTGTAGTATAAATCAAAAAATCTAAAAAATATGCCGATTATGTCATTATAGAAGATATTTTACTTTGATGTAATTTTAATTTTTCATACTTATTAATAATCATCAAATTTTATGAAAATATATATATATATACTGATCACATGCACACATTTGTTAAAGCAATATATGTTTTATTCAGAATTATAAACATTTCATCAAGAAAAAAAAGATATTAATGTATAAACAATAAATTAAAAAATTAATTTTAAATCATATGTTTGAACGTTATTTGAATTAAAATGTATTTCAGTTAGAATTATTTTTCCTTTTTCTTTTGTCAAATAAAGTTAATATTATTAAGGCTTTATATACTCAGTGACTAAATATCATGTATTAATATATATTATACGATGAACAGAAAAATTGTTTTGCAGCTTATGTGGTTATATGAACTACTTTAATCTCATTAGCAACATTACAATAAAAATTTATTCGTTTTGACGATGAAAAAATATTTAAAGCCTTATGAATCCTGTAATGAAAGGTTTCATCATTTTGAAAAGACTAAGAACACTGTAAAATAATATAACAAGTAATTAATTAAATGAGCTGATATCTTACTTAAGTGATGTAAGAAAACTTAATAAAGATTCTCCTTGATCTTTTGATTTACAGAAAGTAAGAAAATACATTTCCATTAAAAACTTTCATTTATTAAGTGTTGTGCCCAAATCAGCCAAGAGGTCATAGTCACGATCTTCGTAACTGACGATGTCATAGTCGATTCGCAAATTCATTTCGTGATTCATCAAAGTATTCATCATGGAGCATAACAGTGGCCTCTGAATGAAGAATGGAACAAAGCCACAAAGATTCTCCTGTGATGTGACATTGAAGTTAGAAAATGGAGGTGTCACTCTCAGATGTCGCCATCATCACTTTATTGCGGCACAGAGAAAGACAGTCGACAATAGGCTGTCTAGCGCTTAGTGAAGTATTATTTCAATTCAATTTTTTTTCATAAATTACTTACTAAATTGTTATTGAAAAGGTAAATGTTCAGAGTTCTCGTAAACTATCTAACCAAATTTTAAAAACTGATAGATTAAAGCAAATTAAGTTTTTTGTATAAGAAACATATTCAGAAAAGTAAAGCTTAAATGCTAGTGAATGTTATTGATGTAGATGCATCAAACGACAATTCTAACTGGGAGTTTTAATAGCATAGATTGTTAAGCGAAGATGCCTTTCTATTGTATGATTTAATGAACTTAATTAGATGAATTGCTCAAAATTTGAGAAGAGATTAATTCACAAATAAGCAAATGTCAAAAAATTCAACATGATGAAAATGTTTTTATCTTTTTGTTTGTGACTGCTCCTATGTTCTATGGATGGAGATTATCACCTGCATTCATAGCATTTTTTTTTAAACTTTTGTCGAGTTTTATTTGACAGGCCTTTCATTTCCCGTTTCAAGCAGTTATCAACATCTGCTGTTTCAACATAGCACATCCAATCCCATATTCTATTGCAAAAAAACAGTTTTTTTGTTGTTCATTGATTAACTTTTATTATTTGGCTAGATATTTTGCAAGTAAAGAATATGGACTGGAATGTAAGCTATCAAGTATTTGTGAACAATTAACATTTTAAATTCTAAATTTTAAAGAAGAATTGTATAATTTCAGAGGGAAAGTAAATCTTCTTTATCATTTATTTCTTTTATTTGTGTAATATCAAACCCAATACAGTAATCTCACTTTCGTTTCATGCTTTTGAGAAAAGAACTTGTAAAACATAAACTTTGATAATGCCGCCTTTCTTAAATTGTCAGAGTTAGGTATCCTTTGTAAATTGGAAGTCTCCATTGCTACTGTAGATGATAAAGGTAAAGATTCAAATAAAAAAAGGTTTACACTTTACAATGAACATTTATGTGTGGGGACAATGTACATGTCTCGTATATCAACTGCATAAATAACGATGCTAAATTTGAGGAAGGAAATGCAGTTCTAGAAATAATTCCTTAAAAATCAGAAATTTTCAAATTAATAAATAGACATTTCCAATTGAAAACAGCAATTTTAGAAAGTATAACTCAGCTATACTCCAAATCTTTTATTTTCTGAACATATGTAATAAAATGCAGAGAAGTTCTTTCTTATGATTTGTGATAATAAGATATAAAACTTAATCCTGAAACGGGAAACTGTTTTTCTCGCATGTTAATATACTTCTCGAATTCCATATTAATCCTAAGATACAAACGTATTCTCTTTTCTCGTAGACTATTTATGATTTCTACGTCTTGAAATTCCATCTCAGTATTGCTGAACAATTACATTACTCGCCTAATTTCCCACTGAAAAAGAAGACGAACAGTGGAGTGGGAAAAAATGCTTAGACTTCCTCTCTTTTCTCTGAAACAATGACCGATACTGTGACCATCAAAGTAATCATCAACACTTTCCACGGGGAATTTATTTCCGCCTCGAGACTTAATAGAAGGTAAAAAAAATTGCCTAGAGTTAAAACAGTATCCAACTGTTTGTAGTTTTACACAATTTGCTCGATGCATTGGTAAAAAGAAATAAAAATTATGATGCAAATGTTAGAAAATTATTTAAACTGTTGATAATAAGTAATGTTAAACTACATTTCAATAAAACATCATTGCGTTAGTAAAATTATTAGTGATATAATCATTTTTATAAAGAATAATAATACAACTTTTAATTTTAATTCATTGCAAACATTTGTTTGAAACAAATTTATTGATGGAACATATATAGGAGGTTACGTAGCTATCGTTTAGCATACTTTGATTAATGCAATAATTAATCATAAATGTTTTCTTTCTTAAACAAAGTTCATATTTTTACTTGAGTAATTTTGTTTAGTGAAAATATAATTAATTTTATTTCTTTAATTGTAGGTCATTACTCCCCCCCGAAAAAAAAATATTTCGTTATTAGACAGAATTTTTGTGAAAAGCAATATACACATACGCACACACACACACACACAGAGAGAGAGAGAGAGAAAGAGAAATGTGCAAGATCTATTGACATTTCTACTACTTTTTTCAAATTTCACCTTCACGAAATATCCTTGAAACGTTACATATATGTATTGGTTTAAAAGAACTCAACATTGATTGGTACATGCAGCTGTAAATAATTTTATACAAATGGCATGAAACAGCATTCTTTTTAATTTAAATAGGATATGTCTTATAATTCTTGAACTTTTGAGAATATTAAACAAGTAATTTTAAGCAATTCTACTTGCAAGGAATTATGCTTAAATAAATAATATAATCTTACACAGAATAAAAGTATTATTGTCATTTTTTACATTTAACAAATATTTATTTTTACAAAGAAATTATTCTTTTCATTACAAATATTGTCACTTTATTTGATTATTTTATTCTTTTCACTTTTTTGAAGTTATAATGTGGAATATTTTAACTTTCTTAGATTAAAAGCTAGGTAAAGAATTTTTCAAAATTATTTGAGATAGAAAATTGAATTTTAAAATATATTGCAAATAACTGCGAAGTAGTAACTTAGGTAACTCACAAAAACGTGGTACATATCAAAGTTTCTTATTAGATTTATCCATCTCAAATTGATACAGATACAGAGAAAAATAGATTTGCCAAGCGCTACCAATTTTACTTGAGAAATTTAATATCTATGACCCCAATTCCTTGAGAAAAAAAGAAGTCATTATAAATTTTTCACTACTTTCCAGGTCCAAAAACATTTTATTTGGACAGGCAATCCATCTTAAGTTCCGGATGATTTATTACATCTCTTAGATGTATGGACCAGCAGTTGTTATAAAATTGAAGTTGGAGATGACCACTTAAAGTTCTAAGCATCTGACTTTATAAATGATATATATACTTCATCTTTTTTTTAAGAAAAAGTCTGATTTTAGTTAATATTTTTTTACCTAATATAGGTCTTAAAGCTAAATGAAGCGCTTTATTACTTTTATCACAGTGAATAAAGGGGCATTTATTGAATTACAAAATACATTATTCTTAAAATGAGATGTTGCCTATCAAAGAGAGAAAGTAAATTGTCTTTGTATTTTTTGTATTTTAATTTTACAAATTATTTGAATTTTCTGCTTTTTTCTTTAATTTTTCGAAGATCATTTGGCAAGAAGCAAAATATAATAAATTCCAAAATTAGATATCGATTCTAGCAGTTTTATTAAGAAAAATTACAATTCTTAATTTGATATATATATGTGTGTGTGTGTGTGTGTGTAATTGCAATTAAAATATTCTTAATGTAATCCTAATTCAAAATTACGATAATTATACAGGGTTATTCAAAATGATTCTTTAGATTGCAATGTCCCATATTTTCAAAACTAAATGACACAGAATAATAAATAATGAATGAATATAAAGAAAAATTGTTTTATATTGTGAAAAATAGATGGTTATCGTATTGAGCTATTTTACGAAAGCTGTTTTAGAAACTTTTACTCAGCTACTTTTCATTTGGATTGATCACAGTAGAAAAGATGACTTAATGTTAAACAGCTGGCCACCTGAGTCACATGAAGTGGGAATCGCGTGTATAATAAACTGTTAACCCATGCGATTTCTTTCTTCGCAGTTTTGTGTTTGTAAAAGACAAAAAATATGTGCCATCATTATCCATGACTTTATTTGAACTGAAGCAATAGATATCTGCTGTTGCACAATCATTTGCCACTGACATTTTACTAAGGATTTGGCAGGAATTTACATAAGGAATTAACGTTTTACGTGTAACTACAGGCTGTTATATCAAACACTTATAAGAAAAATTCCATAT
The DNA here is from genome assembly GCA_019974015.1 of Nephila pilipes. Lineage (NCBI taxonomy): Eukaryota > Metazoa > Arthropoda > Arachnida > Araneae > Nephilidae > Nephila > Nephila pilipes. The sequence goes on from BMAW01094661.1 coordinate 70,737, forward strand.
TTTACCCTTGCATTAATCATAGTTATCATTATGTGTAGTTTAATTTTGAAATTGCTGAATTTTGAAATCGGATTAATTATTTTGAATAAACCAGTATTTAGTAATAACAATATAAAGTTTATCATTTTTATAGTGAAAAGAAATTTTATTTTTATTATGATTCTTCAAGAATTGTGAAATTTGACACCAAATATATAAAAAGAAATTGTGATAAAATTTTTAAGAGAAAATTAAATACAATGAAATAGGAAATTTATAATTCCTGAGAAAGGAATCAAATAATTAAAAAATTTATTTTTAATAATGTAAAATATTATTCAATATCAATATTTTAAGGTAAAGATCACTTTTTCATGTATTTTAAGATTCTTTCAATCACTTGGGGAAGAAAATTTGTCAGTATGTTTAATACTATTTGAAACATAGCTTTTGTAAAATATTATACTTTTATTGGACATTAACTTACTTATAAAATATATTTTCAAAATAATGCTAAAACGAAATAAATTAAGAATAAAAAAATAATAATTGACAATTGCATGCGTAGAGTGCTACTACAAAATTCATACAGAGACTGTACATTTATTTACTTCAAATTAAACATCAGGGAAAAAATCACATATTAATCATATTATTTATTACAGATTAAATTTCATACAAGAAATGCAAAATCATTTTTTCTGTAAGTAAAAACATTTATCGGGATTCGTCTCAATTATAAGGAAAGAAAAAATATTTTTTTTAGTTCATAAATATAATTGCCATTTTTTAACAAATTATAAAGTATCGCTAAAACTCTTTGGTTCTTGGAAAAAACGCTTAGTTTGATTTAATATCTAACTAGAGGAAAACGAGCGTTATATGTTATGTATAAAGTCAATCTGATGCTTAGCCAAGTAACGAGAATGACGTCGGAGATAGTACATCAATCCTAACTTCCCCCTCCCCGTGTTGCCTGAGAACTTTGGGGGCCACAGGAAATTAACTTGCAGCATCTCTTTATTCCCCATAAGATCCAGCATTTTACTACGGCGTTCATCAAGTAATAAAATTGGGTTAGTGTATACTTTTAAATTTTGTAATTCTTGACAAAATAACACTCTATAGCAAAAAAAAATAAATAAATAACCCCCCAAGAAGTCGTTGCCAGATGGAGACAAAAAATTAGCGGATAGGAAAATTATGTACAGAATAGAAAATGATTAAAATTTCAGAAAGATTGAATGTTTTATTTCAGACTTACATAGTTACAAAGTACCAAGCTCAATAAGGTGTTGACCCGCCTCATGTCTGGATGCTAGCTCCGCACGACGTGGAATAGAGTGATAAAGTTCCCTGTTGGTCATCAACATTTCTTGGTAGATGCAGTCGCCTTCCCCTCATATCCCAGACAAGCTTGATTGGAGAGAGATCTAGCTGACCAAGGAAGTGTTTGAAGAGCAGTAAGACAGCTCATATCAACACGTCCCTCATGTGTTCTGGCATTATCTTGCTGAAAAATAAGGCCAGGGTAATGCAAAAGGAACAGTAGCAAAACAAGTCTCAGAATGTCGTCAACGTTCTACTGTGCTGTAAGTGTGCCAAATGCAGACCAAAGGCTATCAAGAGAAATGGCACCCCATACCTTCACTCCTGGTTAAAGGCCTGTGGGGCGTATAATAGTGAAAGGAGGATTTGCCCTGGACGTCTCCAGACACGTCTTTGATGATCGTCAGGACACATTAGGAAGCGGAATTCGTCGTTAAACACTAGACGTCCCCGGTCAGCATCATTCTAACCTGATCGAGCACCACTGTAATCTGGCTCGACAGTATGCAGACGCGAGTGGCTGCTGGTGCATTGGTCGAGGTCGTTACGAGCTTAGATTTCGTTCAATCAGCCGTCTGTGAATGGTCAGGGTGGACACTCGTGTGCGGGTGGCAAGTCTGATGGTTGATAACCATGAATCAGGCGCTGTGATAGCGCCAGAGTGATCAGACAATCACTCTGAGTTCCTGATCTGCCGTGGCCCTAGGTCGAAAACTACCATCATTACTCTAAAATCTTCCATTGTCCACCCATTCTTGCCAGTATCTTGAATTAGCCACAACGATTCGTCCTCGTTTTGGTTTTTAAAGAGATTAAAAGAAAAGTCTTAACTTAACCGCTGCATTTTAATTAATCAGTGAGATGGTAGGAGAAATCGGTTTTGAGAAATATTATATAACTATCTTGTACTCAGACTACTTAGGAAATGTAATCGTAATCTATCATATTGACACAGAGAAAAAGGTACGGCTCTACATGGTACAATTGTGATACCATCTAATCTAGATATCGATTTAAGAACAGTTGCTACTTTCAAATTTTTTTCTCAGTTATAATTAGTTATTTCAGATTTTCTTCTAGTTATCAGTTACTTATCTCATTTTTCATAATCTAAAATTTGTGGATGCATTAAATAATAGAGTTATAAGCTTTCTTTGTCCAATTTTTGTTAAGTCTAGCCAAAGATCGTCAGACACTCGAGATAAACCAAGTTATCAAAGAGGCAGAGTAATGGAGATATCAAAATACCATTTAAAGGTATTCTTGCCCTTAAGGTGCTCTTAAGTAAACCACAACCATGGTAGTGGTCCTTATTTAATCTCTGTAACTATTAAAATAACATTTTATGTAATATAATATTTTCAATTTCTTTAAGAATCAAGAACTATCAAAGATATTTTTATTTCGGTAGCTTAATGCAAATAACAATCAGTGTTGCAAAAAAAAATCCATAAAATTATGGTTACAGCTATGTAAGTATATATAGGTACGTATGGATTTTTAGGATAAAGAATTGTATAGGTGCATGATAAATCATTTAAAATTTAGGTAGAGAAGCGACCTTGATTGCTTTTGAAAGCTTTCTTGTGTAAATAGCTGTCATAATTTCTAGAAGAAAGGCCGCATCAGCATAAACACCACACTCGAGGAAAATGTTGCAATTTCTTGATTTATATCGTGATAAGGCCAGTTAAATACATGGCATGAAATGAAGCAATTGATTTTAAGTGAGAAATCTTTTAAATATACTTACGCTCATGAATATATTTATCCTCCAAAGAAATTTATATACGTAATATTCATTCAGTGTTATAAATGATATCACAACACCTTATAGATGTTCTCATTCAATTTAATTTATAATTAAATTGAATGACAGAAGAAAATCTGAAGTTTCACTTTTGTAATACTGATTTGAATGAGGGAAGAATGTAGTTGTTCCGAGATCTTGTTCAGGGTAAATAAGGCTCGCTCAGGTCCGTTCAAGGGAAATACTATATACAATAAAGTTCGCAGAAAGCAACTGGGTTTCCTCTGTGCTGTCCGATTCCAAGAAGATAAAAGGTATTTACTTTGGCATCCTTTATGGGGTATTTTTGAATTGCATGTAATCACCACAACGATAGAAAAGCCCACACTGAATGAATATTTATATTTTAAACACGGAAACTCTGTTTTTTTTTTCTTCCGAAAATCATAGTATTTATTTTCAGGTACAATTATAAATTACCACTAGTTACTTCTTAGCTTATTTTTTATTTGATTCATTGAAGGAAATAATTGCTCACATGAATATATAAAGTCAAAAATTGTTAGATCACCAAATGTTAATTTTTTATCCCGTTATATGTTTCATGTAAACTATTACATGTATCCTACATTACTGTTTTATGCAGTTGTTTCATAGTTGCCCACTTTTCCTGTTAAATTAAACTGGATATCACTCTTTAGAACTCATCCTAAGCAGATAGTCGTATCTTTTAATTTGTTGAACTATAGTTACTCTCTTTTTAAATCTATTAACAGCATCTGAAATTAGCAGCATCTGTATCGAATGATAGCAAGTTGAGTTCTTTGATTTTTATTTCGACAGAACGTACAGTGAAGATAATGTAGATTTATTTACTCTTAATTCTTGAAACTGTTCACCAAAAACGTTCTTCCTTTATTTTCTTAAGCCCATTATGAAATAATTTGTATCGAAATAAGCACAACTTCCATCGCAATACTGTTTTAAATGCTAGAAGTTAAACAATTCACCTTTCTTTTTTTTTATCATCGATGAGAACTTGTAGTTTATTTTTGATGCACTCTACTTCTTCTAATAATGTATATGCGATATTTTCCTTTCCTTGTAACAACGCATTGAAGGCATTAAGATATAGAGCAATGTCGACTACGAAATACAGTTTTAGTAAATATTTATCGGCTTCCTATTCCTGATGTGTTATGCATTTTTAAACAGGAACAATTTTATTGATTTTATACATGAAGCAAAGCTCTTGCCAGCAAACCCGACTATTCAGAAATAATTTTATGTACTCATTTATGTTATGCTTTCGTTCAAGAATACCTTAAATAGCCATGATAAAATAGTTTGACCTAGATGGTGTTAATTGCCTTGAAAACGAGTTCGTTACGGTAATCATTTCATCAAGAAGGGTTTGAGTCCAAAGAACTTCTTAATGAATTATGAAGTTAAACGATAAAATTGCATGATAATTTTGTTTCTTTTAAATTGAAACAATCCTTTGTTTACTACAGTTTTACTTTACACTCCATACGTAGCAATGCAAATTAATTTATTAAAATTAATTACAACGTGTTCCATATATATTTCTAATGCATTCACAATATCTTCTCGCCTTATCTTTCCCTTGAGCGGCAACTGTCCAAGACGTTCTTCTTTCGGACTTTGTGCTGATAAATGTCTCCCTAAGAGTAATACTTGTGCAGTGTCAGAAATATCCCGATTCATCGATTGCGTAAGCCAATTTAATATGATCGACTTACTGCTCTCTTATATTTGGTGACATTTGGGTAGTCCTGTCTTGCACTGTTTCCGCAGATAAATGTCTTTTACATATTTTTTTCATAATTGCTGCTTTATTATTAAAGTCGTAACATACAGACTATTCATTACATCCGAAAGAATTTACATTTACAGGCTCTTAACCATCTAGATAAATTTCAGCCGGAAAGGATTTACCAAAATGTTTCAATGTGACTTTGTACTTCAGAAGAGTTGCGCTAAAATCTTTAATTACGTCTAGGTTACGATCTAGATTTAGGTCTTTGTTAAGTTCGCCATCAAACATTTTAATTCATTTAGTGTCTAAAGTGCTAATAATTATTGTAATATAATTGAAACAAGTAATCTAGCCAATTACTTGAGTGTAAGCGAAATTATCACTTAGTTCCAGTTGCACCAGAATATCAAGCCTATATCCCTCTCTAATTGATGTGGTTCAGGTATGTTGATTGATTAATCATTTATTAGAAATTAATCAATAAATTTAAATATAGCTTCTTCTCAAAGCCATTTTCATGTTTCACTATTTATATTAATTTTTATTGAATATATTTACACCTTTGTACCGAAGACTTTACTTTCATAAGCCAGATACAGTACAATCTTATCGTCTTAAAAATATCTTAATTCATACTTCAAATCAACCAATCAAAGTCCAAGATGGGTCACAGGATTGTAACAGTGTTATCTTGAACTAACTCGATTGTTTTTGCACATATAAATTTTCCGCAAGCGCTCTTTCGTTCTTTAACAAAAGCTTCAATTTTAAAAATGATTCTAATCATATATTCAGTTAATCGTCATTATTAATTTTTTTTTAGATTTATTTTAGTCTAAAATTATATCTAAGCTATTAGTTCACATGATCCAGTCAAATTCAATTAAAACTCTGCCTAATTGATAAGAATGGTATAAATACTAAACATAAGCTCTTATTGTTCTATATCCCACAAAATCACCCAATTAATCCATATAAAACACAGAGGAAGGATTCTGATTACTCGAATATCATTTACAATGAGTCACGGTCTGCCGATTCTTGATCTAAAACTTGAATACTCGCTAATTAATCAAACAATATCTGTCAGTACTCTGTGTATCATTCACAAATTAAAAATAATCGACAAATGAGAAGAATACACTATAAAATATTTAAAGTGTGAATTAGTTTAGAACATTAAAAAGCAGTTAAAATATTGTGATTGAATATAAAAATATTGTGATTGAATATAAAAATATTGTGATTCAATATAAAAATCTTGTGATTGAATATAAAAATCTTGTGATTGAATAT
>BMAW01094661.1:76880-111845 GCA_019974015.1 Nephila pilipes
AATATAAAAATCTTGTGATTGAATATAAAAATCTTGTGATTGAATATAAGAGAATCTTGTGATTAAATATAAAAGTTCTTCAATTAAAATTTCAAACACTCAAATATGAAAAAAAATTAAAATATGTTCATTTTATTTTTTATATTTAAAAATACATTAAATATCTGCAACAAAAGACTCCCTTTTTTAATGAATGTTACATTTGGCCAATAGTTTTATCCATAAAATTGAAAAGCATACCTAGACATTAAATTTGAATTTAAAATACCTGATTTAAAATACAACCCATTCAATAAAATCTTTTAAATTTTGAATCAGAAAATCTAATTCGAGAAATACATACAAAATAAATTAATTAATATGTTTCTATAATCACTCTTCTAATTTAAACAATATCCGAAATTTTTTCTGATAATTCTTTTAACAGTAAAAGTTCAGTTTCATTAAATGTGTTTTAGAATCTTTCCATTTAAAGAATTCATGCCTGGATAAAGGATGCAAATGAATTTGTTATCTTTGTAATGAAATACAAGTGTAGCCGAAATGTTTTGCTTCTAAGAAATGTAATTAAACATTATTTCATCAAAAGAGATAATTTTATTCTGTAATATTTTTGTTACATTTCTCTAACATTAGAAATCTGCAACTTTCAGGGAAAAAAAGAAAGGAAAGGAAGTTCCATTTTAAAAATTTCCATTTCCTCACACGAAGAGAGTACTTATACTGTAACTTTAAAAATATATATTATTCTTTTTATACTCCAAAGAACATATCCGTATATCAATTTTTACATTTGATATGATATGATGATACTTTTGAGAAAAGTATTTGAATTCAATTCACGTTCAATTCAAAAGAGAAAAGTTCCGAACTTATACATTTTAAAAATATGTCGTTGTCAGCGATAGTAAAACTGATATATCAATCCTGTGTTAGATGTTTTATTATTTGTTCGGTTATATATATATATATATATATATATATATATATATATATAATTAATTGGTTACTTTTTATTCGCTAACAAATCATTACAGAATATTTAATAAGAAATACACTACAAATTTACTTCCTAAAGTTATGACGAAATTCCCAATAAAGAGGAATATTTTGTTGCAAAATTTAAAATACATTTCTGTGTTTTTGAACATATTCTTAAGCTGATTCGCGACTTCAAAAAATATTCATTTCAGTAAGACAATGATTTAAAAATTGAGCCACAATATTACTAACTATTTCATTTTTGAAAACAAATGTGTGTTATATATAGCTACGTAAATAAGGGAAGGGGTTTTTTTTAAATAAGTACCATTGCTCTGCAATATCTTTAAGTCCAGTTTGTGAAACAAACTTTGAAACATTTTTTCAACCATAAACTCTTAGAGATAGCTTGGTAAAACAAAATGTTTTATTCATAAAATCATTTAACGTGACAAGCCTTTACAATCAGTTACTAACGATTCTAACTTTTGTTAGATTTTCTTTCTTATTTGAAAAATGTAATTCTTAAGATACAAATGAGAAAATAATGCAGAATGAATCGTTGAGAATGATAAACTTCGAATAGTGCTACGTGCCAAAGCTTGAAGAGTATCAAATCTACGACAAAAGATCCCTTTCAATGATTAGCATAAGATAAATATACATGAGTTGATTGTCTCCTAAAAGCTAGAAACAAATAACAACTTTCACCTTTGGGAATAAACTCAGAAACAGACTATTTTAGCTAGAGCTTTTTCACATATTCTGTGCACAAAAGTTTTGGATATTCTTATTTTTCGGTGCTAAAATTCAAAGAATATCTTGAACTACATGGATAAAACCTTACTGATCTTAAGTAAACAAGAAATAGGTTTTACTAAGATTTAAAGTGCTTTAGAAAATACAATTCAATGCACTCACTAATTTCGAATATTTAAAAACAATGTATTAATTCAATTGATTATAGCTTCTCAACATTTACATTCAGCGAAGTAGGAAAAGCTAAAATATATGTACTAATGGAATTCAACACATACAAATTTCTTGTTTCCTTTAACTATTCTTTTATTTCTAATAAATTTCTTCTCACCACTTAAATAAAGTATTATGCTAATACACACACTTTTATTTTTTTAAATGAAATTATATCAAACGAAAATATTATGCACATTTATCTTCATTTATTTTAGAATAATTAAAAGAACTCATTAATTCACAATATAATATGCTTCATAATCATTATAAATCATTATTTCAAAGTATAACAAGCATAACATTTATTAAAGCTCTCCAATATCTCTAAAATTAAGATCTATTAGAGGAAAAAAAATTCCTTTAAAATTGTTAATATCGCGATTTCTAATTTAAAGGAAGAAATTCGTAAACGTACGTAAATATCCTTCTAATTAACATAGACTTAGTTTTTATTAACGTCGCACTAAAAGCAACACGGGGGCTATATTGGCGACCGACCTCATAATTTTGAACCTCGGTCAAGTGATGAGGACAAAACCTAAGATGGAACCACCTCTCCTAACTTCCACACCACTCCATAGGAGGACTTTGGGTCTCGAGGATTTAACATGCATCAGCCCTGACTACACGACGGGTCTTTAGCTGCGAAGGACTGAACGAAACCACCGGCAATCAATCCGAAACCATGACCACTAAGCTACCGCAGCCAAATAATTAACATAGAATAGAAATCGTATAAAAGTAAATAACACAGTTAGTAATTTATAGTGAATTATTAGTGAAGAGATATATTTTTATGCTTAGAATTTTATTTTTGTTATTGCTTTAAACAAATTTTTTTCTACGAGAAAGGTTTCATATTTTGACATCTACATCAGCTGAGCGTTTTTCAGAACATATCACTATTTTTTTACTCATGATATTTGTATATCGTGTGTATACTTTTTTTTTATTTCCTAGTTAAACAAATTCTGTTGAATGTCAACAGATCTAATTTTTTTTTTCATATTAAATGTAAAAAATTACTAATCAATAATTTACCGTTTAATCTTACATAAAATATAAAATTCATATAGCTAATCTAAATATTTTCATAAAGTCGTCCTGAAGTACATAGTTATATGTGTATATAATACTACTCCAAACTTTCATTTACCTTCCCTATTTTCAAAATCAACTTTCATCTCTCTCTCTCTCTCTCTCTGTATATATATATATATATATATATATATATATATATATATATATATATATATATATATACAAGTAGTATTTATTTATACTATTATTAATTTCAAAATGGAGGATTTTCTTTTATAGAAAATTAGAGAAATTTATCTTTTGTTCTTATTTACTAAGAAGTAATGGTGATATTAATAGGTGGAATAAATAACTTGCACGTAAATTATGGAGAAATATTTAATTAAATACTTGTATCTTCTAGTAGAAATATTTATTTCTATTTTGAAATAGAGAAAGAGAGAGTGGAGAGTTTTTTTTTTTTTTATTTTTTATTACTTTCACAAAAATTAGATTAAGTTTAAAAAAATATGTTTTCGATTTTATATGTATTTTTCTCATATCCAGTAGAACCTAATTAAAAGGAAAAAATTATATTACAGAAATTTAACGAGTTCATTCGAAATTAAAAGCTATAGTTCTGTTTGCACAAGATAGTTTCCAATCTAATTCAGTTTAGAAAAAGACATGATATTACTAGTGTTCATTGCTTTCCGAAACTATTGCATGAAAACTTTATTAAATTCCAATTTGTAGGAAAAAAACTATTAATTACAGTATTTAAACTAATTCCTTAATTAATTTTAAATGAGAATATTTCATTAATTTTATGTAAATTCTTCTCTAGAAGGTATTAATCATAAAAAAATATGGCTGTCAACTGAAAGAATTTCAATTAATAATTCTTCAAATAAATCTTTTGTAATAAATCCCTATTACAAAATATGATGAAAATGTTCAGGCTCAGGATTTTGATTTTAGTATAAATAGATTTATACGACTTTAATAATCATCGACTTCAAAATACCCTTCTTTTGCATTGATGTAATGTTTCTATCCTTTTTTTTTTTTCTGTCGGTCAAAAGATAAATCATAAGTACTTTTTCCTTACTTTTTGGTATAACTAAAAGAACTCTTGTGAATTTTTAATAACTTCATAGATTGTCTGAAACAATCTTTCTGTTTAGGCTGTCTGCATATAATGTTAAAGAGGATTTAAAACTCAGAAAATTCTAACATATTCAAAAGTGTTCCAATATTAGTATAGTATTCGGATTTAACCATCCTATACTGAGAGCAGCATAGTTTATTACACTATTCATTTCTATCCGAGTCAATCATTTTTTTTTCTTGCTTAAGATAAATTGTATGTCGTATATTGTATTCATGTACGTTGTCTTATACTGTATACTAACTCTGCATGTTAAAATGAAAAATTCCATGTATATGAAATATTTCTAGATTTTAAAAATACCTGGAAAGGAGAAGAAATTGTGTAACATTTTCACGAATATGAAAGAAAAATTGAGATTTATGTTTGTTTGAAAATGTTTCCCGAGTATGGTTCCAACTCTTTTACATAAATCGAAACCTGTCTTAAACCTAACTTTCGACTTTTGAATTTTAAAAAAAAATCCATGTTGAAATCTTTCCAATGAATTTGAAGATTTTAAAATCTTAACCATGTCATTATGAGTCAAGAGTTTTGGTATTGTTAAGCAGTCCTGCCACAGCTTCATGAAAATACTGTTGTTATTTTTTCCATTTTTCAAACTGTTTTCTTTTTCATTACTTCCAATAACCATTTTAAAACAATAACCAAGCTCAGCATTAACTGTTACTTTCATCGTATAACTGTCAAAATGTTATACAACCTTAATAACTTTTGCAATTTTCATCACATCAATATAAGATTAGTATTACTGCTAATAGCTCAATATAATTTAAATTATAATATTAATAGATTGATTAATAAACTTTATTATTATAGTTAATAATTAATTTGATGAAAATAATTTTTCTCATAATAGAGAGCGATGCTATTCGGGAATCAGATTTATCATCATAAAAAAACTGAAATTTCTGTTTTTTAAATTCTTTTTTTGAAGTTTCCAAGTTACAAAAATAAATTAATCAAGTAGTGTTTCATAAGAATATCAAGCTTCTGACTATAAAAACTTATTATTCAAAACTTTTCAAAGGTTTTCAAACCAAACTATTAATAATGTTCTTCCATTTCTAAAAACATAACAAAATCTAATAAAATTTATATAACTTTAAAAATATGAATTATTAAATTCAATTACTAAGAAAGCGAGTTATAGTGTATCAAAATTAACACTACTAATTATTTAGAATTCTCATGTCAATAAAGTCTTAAAACCAATAGTTCATGTAATCCTCGTCAAGTATACAATAATGTTTTGAAAAAAAACCTAACAATAGAGAAATTAATTAGGTCTTAAAGATTAATATGCATATGTTTATAATATTTAATTACAAATCTGCTTATCTAATATAGTTAATTAACGGGAAAAGTATTGACTAAACATTAATTTTATTAATAAATCACTAGTATAGATCTTCTAACTTATTTCATTGTTATTGTTTTTTAATTTATTATATGTTGATATCTAAGAGGGGGATTTATACAGTTGAAATCAAATGCGAGATAGTTCTCAGCAGAGAATATATATTATAAGCAGCCATTATATATATATAGGACTAAAAAGCATTTCTAAATTTATTGCAAGTGGCTGCTTTGAAAAGTTTCCTGTTTACTTTATTAAGAAGTAAGTGTCCATATTTGAAGCTACAAATACATTGGGAAGTATCCAAAAGATATTCTGAAGACCAGCTAAGATCAACAAAAGTGTTATGTTACTTTTGAAGCAGCTTTACGTTTACTCGTCTAGTGCAGTGAAGGATCAGCATTAAAGAAATGGGTTAAGATATCATGGACCGTGATGAATATTCCTGAAAGCATGTTATATTCTTTCGCTGAGAATGGTGCACAGAATGTACGAAATTCTATCAGTGAGAACAGCAACCAGATTGATAGTAGTCGATGTGAAATGAATTTGTTGAACAACACTTTATATTTATCCTTTGTAATTATATTTATCCTTTATTTTGTACTCTTTTCTTAAAAGAACTCACAACTACATTTTATTTTAATTGCGACGTATTGAATTACAAGAATGTTGGGGCATATTCCCCTATCCGTGTCATCAATATAATCATCTACCCAAATTCAGTGTAATTCTGGTTTTTAGAGTTATTTACAGGCGACTCTGAATTCTGCAAATTTCATATCAAGCATCAAGTACAAATGCAAGTTTAAATGTAGTAAACAGATTTTAAATAAAGTGTATACTTACTAAATTAAAATAAGCAAATTGATAAACTCTTTTAAAAATGTAATAAGACTTTTTTTTAATTTTATCTAGAAAAAGTAATCTGATTAATTTTTAAGCCGTCAATTTTATGTGCTTTAATAATTGAGTACTAAACTTTGCTTTGAATTAAAAAAAAAAACCATTTATAAGACAAAATTTATCAGAGACAAAAATACATATTTTATTTACACATAACTTCACAAACTCAAATCAAATTTAATTAAATGAAAGACAAATTTTAAAAATAATGCTTCATTCCTTCCTTGACAGTAAAAATTTTCAATAGTAGTAAGACAGATATTATAACCTGTCCGGTGACATATCCACATTGGAGAAATTATTTTACTTCTCTCAGTCCTTATTCTCGAAAAGCAGTGAAATAAATTGTTTTCACTGCTGGAAAGTTTCTTAATTTAGAGAAATGACTCCTTAATCAAAAAATGTATCATCTGTTGAAGCAACAATCTCCTGTTACTTATGACGGTGATTCCTCGACAAAATGAAAGATTGTTGAATACTCATTTTCTCTCATCGATTATTTATCCTTACAAACTGTCAACCTGCCAAAAGAAAAAAAAATTCTATCAACATAAGACTTCGAAAATAAGCGCAGAACTTTGAATGATTAATGGTGTAACTCCATATTTTAGACGGTATTTTAATTTTTTATCAATTTTATCTACTTTCATTTAATTATTTTGTGATATATATTTACATATATATATAGGCAAATTAATTTTTACTTTACATTAATCATTTTAAAATATTTTCATAAAAAAAGGTAGATTAAATAAATACTTTTGTTTGCTTTGGCATTCTTTCAAAATATTTTACCAAGTTTTTAATAACTTCGTTAGTTTATGTTTTTCTTCATTTTTCTTTTAATCGATTGATTCATTTTTTTGTTGTTGTTATTATAATGCAAAGTAACATTTTCTAAGAAACCTTTGGTTTGATAACAGTTATTTTTTATGCAGTCAGAAAGTATATTTCAGATCTTAATGTTTCCTAAAATAAGTAGTGCTAACAAAAAAAAAGATAATTTCTTTAATAATGTTAAATACGTTGAAGAGAGAACTTTAAAAATATTTTGTGTATCTTGTAACTGTGAATCTCTTATTTAATGTTATTTTTGTGAATGAAATTTATAATATTTTGAAAAGACCCTGACATATATATGTGAAACCTCAAATCAAATTTACATTAGCTTTTTTTCTAAATTACATCAGCAATAAATTATATGCAGAATTTCACATAGTGAAGGCTTGTAGTGCCTCGTAATTTCATAATTCTTAGAAAAGAAGCTTACTTATGTTAAAATTTTAGTAATAAATACTGTACTAAATATTATCTAAGAAAAAGTTTATATGATAATCATAAACGAATAACGCTGATAAATGTATAATGTTAATATATCACTATACGTTTCTTGCTCTATTATAATAATGAAAAAAATTACAAAAGCAGCCTTTTCGGAACAATCGTTTCTGAATATATTTTACATTAATTTAAATATTTCACAACAAATTACTAATTAAGAGTCTTAAAACTTAAAAAATTCACACTTTAAAATATTGCAATTTCAGAATCTTAAATTATTTTTCCTAATGTATAGTTTCTTATAATATATAGTGAATTCTTAGGCACTGAACGTCATGCCCTATAACTTCAGATTAAATAAGAATTTTTTTTTTCAAATTAATGGGGGGTTATATGTTACTCCCCCCCCTCCATTTTATCATCTTCTGTTTTCCATTTAACAAAATTTGAACAAGCAATAGCTTTCTCAAAGGTTTTAATAAATAAATTAAAATTAATATAGTAATATCAGTTATTGTAGAAGATATAGTTACTTAATATAGAGTTTCCCAAATTTTTGACATATGTGTATCTCTTCTATAATTTTCTTAATGTTGAGTACCACTCGTCAAAATATGGTAATAAAAATCCAAATATTTTTTCTTACGTGACATACACAAAATAATTAGAGAAAAGAAATAAATTTATTCATAACAAAATATAAATAAAAGTTATTATAAATAACATAATTTTATAAATGACAAAGATTTGGATCAATATGAAGGATGAAATTGCTTATGCTGAGATGACAGATCGTCATAATTTGGTTCCCTGGTGGTTAATTTTAATCTTGCAGTTCCACTTCCAATAGTATATTCCTTTTTTTTTTTTGACTTGATGTCTACAAATGCTGAAAAAGTAACTTCACATAAATATGAAGTTGGAAAAGGCAAGATGTATTTCAGAACTTTTTCTGTTAAAACTAGATACACATGTTGCGTTTGTAACCAGAATAATGCTAAATACTCTCCTCAAGTTTATTTTTAAAGAATTCGTCTAAAGCCAATTCTAACAATTGCTCTTCCACATGCGACAAATCTTCTGGCCTGGTTGCTGTGTCATTGTTAAACGGATATCTTATCCATTCAATATTTTTATTTCTATCAGGGAAATAGTTTCTCAAGCCCCCTTACAAACTCTCCAAATGCTGTGTTATGCATTTCAGGTATCAGCATCAATTTTAGTAGTCGAACTTGTTATAAACTCATGAACAGGGGGAAACGAGACTACTTCTCTAGTACCTACTCTTTTTTGCCATAAATTTAGTTTTGCGATGGCAGTGTTCCCTTGATCTTCAACGTGAAACAATGGAATTTCTTTGCCTTGTAACAATAAGTTGAGGCAATTTAAAAAAGAGAATATATCTGCTAAATATGCTAGTTTACAAGGTCACTTTCATTCATGTAAACAATTTCTCAACTCAAATCTATCAATAAGAAAACATTGAAGTCCATATTTAAGCTCAAAAAATTGATTTAGAATTTATCCTCTAGATAGCGAACGAACATCAGTATGAAAAAGATGCTGGGTGTGACTACTTCCCATTTCTTCACATATTTGCGAAAAAAAGTCGTTTATTCAAAGGAAGGTTTTTAATGTACTTAACGATTTTATGCTTCTTCCAGAATTTTCTGTATATCAGCAGGTATCTTACGTGTTGCCAAAGTCTCTCTGTGTATGAAACAATCGATGGAGGTGACATTTTGGGCAACATTTTCAATTCTTGTAATGAGTCTTGTATTAATTCTAACCATACTTTTTGCTCCATCTGTGCTTATTCCAACTCATCTATTCCAATCAATTTTGTTCTCTTGCATAAATTTATTCATAACTTTAAAGATATCTTCTCCTGTTGTGTGACCTAATAAAGGCTTACAAAGCAAAAAAGTCGTCATGAATTTCTTGATTGTTTTCGTATCCAACATACGCCATAAGATTTGAAAAATTCGCAATATCAGTGAACTCATGGACTTGCAATGCATAAAAAAGACTTTGTGGAATATCAAATAATAACACCTGTTTTACATTATTAGATATATCAATGATTCGTCGATGAACTGTATTATTTGAGAGAGAAAAGTGGTCAAAAGTTTATTTCGTTCTATCTCCTATCAGTACTTCTGCCATTATCTTGCCTGCAGGCAGGATTAAAATTTATCCATTGGTTTATGCTGCACAACATTTCTCAATTAAAAGCGACACACGAAACAAAGTTTCTAATATCATTTGATTATCACATCCTGTAAGACCCCGCTTTACTTTTCGAGTTTGATTTAAATCCTTAAGTTTATTTTCAAAAAAAATTATGGGTTTAACTTCGTACTAATTATGGTTTGTCTCAAAATGGTGCTTTAAGTTAGATGGTTTCATGCTTTCGTTTGTTAGATTTTCAAAACAAATGACGCAGTGGAATAGGCACATTTTCATCTCCAGTCCATGATAATCCAAATTTATGATATTTTTTGTCGTACTTGCGGTTTTTCCTTACTTTTTTCTTAAAAGGGTATTTCAGAATTGAAGTCAATTTGTCGTTAATTTCATTATTCCCTGTCAGTTGACTGTTAATATAATCATTACTTTTTTTCAGTGTAGTAGTTCCAGATTTCAACCAACGATCCATAATCTATGTTAAGGATAAAAACGATATTTTATTAAAATAATCACATAACAAAAATAAGCACATAACAAACATATCCGAAAGAAAAATTGCACAAAAGCTAAAAGTACACAGGTGCTTGGAGAAGCCACTAACTAATAACAAAGTAAGTTATCCCTATAACGAAGTGTGGTACATTTCCATCGCGTCACACCGGATCATCTCACGCCTCATAAAACTGTTTTGACTTGACTCATAAGAATGTAGAATTAGGTGCAACTAAGCACGGTGCAGTGCAAATGCCTACCAAACGTACGCGTGCAAAAAAACGCAAATGCAACGCGTACTCCCACCAAACTCTTCCCGTAACCCTGGGAGTAATCATACCACATATTGGGAAACACTGCTCTAATGTAAGTTTGAATGTCCTCAAATGAAAACATCTCAGCGTAAAATATAATGGATAATTAAATTTATATATGATGAAAATTAAACAACGAAGATAATGTAACAAGGTAGAATTATAGTAGTCTTAAGTATGGAAAGTAGAATTTTCGTATTTTATATTAGGCTACGTCTCAGTCTATATTGAAATTTAAAAGAAACATTTTTTAGTAAATGCTTTCCATTTCAGCTGTGCAAAATGCATTGTTTTTAACATAAAAACAAAAAAATATAATTTTGTCTGAAGGTACATGTAAATCTGTTTTTCATTGAGAAGAAAAAGTAAGAATATTATATAAAATAAATTGAATTCAAATACTTACGTATGTATTTCAGTTTTAACACCTATAGACAACTTATTTCTTTTAAATTTCTGAAGTTTTTTAAATGATAAGATTTTTTTTAATCATTTACGAACTTAATTGAATTTCATTTTTTATAAATCAAATGTGTTTTATGTTATAATTTTACAATATTGATTATTTGCATCTTTTAAGATTTTTTTTTTTTTTTTTTGCTTTTATGATTTTGTATGACTTTTAAATTGTAATTTTTGTTTCAATATTCCGTGTGATTGAATTTTGAATGATTACTTCTAAGTTTAGTGTTGGCTCTCTGACAGAATTTAAAAATTGTTCACTATAGAGTTTAGCGTTAGTACTCTGGCAATGATTAAAAATTATTTCTTCATGTACATATATGGTATGGTGTTTTGCTTCAAGCTTATTTTTGACTCATTTTTTAAGCATTTTTAAGTATTTTTTAACTTGAAATCAAGCATTTATTAGTATTTAAATATGAGTAAATATTTCTTCTATATTTGGTTAGTTCCTGTTTTCTAAATTTTCTTGTATTCATGTATTGCATATGAATACAATTGGAGTGGTAGACTCGGAAAGAATTTCAAATTTTCTCTTCAAGTTTTTACTTCTGTTTTTCTTTTTTCTTTTTTTTTAACACTTGGTTTTTGAAGTATTTTCAGGAATTTTTTCAGTTCATATTTTTGGTGTTAAACCCACTCCTTAATAATACATTTTTTGATTAGGAGAGATAGACTTATGATATTTTAAGAACCCAGCTAACAATATAAAGCCTATTTCAACATTCAATATATTATTCTCCATTTTCGTCTCTTCAAAAAGTTTTATAGCTTTTTCTTAAATTTTTCAAAAGCTATTTCATATATATATATATATATATATATATATATATATATATATATATATATATATATGAGCAGTAATTCTCTCCATAAGCTTTTCTTAGTTTTATTTACTCTTGCTGCACGCCAAGATATTTTCAATACAGGATCTAGAAAAAAGAAAAATTTCATTAGTTCATTCATTCGTCTGAATGTTTGGATAAATAGAATGTTTATTTTATTGTAAAAACTAATGTAAGAGAAAAACTTCCAATCCATCAATATAGGCATAGTAAAGGATTTTGCTGTATCTAAGAAATTAATATATTGCTTAAGAACTATTACTTAAATGTAGTAGACTATTACTTAAATTAGTAGTAGACTATTACTTTGTTTCCGTATATATATATATAAATATATATACGGAAACAAGGGTATTATTCATCGCTTTTTTTGTCCCTTGCTTTGCAAATATAAGTAATTTCAGAAGATTTATTGATAACAGGTCTTCAATTGTACATAAACCTAACTATACCCTATAACAAAACAAAAAACACAGGAGCAAGAAAGAGTTGTCCGATGAAGACAAATTTGGCGGATAGGAAAATTATGTACAGAAAAGAAACTGATTAAAATTTCAGAAAAATTGAGTGATTTATTTCAGATTTACATAATTAAAAAGTAACGAGTTCAATAAGGTGTTGAACTACCTCCAGGTTTTGGGATACATCATCAACATTCCCTGGTAGATGCAGTTGCCTTCCCATCATATCCCAAACAGGCTCGATTGGGGAGAGATCTGGCTGGCCACGGAAGTGTTTTAAAATCTGTAAGACAGTTCATAGCAACTCGTGGCAACTCGTTATGTGGTCTGGCACAATTTGCTGAAAAATAAGGTCTGAGTACTGCAAAAGGAACGGTAGCAAAACAGGTCTCCGAATGTCTTCCGCGTACCATTGTGTTGGAAGTGTGCCTCTAATGACAACCAAAGGGGTCCGGTTATTAAGGGAAATGGCACCCCAGACCTTAACTCCTGGTTGATGGCCTATGTTGCGTGCTATAGGGAAAGCAAGATCGGCACGCAATCCTGGGCTTCTCCAGACACTCTTTCGATGATCGTCAGGACACAGTTGGAAGCGAGATTTGTCGCTAAACATTAAACGTCCTCAGTTAACATCATTCTAACCTTATCGAGCCGAGCACCACTGTACTCGCAGTGTACAGGCGTGAGTGGCAGATGGCGCAGCGGTCAGTGGTACCTGCGTAAATTTCGCTCTATCAGCCGTCTGTGAATGATCATGGTGGACACTCGTGTGCGGTGATAACGGTGATGGACACTCTTGATTGATAACGATGAATCAGGCGCTGTGACAGCTGATCGGACAATCACTCTGTTCTCCCGATCTACTGTAGTGCTAGGTCGACCACTACCATCATGACGCTGAAATCTGCCATTGTCCACCCATTCTTGCCAGCATTTTCTAATCGACGCATCTCTTCGACCCATATGACAAGCTATTCTCCGATAACCAGGAAATATATATAAATTAAGGATCCCGAATCAAAAATGATTTGCTCCATCATGTAAATCATAAAACGCATTCCATTTGCATAGTTACTCCTTCATACCCTTTTAATTTTTTTTTGTTAAAATAATTCGTGTAATATCATATATTCATGATTGGATATTTTGTATAAACTGATTGAGAAATATGAAGATTTTTAAAAAAACGTGATGCGAATTTCTTTTATTGCTGATTAAAATGAAAGGATGATCATAGTAATGTTTAATAAAAATATTTTACATTTGTTGCTTCAAAAGAAGTGTGTAATATGCTAAGAATTATGTATATTCTGAAGTCGTAAAGCACCACTAGTGGCTACATTAGATAAATAGTCATTTCATAAAGGCTTGTTATACGATAATCAAAAAAAGTTAACTGAGAGCTATCTCGTATTTTTAATAAGTGCGTTTTAAATTAGTTTAGTAGCATCCATTTATTTTCTTAAAATTATATATTGAATTCCTAAAATAACATCTGAAATATTAGTTAATTATCCAACATTTGAATTCATGGGGGAAAAAACAATGAAGTGATTTTAAAATCTATAAGATAACACCCTGATCAAGTAAATAACAAATTTTAAAATTTGCCTTTAGGTAAGTGAAAAAAATTTGAAAGGAGTATAGCTGTCAAAATTTCAACCAATTAAAAAAACTATTGCTGACGTTTTCAAGTACTATTATTGAACTGAAGCCGACAAGGAACATCCAAATTCAAATATAAAGTGACATGATTTTGGTTAAAACAGACTGGATAATATATGTTATTCGCTAATTCTAATATTATCAGATGTATCATATAAATATTAGGAAACCTTTGACGAGGTAGATTAATATTTTCTTACATGGTATTGAAATCAGCGTCTCAGACTTCCGCTGTGTAAAAATTTAGAATTTTGGAAGGAAATTAGGAAAAGATATTGAAAATTCTGCGCATAGAATAATTTAACTTTACGTAAATATACTTATAAAGCTTAAACATCTGACATGCATTTGTTAATTAAATGATAAGAGAGAAGTTTTTGACCAGTTGCGAAATTTAATGGAAAGTAATTAAATAAAATTTTAAAATTTAAGGCATTAGGAAACTAATTGAAATTAGTAACTTTTATTTCCAAAAACAATTGTAATGGAATAAAACGCTTTAGATTTGTACATAAGCATGTAGTTCTTTACAATTATTAAAAAAAGATCTGTATCATATTTCAAAACAAATTCAACTTAAAATAATTTCAAAAATTCGCAATTATGAAGAAGGGGGAGGATCACTGTATATAAAAAAATTATCTTTTGATTTTCAGCTCTTCTCATTAAGCAGAGTAAATTTTCTTCAATACTTTAGCTATAATATTTTAATGAAATTTCAATATTTTTACAGATTTAAAAACAATCATTTTATCTTCGTTGTTTTCCAAGGAATGTATTTAGTTACTGAATGAACTATGTCTGCAGCATAAAAGATTTAAAATTATGTGTGTAGTTTTGAATTTGTGATAATCAAATCTAGTGATAGTTATGGTTTTATTATTATTATATTGAAAAAAATGTAGGAATAACAAAGCTGAAAAAATTTATTTTTTTGGTTAAATTTAATAAAAATAAATAAAGGCTGCACTTAAATTAGTTATAAACGAGACAGGTAAAAAAAACTTTTCAAAATTAAAAAAAAGAAGATAGTCCAGTGTTTTCTAACTCATTTGTAAGAAAATTAACCTTACATTTCTATTTATTCCAGCATATATTACTTTTAGTGACAATTCATTTCAAAATTCTATAAAGATATTTTGACACATAGGAAAGAAAATAATATTAATATGTAAGGGGTTTATTTCCTATTCAACACTGCAGGAAGCAATTGATTAAAAATGTAAATATTATTCTGTAATATAGAATGAAAAATGGAATTGGAAATGTACATTCGAGAAGTTAAAATGATTTTAAACATTTCTTCCAGACACTTAAAATAAAAATTGCTATAGAAACCATATCAAATATCACCTGCATTATTACATGCGAGAATCATTTTTTTATTTAGTAGTCAGAAACTATTTTTAGAAAAAGGCAGTTACAAAGCAAACATGTAAATAAAATTGATTGTGTTATTCGTACTAATTTTAAATTGTTCTAATTGTAAATTAAACATTAGAACAAAATTTTCTTATTCCTTTGTCCGATCTCAATTTCATATAGAAAATAATAAAAAATGTGATAAAAATTTCATGATATTTTTGATTCCTTAACTTGGGTTAAAAATGTATTTTCAAATGCTTTTTTACATTTTCTGTATAGCCTTCAAATTTTTATTCGTTCCCTATGTGTGCTATTATCAAACATTAGTTATATAAAATCAATATGTATTCATTAATTTAAACGCTTTTAAAAAGTGTTGAGTAAAAAACGTCTTATCATTGAAATGTCAGAAATTTTCATTTATATTTATGGTCTTATTTTGTTAAATATATATAACTTAGAAACTTTCTAAAACAGAGTATCATGAAATACAAAGCTTATGGTTTAATTATATTAAAAAATGGGTTACATTGAAAAAGACATCATCAGGAAAGAAAAATTAATTACTTATTCTAATTAACTTAATTAAATTTCTCCTCTGATTATACTTTAGCTCCTTTCTAGTCATGTATTAAACATCTACAATAATTTAGTCTTGCTACAATCAAATTAAGAATGTA
Organism: Nephila pilipes; assembly: GCA_019974015.1. Taxonomy (NCBI): domain Eukaryota; kingdom Metazoa; phylum Arthropoda; class Arachnida; order Araneae; family Nephilidae; genus Nephila; species Nephila pilipes. Next base: position 93,049 of record BMAW01094661.1, read on the forward strand.
CATGGAAGATGCATTTTTTGAATACTTTTTATTATGTTCAATTATTTTATTTCTTATAGTTCGTTACAAATATATCTCGTTCTTCTAAAACTAAAGTTCTAATTATGTAGTTTTTTTTAAATTGATTCAAATTATAAAAACTGTGCAAATGATTCACACCTGTATCCATAAATAAATAATTTTATCATTGCGAACAATACGAATATAATTTTTCTTTCATCACCTGATTAAATTCACTTATATATATATATATATATATATATATATATAAACACCTTTATTCTATACTGGGTGCTTTCTTTGTAATAATACTTGGTTGTTCCCACGATCATGAAAGTTTTGATCATGAGTGGTTTTTATTTGTGATAGTCCCTTTTAGACTTTGATTTATATATGGAAGACTTGTAGAAGGTCACTGAATTTCAAATCTTTTTGAAATTTGAATTATAATTTCAGGAAGAAAGGTAGCTTTTTTCCTCGTTGTGGTTGCCCTCTATTCATCCTGGCGCAACAATTAAATAAGAAGTTCTCCAAGAATTTGAGAAAATTCATTCACGATATTTGCCGACGACACATACTTGCACGGATACATTGATATAGATATGCCACATTTGAGAGTCACACACAATTCACTTACATTGCTGTACACGAAAACCTTCAACAACTGAGACACCACTCTCCTCTTCCATGTAATTGCTAAATTCAGCTTCTTTTTTCTACAAATTAATAAGTGCATAAAATGAGAGTATCATCATTTGAGTCTTTGTTCTAAATCTCAATTCTAATTATCATCTGTGATGGAAGCCTCTTCTCCCAGTATACGATTATTCTGTTGTTTATTCATAAATATGTAAATCTCAAATTATTAGTTTTAAATAATAATCTAAACTCAGAGAAGAGGTGTTTCCATCAGTAAGAAAACCAAATAGACTTTTATTTTATTCATATATGCCCATTTACAAACTCTTTTAAATATTTTAATAAAGCAAATATTTTATAGTTAAATACAAAAAGCAATCATTGAACAATTGTATCGAAAATAGACTTCCAACAAATGATCGGAAAAAAAATCCGATTTTGTAAAAATCATTAAACACTTTCAGCTCCCCAAGAGGCAAAATAAGAATCAACCAACTGACTAGATACTATACAAATATTTTATTTTAAAAGAATAGAATTGTGTCACAGCAATTTTAAACGTGACAAGATTTTTCAACAATTCCAACATATGTCGAAATTTTTTTCCCTATTTGACGAGCTCGTTTCAAAAGATTTAAATGCAAAAATAATGCAGAAAAGCTCTTGATAATTCTTTGCAGCAGAATTTGAAATATTTCAAGGCTGCAATAAAAGATCCTTCCTTTAATATTTGCATACTATAAATATACATGAGATGATTGCCTTACTAATCTAAGTCTACATGTACCTTAAGAAATATATGCTTTTCTTCATATTTAGTTTAATGTATTTCTGAGTTTAGATTCATAGAATTTCTTAAAATATTTCTGTAGAAATAATCTCAACGTTAGTGAATAAGAAATTGCTTGAATAAAGTCTAGAGGGTTTATAAGGAATGCTTATTTGTTGTTTTATTAGCTTATAATATTTCTAATTCTTATCCGATAGCATAACTAGTTACAATATTTTAAATCTCATCCTACTGTCTTTATTTAAATTGTTCAGTTGTTCGCTAAAATTTGAATGTTGTGAAGTCGAAAATATTCGTTTTAAAATAAGTATTATCTTTAAATAATTCTCATTTCTGCTTTTTTAATTTTGTATGTATTTTTTTTATCCCTAAGGTATATCTAAATATAATAAATTATGAGTGAATAGGAATATTTGCCTGAATTCCTCATTTTGCATTTTACTTGAGGATTCATTTTTTTTTTTATTTATTGAAAACATTGCATTTATAAAGTATCGAAAAATTACACTTCTTAAGTTTAAAATCTAAATGTCACTCTTAAATAATGCAACTAATTCAATGCACAGTGGTTTCCAAAAGTTAAGCATAATTTATTAAATTCAAAATCCCTGTGACTAAATATTTTTGAATTAGTTCGAAATACGTTTTGCAAAATCATAAGTTGAAGGTGAAACTTTGTCTTACTGCGAGACATTTCGGTCTCTTTATATCCGCCCGAAGTTATCCGCCCATGTCTGAAACTAGGTAAACAGGCTCTCTCGGCCTAAGCAGTTTCACACAATTCATGTACAAAGAATCTTTGTTAATGGTTAAACAGGAAGAATGGATGACACAAAACAAACAAAGTGTTTCAAACAAAGTGTTTTGATTTTAAATATGTCTCAGTATATGAGTTCCAGACTATGCCAGAGGTTTCAAATTACGGAAATTGTTAACGGAACACCAGTACCCGATCGACGAAGAGACACAATCGTTCGCCAAGACTGTAATTTTGCAAAAATTGTGCGACATAAGATTAACAGTTGTACCCGAAAACAAGGCTCTTCCCTCACAGCCTCCACAAAAGAATAAATTTCCAGACAAACTGCTTATAGGAGATTCATGTAGGTATCTATGTCAGTATATATCAGTAGGTATCTATGTAGGTATTCATGTAGGTATCATGCAGGTATCTATGTCAGTATATATCAGTAGGTATCTATGTCAGTATATATCAGTAGGTATCTATGTAGGTATTCATGTAGGTATCATGTAGGTATCTATGTCATACAACTAGAAGTGTTTATTCTCTTTTGCTCTTACATGACTAGGGTTCCATTTTAAGAGTTTCTTCTCCTACAGTCCTCGCGGAACTTTTTCGTAAGACTTTTTGCGGCCCTGGGCCCTTATGAAAAAATAGGCCCCATTTGCGACTCTTTAATCTAGTTTGGTGTAAGGAATAATCTACACTCATGATAATTTCTGAACATCCGGAGTTTAAGGCTTTAATTGTATCTGCGCGTGCTGACCGACGTGTTTTTGATAGGTTTTTCAGTACATTTTTATTTCTATCACAGCTCAAATTTATTGTTTGTATATCCCAACAATGGGTTGACGATGAGAAAAAATTATAAAGATTTTGGACAAAATCAAAGTAAATTGTTTCATTATAGTTACATTCTACTGCTTGAACGCCAATTAAACTCAAAAAAATGCCCAGCACATAGTCGATACATAGCGTATTTATTTTTTTCTTGAAGTCGGGCTTTCAATCTTGAATATTTCCCAGACATTCAAGGCATTGTCGTATGACTGACCCTACAATCACACACTAAATGAAATGTTATTTTCCCAAAATGAAACCAACCACCGTCAGATACTCAGCAGTATGTCCATTAATATTAATAAACTGTAAAAATCTCTCAATGGGTGCACCATTTCAGACATACCGTAAAAGAAGTTAGTCGGTCAGCATGAGTCATATCTGGGGAAATAGAATCAATCAACGAATCAATAGAATATTAACGGAAATAGAATAATATTTAGCTTTATGTATTTGTGACGATAGTTTCCAAGACTTTTGATGCCATGACTTTAATCAATTCATCACAATTTGTAGCAGATAGATAAGAAGGATTAAATTTTCCTGAATTGTCGTACTTTTTAATATGTTTATTCAAAAATAGATCAAACTTACTTACAAGTTCCAAAATGCCCGAATAATTTCCGTTACTCACAGAACTTTTAGTTTCGTTTCCCCCTCTTATTATTTACTATAAATTATTATTTACTATTAAGTTGCTTATTATTTACTATAAATTCTTAATTTAAATTTTTTTTTTTATAAATTCTAGTTTGCAATCATGAATGAAACATTTCTCATTCAAAATTTTTAAATGCGTATTATTTAATTCAAAGAAAAGTAGAAAAATCCTCAAAACCGTTTTTCATCTATATAACATATTTCTAGAAAAAGAATTATATTTCAAACAAATTTTATATTAACCGTATGAAAGAACTTATTAAGATATTCGATCGAAATATTAGTGCTAATCTTCAGAGGTGATTAAAAAGCTATCACATCAGTTCAGATGTGATTGGTGGTATCAAAAGCTAATGTGAATTAGATATAATCAAATTAGGAATTATTGGCAAACACATTTACAGTGATAATCACTCAGACATAAAATTGGGATTTTCAGCTTAAGATGATCACATTCTGAAAGAGTAATATTCACGTAACTATTTTTAAAAATATAATTTTCAATTATGAACCACTTATTAAAATTTTGAATACAAATTTACGGAATTTTTAAAAAATTTTAACTTTTATTAAATTCATGTTTATTCATCTTAATAATATTTTAATTACTCATTCAAAGATTGGAAAGTAAATAATATTTATGTTTGGCAATTAATGTAAAACAAACGGCTTTTTAAGCGATTTTCAAACTCGTAAGTAAATAATAATTAATTTTTAATTCAAATTTCGTTTTCTATTTTAAGCCAATAGATAGTAATATGAATTTCATGTTTATAAATTTAATTATGATATTATAGAAAATATAGATTTTAAAACATCTAAATGAAATGTCAACAGCAATGTGAATTACGTTTCAAAAATATTTAAATTTCTGTAATTTTTGCTTTTTTTGTTTTACTATACAAAATTTTCAATTTTAAAAATTGAATTGGTGGAAAATTCATAAGCCGTCAACTTAATTTAGAATTTTCATAGTGAAGTCCAGTTTTTGAGATTTTTAATTATTAGCAATAATGCTAATTATTATGAAATTAGCATTCGTTTGATTCTTTTAAAATTAAAACTATTAAAAAATAAAATTATATATATATATATATATATATATATATATATAATTTAATTTTTTTAACATACTTTTGTATTTTCTTTATTTCTCCTATTTTTTTCCCTCATTATATTTTGTAAATTTCTTTAAACGTGTTTTAATACATATGTTTTTCAGAATAAATATTATTTTATCAATCTAGATAGTAACTTATTTTTAATTTTGTTGTAGATCTAATTTTCATTTTTTTCTAGCTGTTTTTACTAGTTTTTTTTTTTTTTTTTAATTTTGTAAAATTTTGATTGTTGAAATATATTTCTTTAAATTTAATTAATAAATTTATGAAAGTAAAATTTTTTGTTACATTTAATTCAATCTAACAGTTTTTACATCGGCGATGAACTCTCTTATAGAGAAGTGGTAAAAGGGAGAAAGAATATACATAAGAAGTTTGAGCAGTATTTTATGTTTGTTTGTTTTATTATTATTATTTTACTAGTTATACTCGTTTTATTCATATATTTGTAATTTCGTTGCGTATTTTAGAATATTAGATTTTTAATTTATTTCTGCATTTATTTTTATATTTTATAAAAAGCTTCAATATTACTTCTGATGACGCGTCATCCGTAATTTTTTTATATTACATTTTGTTTTAGAGAGCGTATATTCTTGTTTAATTTTGATTGATCTAAAATTTTAATTTTTTACTAAGACATTAAATTTGTTTTAGAGTACCGGGGGGTTATAATTAAAGTTATACTATTTAGAAGCCTGTAGAACCCATTCTGCGTATCGGATTTTGATGAAATTTGGAATATATGCTATATGAACCATAGGGAAAAGGTGTCTGCAATAAAAAAATAGTTCAAATTTTGACCACTAGGAGGAAATTTATTCAATTACAGAATATACTCAATATGTACTCTATTGACATCAATAACGTGTTGAAAGCGCATTGTAACGTTTTCAATGGTAGCGCGAAACAACTCACGAGGGATTTCAGCCACATGGCTTATAATGCTAGCTCTCAAATCAGGTAAAGTCATAATTATTCCTCTATAAACACGGTCTTTAAGAATACCACAACCAGAAATCACAGGTATTTAAGTCGGATGAGCGAGAAGGACATGAATCCGGAAAATGTCTGGATATTACACGTTTATAGCCACAGTTAGCACTAATTAGGGCTTTGACTTGGCGCCCAATATTAGGAGTTGCTCCATCTTTTATAAAGATTTGAAGGAGTTCACTGTACCGTAAATTCGTGACAGAGCATCTTTTAGAACCTTGTGGAGTGAGAGTTTCAAACAAAAAAGGTCCGAGGATAAACTCAGAAGTAAATCCATACCAAGCAGTCACGTAAACAGAATGCAGTGGTTGTTGATGCAAGACATTAGGAGGTGAAGTACCCCATATGCGGCAATTTTGACTTTTCACAACTCCATCTAAAGAAAAGTGTGCCTCATCTGACCATAGAATTTTCCAAGGCCACTCGTCATCAACTTCTATTCTCGCCAAAAATCGCCAAGCAAATTCAAGGCGTGTTTTGTGATCTTGAGGTTTGCATCACGTGGATATTATACGGATGCTATTTTAAAATGGATCACAGAGTTTTTCATATTGTCAAACACGGAGTTTGAGGTTTTTCGGTTTGTTACCATATTTTTAATAATGTATTTTACTGAATTGTGATGGTTTTATAAGTAATAGTGGTAAAAGCAATCATTATTCTATTCCAAAGTATGCAATTGTTTACATTACATTGTTTCCATTATTTAATTTTTTTTCTTTTTTTCCTCGTGAGTTTCTCTTATAAATTTTCTACGACTAACAACTACAGTTGCCGAAGGAAAACTTTAATTGGACAGATGGTCAGTGGTCAAAAGTTAATTGGAGCACTAAAACAAAGATATAGTTTTTCGATGCCAGACCACAAACAGCACGTGTTATTTTGAATGGTCTTACAGCTTGTCAAGTACTTCCTTGGCCAGGCATCTCTTTCTCCAATTGAGCATGTCTGGGATATCATGGGGAGACGACTGCATCTACCAGGGAATTTTTCTAACTTAGTCAGACAATTGGAGCCAATTTGGCAAGAAATACCGCAGGAGACCATCAGGGAGCTTTATCACTCTATGCCACGTCGTGTTGCAGTTTACATCTAGTCTAGAGTGAGTCAACACCTTATTAAGCTCTTTACTTTATAACTGTGTAACTCTAAAATAATTCATTCAATAAATAAGAATAAGAGTTAAGAATAAGACTTAAGGTTTATAAGATTATAAATAATTAATGTAACTGCCATGAGAAACGCGAACGCTTTCCAATCAATCATAGAATTAATCCCTAGTTTTTTTTTATCGTCTTCTGTTTTTCAATTTGAAGGGAGATTTTTATTTTCGTTTTCAGTTCTTCGATGTTCTCTAACAAACGCGAAAAAAGCACTTTATCTTTTAAGTAGCCCGAAGAAAAAATATCATACAGAATTAAATTAGTTTCTTGTGAGCCACTAATTAAGAGCAAGGAAGTCATTTGCTTTGTGATTAATCCACCAAATTTCAACGCTGGATGTTGTACGTGTTTCACTCTGGTGGCGGTTACATAGAACATTTATAATTTTAGAGGCTTGATATTATCATTTTTAAATTGATCTGCCAAAAATATTTATAACTTTCTCAGTTTGACAATTGATGCTCTTTAAAATTTAGATATATTTTCTTAAATTAAATATATAAACACATACACTCTCTCTTTTCTTCCATATATATATATATATATATATATATATATATATACATTAATTCTAGCTAATAACCACTTAATTCTCGATGTTTTATTATAAAATATATCAATACAGATTGATGCATAATTTGTTGTTTAATTAGGACCAGCGTTTAAATAATATTTTGGTAATCTTGTGCGAACCTCAAATTAGACTCTAGCACGAATTTATTTGGTACGTTAAGTAACAAAAAAATTAGAAATATCAATTTAAACCCAAGGTGGGTGGGGCAAAGTCTACAGCTATTATTAATTAAAGAAACATTTTTGAAGATTTCCTAAATAAAAAGAAATAATATAAATTGAAACCTTAACTAACTGTTCATTTTTAAAGTCAATTTTATAGATGAGTTTCTTTTTAACAAAGTCAATTACAAAAATGTTTCATATTCAAGAAAATGAAAAACATTAGTTTCGAAAAATGATTTGTAAGAAAAATTGAAATAGAAAGTTGCACCATGCAAAAAAGAAAAAAAAATCAGAGGAAGATAAATAATAATAGTTAACAATAAGAAACTTTAAACAATTACTTATAGTTTGGAAAGAAATATAAGAAGTTTATAATTACATTTGCGCAAGATGTAAATATATAGTACTGATATGTATACGAGAGCAATTAATGATCAATTAGATAACGATACTTTGTCTACTAAAAATCCGGAAAAAAAATGAAATAAATTGCAACTTAAAGTCTTAAGTTAACTTAAATAGGAAAAACAGTAACTTAGATAGGAACAAAAGTAACTGAAAATCATTAGTTATATAGGGCGTATCTATTAAATAACGAGACTGTGACTCTGTAAAACATTTTACTTCGAATTCATACATACTTACTTATTATCTCCTTTAATACACACCCCTCTTCTATCCCTACAATGCTTCATGCGAATCTTCCAATGGTCGAAAGAGTGCTGGAAGTCTTTAGTAAGCTCCTTCAGGATACATGCCACTTTCCCGTTTTCAACTTCAACGGACACAAATCTTATTCCTTTTAATACAGATATCACCTAAGGAAACAGATAAAAGTGCGTGGCTCAAGATGTGGCGAATAAGGCAGATGGTCTAACAAGAGGACGCTGTACTTTGCTTGAAACCTCTTGAAAAAAAATGCAAAAGAACATGTCCTTCCACAAATTGGGTCGCTGTTTCCTTATTCTTTATGGAGTTCAGCAGGAACGTTAAGAAAATAATTCTTATTGCTTTGGATTTTGATTTGCTCTTTTGAGTTTTTTAGTTCTCGGGAAAGATGAGCTTTTACAGAGCATGGATTGGAGTTTCGTTTTATGATCATAAGTAAAAACATACGATTCGTCAAGCAATATTATTATTTTCAATAAGTTTGGGTTATTTTAAATGGCATTCAAAATATCAGTACAAACATTTTTGCGAGCTTCTTGTTCAATTGTGAGATTCTTAGACCCCATTTTGGAACCCACATTTTTATGTTAAAATTCTTATGTAGAATTTACCATATGGATTATTTGTCAACTCCTACAGTCACAGCAATCGCAAGAAAACTCAACCAACTGTCAGATCGAACCTGATTACCGATTTTTTCATTATTGTCATCCATTTTTGACGCGGAAGTGTGATCCGAATGTGAATCATCTTCTACGTCTTCTAAAACATCTTGAAAAAACTTAACCTCCCCCCAAAAAACACGTGCACGCAATAGGCATTCATTGCCTTACACTTCTTTCAATAAATTAAAAGTATCTTTAATGATTTTTACAAGTTTCTTGTAAAATTCACTGCTCCATTGTTACACTTCTCATTTTTTTCCTTGAAAGCAAAAAAAATAACTCTAGGGCAAATGAAGGTTACTGCTTTACGGATTTGTTTACAGAAGTGGGAAGTACTGCTTTTGAAAGAAAACTAAACAGTTGTCGGTCGCAGGCATTTGACGCATACCGTACTTCTTCTGTTAAGGCTTTCAGTCTCGTTTTTTAATATTCATATCTCGTAAATTGAGAAGAAATATCCCAAAAATTGATAATTATAATGCTGCTCATATTTTGATGAAACAACAAAACGTACTTTCAACTATAAACAAATGATTTTGCGATGAGCAGCAGTTCTATTATTGGAAGAATATATACGTCAGAGTGAAGCGTTGGAATGTAAAAGTCAGCTTTAAGTTCTTTAAATAGCATTAATTATTAGTATTAATAAATAAATGCAACTAAAACTAATAATAATAAAACAGAAATTGTATGAGAATTTACATAACAAATTTAAAGTTATTGATTATAAAAAAATTTTGATGCAAGAAATTTTCCTTTTTCATATATGTTACCTTTCTACAACTCAATTTAAAGAACATTTATTTTTAAATATACCTTTTCAAATATTGATTTGGTTATGGATAATATAGGTAATTTTGATAATTTTTAAATTAATTTTTAAATACATATTTAAAATATGATTAACATAAATTAGAATAAATAACTCTTTTCTCTGTTATTTGAATAATTAATTCTGCATTACCAAAATAAATAATTCTTTTCTCTATTACTGGAATAAATAATTTTAATTCTAATTAAAAATAAAATGTACGTCAAAAAATTTACTATTATATTGTTAATGTACAAGTATCTTGATTCTTTTTGACTAAAAAAATTTTAATTCTACTTATAGGCTGTAGATGGAAGTATATATTTTGAAATTTAGCATTATGTTACTTAGAAGATACTTAAGCAATATATTATTTTCAAAATGAAATGAATATTTTCTTAAGAAATATTTCAGAAAATTTCACAAGATTAGCTTTATGTGTAAAGCTTATGTATTAAAGAAGTGTTACACCAGAAAGGAAATTTAGAACTAGACACTTGTAACAAGTATTCTAGAAGATTGTTCGAGTATTTATAGTAAGGATTTTAATTATAAGTTCTTTCCGTCGCTGAGGTAGCTTAATGATCGTAGTCGAGGACTCGCGCCCTGCGATTTTCGGTGATTCTAGGGCTTGAATCTTGTTGTATTAAATATTTACAACATAGCCGGGGCAGATGCATGTTAAATCTGTCGAGGGTCAAACTAGAGAAATTAAGAGAGGGAGGTACTAGCTCAGGTGTCGTCCTCGACATTTGACTGAGTTTCAAAATTACGAGGTCCAACAACAATAGCCCTCATATTGTTTTTACTGAGGTGTTAATAAAACCAATCAATCACTTAGCTTCTTTCCAGGCTCATTAATAAGAATATATTTATGACAATGCTTAATTTAAGTTAGTTAATTTAAATGTTGCTATTTTTAGATATTCTAATTTATTTCGTGTTCTCAATAAATTTAAGTGTTTTTTTTTTTTTTTTTGAAAATGATTTTTTTTGCGTATTTCCATTTTTGGAATTTTATAAATTTTAATTATAAATTATAAATTTATTGTTGTTTGGTATTATTGCATCCAATAAAATATTCTTTAACTGTAACATCAAATTATTTTACTTCATATCAATTATTGTTTATTTATTTTCTTAATATATACAAACTTACAGAAAATGTTTTAATACATTTGATTTATTTTTTCCGAACATTTTCTGTTCTCATAATTGAATCAAAATTCTTAAGACATATAAGTATTTATTTAATAATTAATTTTCATTCTAGTTGTTTTAACACACACGTATATCTTGTAATAACAATATTTCCTTTTTCTGAAGAAATTACATTACATACATTATCTCTCTCTATATATATTGAAAATAATAAGGCTAATAAACAATAATGCCTTACGCAAAGCACAGAGAATAAAAGTAAATTTAAGTAGTTTCAAAAACATTTCCCAAAGTATAGAAAAAAAATCTAAAATTGATAAATTATTAAATCTTAATAATAATAAGCTTATTTAAAAGTTAAAATAAGTTTTTTTTTTTGTTCAAAACTTAATAACTCATATATGAGAAAAGAGATACATATATATTATTATACATATTATTATATATATATGCAGAGATATTATTGCTGTTATTGCTATGGTTAAGGCAGAGATATTATATATACATATACATACATGGTCCATATACATACATAACAAAAACAATTCTAAACAGCTAATTAAAAATACTATGTAAACAAGAATTAAAAAACAATATTTTTAATTATAAATAAAACTAACAAATAATGTTTTAGATTAAAGAAAAAGTAAATGAAAAATTAAATTTTTTGAATAAAAAAAACTTAAAACAATAGGTAGAGTGAGAGAATTTTGCGTAACGAAACAGTTAAGAAAAAGATCAAACACCTGAAAGAATATTTAACAAATATAAATAACAAGAAGATACAATTCAAATCAAGAATAAGTACGAACCAAGACATGAAAAACAATGAAAACAAAGGAAAGAAAAACACCATGAAAAATTAAACACATAATATTTATAAATTCTGAATCTGTCTTTTGATAAATCATAGCAGTTTTCTGTTAGAATTATTGGCCATTGAATAATTTTTTTAATAGAAAATATATCTCTTTAAATACAAAGGTATAGTTTGAAAAATAATTTTTTGACAATCTCAATGAATATTTTCGGTTTTAAATAAACTTTATGTAAACACTAAAGTGTAACGAAGATTAAAATTTATTATTTCTATTTTTTTTAATTATTAAGTTTATTTACATGAAATTTTGAAAATCACTTTCAGAATAATTTTGTTTTATTTTGTTTATGAAATTTATCGTTGGTTTGGCTAGATTTTAGGATTCTAAGATAAAAATTGAAATAAATTAAGCAGCAAAAAATTATTATCCAATGTAATGACATTCTAAAATAATAAGAAAATTGATATGACACAAAAATTATTTATATGCAAAAGCATTTTGCTAGTAAATTTCCTTTCTCAGTAAAGTGGCTTTGGTGACCTAGTGGCCGTAGTCACGGACTCGTGACCAGCGCTTTTCATCGAGTTGTGAGTTCAAGCCTTGACACCACTAAAATCATGTTGAGTAGTCGGAGCTGATACACTTTAAATCTGTCGAGACTAAAATTTCTCCCATTGGTGTGGTGTGGAATTTAGGAGAGGAGGTGGCTGCTCAGGTGTGATCCTCGTGTTCAGAACTGCGAAGTTTGTCGCATTTTCGTTTCAAGTGCAACATTAATAAAACCAAACCAATTACTCTGAGTAACAGCAAAAATTTCAAATATTACCTCACGTGTTGCTTTATTAATACACTTGAAATACACGTGTGTATATTACTTTAATTAATTGAAAAAAGCATTTTTAACTATTGGAATGAGTCACAACAATCATTGAATCAGCGCACCATGTGAACTGTATCACTGAATAAATATAGTATGAGAATTCCTTTTTCTTTTTTTTTTTTTTTTTTTTTTTTTTTTTTATAATAATGGTAGAAACTTGTTTTTTTTTTTCAGCTGAAAGGGCTTAGATACTTTTTTTCTTATCTGCTTCCTTACCACAACATATATAATGTGTGACATTTGTTATTATTTCTAATTCTCTTGTAATATTCCCAATATCTCTCTTGTGTCTTAACTGAATCTTAAACATATATACATTTACACGCTTGGTCTCGCTTTAGGGTAAGTTTAACTCTCTTTCAAATTAAGTTTCTTAGCAAATTCTAAAAATTTCACTGTAATTTTGTGTCTTAAAATGAAGGCATTTTAAGAATATCTTATAGGGAAACAACAGTAATTAAATTATATTAGTAATTTTGTAACAACTATCCTTCATTATTCAGCTCTAGTGCCATATTAAGGTAATAGTCAATACCTACTATATTCTGATTGAAGACACGCAAGAACGAGTTACAATACTTTATTAATAATGTCTGGAGAAATGATAAGTCCCTCTCACTCATATCCAAATTAACTCAATCCTGTATTCTGATTTAAGGTATGTGCCTACCTTCGAAGCACTTTTCTCACAAAAATTCCATTTTTGTGAAAGGCTTATGTTTTTAGTTACAGTGGTCTATAAAATTGTCAATTCAAAAGTTATTTTTATGAACTTCTTTTATTTTTTCCAATTTCGCCCATACTTGTTTAAAATTTAGTAAAAAATGGCATTTACGCTAAAGTTCATGTAACAAATTCTAATCAATATGTTTCACTTATTGTTTCAACAATATGTTTAATATACATATATTTTAATTTAATATACATATGTTTAATATACATGAGTGTTGTTATCAAATAGTGCTACATCACAACGTTAATTAAATTTTGAAGCCACCTAGTTTTTTTTTTTTTTTTTTTTTGCCTGTTTTATTACACATCTAATCACTTACCACCAACTATTAAATTTTAAAGTTAGTAACAAACAAATTAACGAAAATAAATAAACTGAAATAAAGAAATGAACTTGAATTTAGCGGAATAATGAAAAGAAGTGAACTTAATATACATATTCTACTTACTCTAAGAGTACAAAGTTTAATTCCATTTATTAAATAGCAAACACAATTCTGCATCATTCATCTTTTTCTACTAATATATCTCCTTCATTTTCGTTTTGCTTTATTATTTTCTAAAATTTTGATTACTCGATCATTTGATTTTTGTAAGTGTTTTTAGAATGCCCAACACAAAAACTTTTGGGTTACAACTACCTCTGTTGCAGTCTTGCTTTAAACATAAAACTGAATTAAAATCTTTTTTTATCATTTCAATGGAATATGCTTGCAAATTTAGCTGTAGCAACTATATTGTTCCCCCATTTTCTGTTTTAAATATACCTTGAAATTAGGAAATCTTCCAATGGCAATTCCCCTTAATATCTTTTTTTTTTAATCTGCTCTATAATGAGTACTAATATCATCTTCAGGATTGTTATCATTTTAATTTTCTTGTAAAGGAAATCAAACATTATGATTAACTCGAAATAGTAGTAATGTAAATCCGTATTATTTTTTCTATAAGATACAAAATGTGAGTGACTCTAATGATTCGCAACATTATTTGTTTTTAACTCACAAAATAAATCTAATAGATTAAGGACCTTTTCATGAAATATTGGAAATATTTTCTACTAAAATCATTTGAGTATCAAATTTTATGGATATACAGAAGAAGACATTAATAAATTATTTTATTCCGACTTTCTAGTCGGTATAAAGTATGGTAAATGAAATGCTAGTAAAACAATAAATGTCAATATAAATAATAACTTGTGTTTAAAATTTCAGAATATTTTAAAACTACTTAGGATTTGTCAAATTTCTGTCTCAAAATTTTGTATAGAATCTATTAATGAACAAGATATTCAATTTTTCTCTGCGTGTTTTGGGAATATTTTCACTTAAATACTTGTTTACAAATCTGAATTATTGAAATTGCAGACTTGAATTTATATCCATATAAGTTCTAAATCTATCCTGATAAGTTTTATGTTACTATACATATTTTACAACGCATTTTATAAAAATTTCTAAAATTGAAAAAACGAACTATACGTTAATACTTACTTTAATTGGAATGTATTTTATCGAGTGCCGATTTGAAGGTTCAGTAGTATCAGGATCAATTAAGATTGAAAAGCATTTAGGTATTTCTCAATTATCACACTTTTAATTGTGTTATTAAAACCAAAAACATCAGTTTGGAAGTTACTATTGGTATTTAATTAAATTGAACAGTAATTTTATGATTATTCTTGGAATGATGAATTATAAATACTAAGCATGTATATTTGAATACTTATTAAAACTTTGTATTGAAATAATAACAAATTAGAAACTTGCCTCAAATATCTAGTTGCTTCAAGCGTAACTCATTTAAATGCACTAAAAACAACATATTTACTTTTACTATTTATTTCAATTATTTGTTTATATTAAATATATGTTTTGAAAAAAAAAATTAGCATAAATCTTATCTGAGAAATTTGTAAACATGCTTCTATTTCAATCCTCAAGCAAAAATTCTATTTATGCATTAAAATATTTCATGCAATTACACTGTTAATGAAAAATATAAATATGCCTTTTAAAATGTATTAAGCTAAAACAAAAGCATTCAAATATTTAAAACAAAAATTTGGATTTATTAGTTTTAAGATTATGCAGTTCTCAAAGAACCACTTCGAAAATTATCTTCTAATAATAAAGTTGCTACACAAGTCCATTGTTACTAAATAAAGAAAAATTCTTAATTATAAATTTATTATACTACACAGAATGCCTTACAAATATTAAATATGTTTTAAATAAGGAATTCCAATCTAAATTGAAACAGAACTCCTTGTAGTCAATGAGCAACAACTTGGCTAGAACGAGAGGTGACGTCGTATTTATACTTTAAAGTAAGTAAGGGTTACATCACCATCAATTCCTTTAAATTCTTCCAGCCAACATTAATTACCACCAAGGATTTTAAGATACTGAAACTCTGTAGAACCCCGAAGAAGAGAATAAATATCTAAAAAAATAGCTGTTTATAATTTTGTATGCTATTCTCTTACGTATCTTTAGATGAAAATAACATACTTAATAATAATGACAACAACAAAATACTGATTTTAAATTAATAGATGTTACTTTAGTAAATTTAAAATTTCAATACAAAATATTAAACTGCATTTCCTTTATGAGAGTTCTAGTATCAGGGTATATTTGGCCTTTGTATTAATTGTACACACAAGATATTTTCAAAGACTTCAAGATTAAAGTTACATTCAGTGAAAAACCTCGATAATCTTTCAAAAAGAATCTCAAGATTCCTGGAGACTACTTTTAAGTAACCCTGTCTCAAATAAAAAGAAGTATCTAAACAATCACTTTCAGTTTTGTTAAACATTCTATATTCGTACTAATTTTATTACTACAACGTTTTATAATTCTCAAAACAACTGTTTCCCTTTTCTGATTTATCATTCAAATAGTTTCCTCTAAAATGCGACTTCAATATGCATCTCAAAGATTTTTTTTCAATTCGTTAACATAAAAGTAAAAAAAAAAAATTGCACAATAAATTTCAAATGAAGCTCAGTTTGATTGTATGATATTTTGACGCTACATATTGTGTAAAATCTTAATGTTATTTTATTATTACTACGAATATTATTTATGTATCTACAGATTCAGTAAATCAGAAAATGTGTAAGTATTCCATTGTTCTATATTTCCATTTTTCCTCTCATACTCGATGCAGAGAAGCGGAGATCTATCTAAACTTTTCTCTTTAAATATGTATTTCCAGAAATGCATATCGTGAACGTATTAAGAGATTGCCTAGGGATCATAACCGGTTTCTAAATTAATTCATCATTTTCTAAGATTTAGAATTGTACGAACCCTCCTTCACGCACACATTAATAGATTTAAATTAGAATCATAAACATTACATCTAATTAATTAAATCTTAAAGGATTGATATATCACTGAGAATTTTCATAGATATTTCACACACGCGCACGCAAAAATAAATATCATTCATAGCTTTCATAAAATAACAATAAAACAAAAAATCGAATACGATTTACAAAAAATATTTGTTTTATAAAGGCCTTAAGATTATTTATAAATTACTTCGCTTTTCTTTATTTGTGTATAACTTGAAGATTATTTTTATGTTTGGGATTATTTACTTTGCTTTTAATATATTTGATCCTTTTTTTTTTGATTTTTCTAATTTGAAATTATGTACGTTTGTACAATTTAGATTAAATTTGACTATACCATTAATGAAATTTTGATCTCTGAAGTTGTTATTCTGGGATAAGGGAAACTAGCATAAACACGCTTTTCCTATTCTAATGAATGTGACAGAATTAAGTTACATAATCTCCATTATCATTTTTCAATAATTCGGTTTTCTTGAGATTTACTGTAGTTTTGGGTAGCTTTGAATTTAAGTTGTAATTTTTAATACGTGGTTTATATATGTTCTGAATGAAGCTTATTATATAAAATTTGTATTTTAGTAATCTTATATGTTTTATATCATTATAATAATTTGTATGTTTTTAATTTAGAATAATAATTTTAATTTTGGAGGAGGGAAATGATGTTTTCTTGAATTTCAATTAGTTCTGTAGTATTTGCTGATTTTGAGTTTTAATAAATTTCTTCAGATTGTAATGTAAAATCATGCCAAATTTATATTAATAATTATATTCATCACTCTATTTTTCTCCATATTTCTCTCTCTCTTTCTCTTTTATATTAATTTTTTTTAAAAAATGAGGTTTTTCAATCTGGTTGATAAGTCTCTTTTAATTTTTTTAGCTAATTTTAATTATTAGATGTTATTTTAATGTTAGATTATGTCTTTTTATTAGATGCTATTTATTTATTATTAATTTTCTATTATAAATAGGTTTAATATTTCTTAAATATTTTCCTTAAATTTGTTCCATTAAATTTCCTTTGTTTAATAATCTTAATATAAAAATTTGTGTGTGCTTTATTTCACTCTAATTTGATTGATAGTATAGTACTTTTTTAAATCAATCAATCAGTGTTCATTGTGATGGTGAATTCTTTCATGAACATTAGTGTATGCTTACATATGAACTTTGTGTAGCCTTTTACTTATTCTTAAAATAATGGTTATAGCAATGCTTGCTTTTTTATTTATTTGGATTTTGTTTAAGTGTATTATATGGTTATAAAATTACTATAACTTCCACCTGAACGTTATAGTTTTTAAAACGTTTCTACAATATTTATGATGATGTATCATTGATATTTTTTTTACATTTTGTTTTTTGTGGGGTTTTACTTTGTTTCACTACTTTGGTTTTAAATTTTTTGATTAATTAATATGTACTTTTAGATTCTCCATTTGTATTAAAATTTCTTAGATTTTTGTTAATGTATATTTTTCCTGTTAGCTATGTGATTGAACTTCATTAATACTTGTACTAAGCTAAATATATTCGCTTTTCTAATGATTTTTATCTGAATTTTGCTAATTTTTTTATTTGTTACCATATCTTATTGTAATGTAATTCACTGAAATTTGCTGGTTTGATCAGCAATAACGTTATAAGCATATATTATTCCATTCGAAAGTACGGAAACGTATTAGCTACATTATTTCCAATATCCTAAGTTTTTGCTTTTCTTTCAAAATTGTATTTTCATAAATGCTCAGTTACTAGATAAAATTTTATTTTTGTTTTTGTTTTTAATTTTTCAGTTTGTTTAGTTATTTATAATATTTTTATATGATCTATATTAATTTTATTTTAATACTTTAATAATTTCTTTAATTATGTAGTTTCTTTGGCATTAATGTAATGAATTTCTGTTTGATTTCATCAATGTATTTATGATGTAATATTTTGTGAATTTTATTATAGATGCTTTGCTCAAATATATATATATATATATATA
>BMAW01094661.1:116845-126893 GCA_019974015.1 Nephila pilipes
TGTGTGTGTGTGTGTGTGTGTGTGTGTAACAAGAGAGAGAGAACTTTTTTAAAAAAAAATGATTAAATTGTAAGGCCTTCATCAACTCATCTCAAATAACCTCTCCGAAAAATGTAAAATTTAATTGATGGTACCACTTCTGGTAGTCTTATTGAGAAAAACATAGTTACCCTTAACTCTAAAGATTTGTTAATATTTTTATTCAAAACATCACTCTTACTTTCTTGAATGTTGACAACAAGGACTTAAGCAATGATTAGAAATATAAGTGAGATATGAGTCACTCTGCTTTGTCTGGGTCTTGTCCTTAACTTACTCTGTTGCTACTAAATATTGTAGTCACCAACTGTTTAAGTAATCCGAGTTTAATATAAATATATGTGCTCTATCTTGGTTTTCTGTGAAAAGAGCTCTAACCATAATATCTGTGCGTCTGAGATCTTTTTAAAGATAATTTATCACTCAAATTCTTCTCCCACTTGGAGAAGAATTTAAGAGGCATAATTTATTTAATTCTACCCAAAATGCTTTCACAGCCCAACTTGAATTCATCATTTTTGGGAGCCCAAAGGAAACTTGTATGTTTGTTTGCTTTAAAACCTTAAAAGTTATGAAAAGGTGGAAATCATATTGACTTAAGATCATTTATACCACTAAAAGTCAATTTTATGACATCAGATTAAATAAATCTCATTGGCTAGCAGTCAATTGCTGTAACGCAGCCACCTTCCATTTAAATTTAAACATTGAGGAGTTAAATGAAATTGTTGAGACGGACATAAATATTAGGGATGAGCTCAGGATTTCACTCACACTGAAGCAGTATAACTTATAACAAAAGAAATAATAGAAACGTTAAGTATGTTTTGGAGAATGGAATCGTGAGGTTTGATGAAATCTAGGCCTAGGATGCAAGGCCTAGAAATCTTGCCAAAGCTCAATACAAAATGAGGAATTTTTTTTGTATCGTTCATACAGTATATTGAATGCGTAAATGCTTAAACTTTCGTAAAAAATTCACCTTGTGTTAAAATTATATTATTCCATAATAAATGCGTAATTCATTGAGAGTTCAAATTTTGAAGTATATTGCTGCATTGTGTCTTAGGATTTCATTTATACAAGTGATTAGGATAGCTAGCAATTCAATAAATTATTTTTAATAAATTCATAAAAGTAAGTTATTTTTAAAATGTTTCCAAAATACTTCAAAAGCTTATGGCTTACGTTGGATATTTAAATATTAATGTATAACTTTGACCTATTTTTTGTTGTTACTTGATTGATAACTATATTTACTTTGCAACCAGAAATTTTTAAACACAACGAGGAAAAGATTTTTCTTAAAAAGATCATAAGCATTAGTTGTTTTTCAAAAAAAATCCTAAAAGTTTTGATCTTGTACTGGAGACCTAAATAACTTATTAGTAAAATATCTTCTGTTATCATTTTACCCTCAAATGAAAAGTAATATCAATTTTTAAAAAATGAATCATTCGATACTCCCAATTGTACTCTGTAGAAAAACATGTCTTGCATATTTGTTTGAAATTAATGTGAAAAATATCTTTAAATATATTAATCTCATAAAATATGCACTTCAATAAAAATAAATATATTATTTCGCTTGGTTGTGAATAAATTTTTCACAACTTATTGTTCTTTATTTTATCTAAAATTAATAAAATAGCTTTATCTTTATATTTGAAAATGTTTGTTTTTAATTAATTTTTAATACTTGATTTTGAATTTTAAAATAAGTAGATGTAAAAAACTAACATTTATTTATTGTAACAAATTAGTAATTGCATCACGATAACAAAGTGATTAAAAAAAGATAATAATAATATATTTTTCTTAGATTTTGCGTGAAACTACAACACGTAGTGAACAATAAAAAGGAAAAAACAGCATATAAAAATATAAGGAGCAAGGGATATAAATAATTAAAGAAATTGTTCACTTATTTCGAAAACTATCAGCATAAAGTACATAAATGTTTATAAAAACAATATATAGGATATCATTTCCAACATAACTCTCAAAATAAACATAATTTTTTTTCAATAAATTCATTTGAACTATATTGCATAAAAAAAAATATGAATTATTCCTAAGAATTAGTAGATTTTACTCATTATAATATAAAATTTTGCACGATAAGGGAGCTTCAAATTATATTCAAATGCCGATTTCAATTTTGAGTTTAAAAGGTATGCCCCAATTTTAATAACACACGTTTCTAAAATAATTTGCTTTTAGAAGGGATGATAAAATACGGTTCTTAAAACTTTTTAACGTCTGGTGGAGTTACAAACATAGTCTTGAAAATGATTTTCTATATTATGGGAGTCATTTTTATACTAAATATTTTATTCATTTTTTTATTCTATTATATATCAAAATAAGTGTATGCAATATAGTTAAAACTTCAACAAACTACTTATTAATCTCAAAAATATATTGACTAATATTGTGACTTCTTATAAAATCTGCTCTAATGGCTCTTAAGGTCATCTAGTTATTTGAAATAGGACATAAGATTTTTTCTGATACACAAATATAACAAAAAGTTTAAGAATCGATATGCTATAACTATAAAGAGTTTCGAAAGTAATGAAACTTTTTTTACAATGTACAAACTGAAATTTTCTAAAATAGGATATTAGTTGGTAAATAAATAAATAATTTGTTTTGGATTTCTAATAATAAAATTCTTCCATACAAAATATAGAACTACTTACAAGTTCAAAGAAATCTATTCTTAGTAAATCTCAGACTAAAATAAAACAAATTCAACGTAATTAATCCAAATATATAGTTGAAGAAAGTCTGAGTTAAGTTCTTATAGTTAATGGTTTCGATAAAAGAGTACACAAAAGAATCGCGTAATATGTGATTAATCACTCCCTATATCCACGACAAGAGTAAATGAGGTTAAACAGAAAATTGCCCTTTATGTGACGTTATATTGGATAAAAAGAATTAAAAGATTGGTTAGATTCGTTATTTCGAATTTTCATTGCTTTTTTACAGCATTTTTTACATTTCTGGTAAAAAAAAAAAATTTTAAAACTCATTTCAGTGCAACTCAGAAGAGCATGTGAGATTAATGTATTCAATATAGATTTCTAATTAAGTAACAGCATTTTACTTAAAACTTTTTCTCGTTTTCTTTGTGTGTTTTTTTTTCGAGTATATTTTGTATCAATTATAAATCATGTATGGTATCGATAAAAATATTTGCAGAATTTGTTTCTTGTCTGTAGAACTTTTTTTTCTCTAAATAGTTTGTTGCTTAGTAAAGAATTATTTGCTTGAGTTATATCGGAATATATTTTAAATTATCAGATGAAGCAAATTTATTTTACATATTTCAAAATTTATAATACTAAAACTATTAAAAAGATATTTTTTTTATCAGTTCATCAATACTTTCAGCCAAATCCTTCCTGCAACGCCAACAATGACATTTCTTTGATCTCTCAACTTCTTTATAATCTTAATTTATGAATGGAAGTTTTTAAAAAATTAACGTTTTTGAACGGTCTTTCGTTGGTACCAATGCTAAAAGCTACAACAAAACTGGCAGATAGAGCATGATTGTGGATTGTAAGCAAAATTCTTATTTTTTTTCCCAAAATTTAATAGCATTTCATTCATGCCTTTTTAAAACGTTTTTCTGTATTTCACTTGGTGTGTGTGTCATCAAATTTTCGATCGTTAATTTAACCAACTTCCCATGCAGCTAGAGCTCTAAAACTTTGGAAATCGTTCTTACTCGTCTAAGAATGCAATATTTAGACATATGCGACAAGTTTTAACTAATATTTCAATAATTTTTTTTAATAACGTAGTTTGTGGAGTAAGGTGGCGCCATCTACAGAAGATAAATTGAATCACGCAGAGAGAGTGATGATGTTTTCTTACAACGTTTTTTAAAAAGTTTTTAAATATTTCATTTGGTGTGTGTTAGTGTGTCATCAAATTTTCGATCGTTAATTTAACCAACTTCCCATGCAGCTAGAGCTCTGAAACTTTGGGAATCATTCTTATTCGCCTAACAATGCAACATTTAGGCATTTGCGACAAGTTTTAACTAATATTTCAATATTAATTTATTTTTTACTTTTCAACCATATGAAAACGTTGGTTTTTATCTCGAATTATTCATGTTTTGAAGAAAAGTGTCATTCAACATCTTACGTGCAGCAGATAATTACAATTGTTTATAATGTATGCATCAATTTCTCATCATTTTCCATATATTCATACATTTCCCATTTTGAAATAATATCTTTATTGCTTTTTTTGGACATATTTTATTTCAAATTATTATAATTACTTCACTAACTATAATTGCGACACTATTCTTGTCTTACTGAACAAATGATACAGCTGAGAATAAAATGAGAGAAGGACAATTGTGTTGCTAATTGTCCATCAAGGAATTATAGATCGATGTTGACAAATTTATCAATTTTTCCTTGAAATTATGTACAATTTCCTTTTTTTTTAAATAAAATTGCATGTTTATTACATTAATTTTCTAATCTAACAAAATTATTATTGTTATTGTTTATTTCAGTTTATTTTTTATATTCTTCAAGAGCTCGTTTTATATTTATGTTTTATGAATTATATTTGTAAATAAGACTTTATTTTTTCGTAATTCAAGTGGGTCACCTGAAATTTTAAAATGGGTCACTTAGCGAACCATCAGTCGTAAGTTGTAGATGTCTAATGTAGAACCTTATCATTTTAACAAATGACACCGCCTGAGTGAAAGAACCTTATCTCCATAGGACGGAAATGGCATGGTAAAATATCTGTATAAGCCCTTGTCATTCTTCGGTGACAACATGGCTTGCAGAAAACATCAAAATCGCTTCCAAATCATAACAGAGTCATTTTCGAGGCTAAATAGGGAAGGCATCTGGGATATATACTTAAGAAGGGGATCTCTAGATGTACATATATTCTGTTTCGAAAAACATTGAAAGTTTATGATAGTTCATCAGTATATCGGATTATATTTTTTTTTATTTCACTGTTCGACTAAACTTTTTGGATGGTATACTGTAACTGAATCATCAGTGAAATATTGTATTGAAATTGCTACTCTGTCTGACATAGGGTCACCTTGATCTAATGTACTACTAAAGGTAATTAATGACATGCAAAAGGATGAATTGTGAGGTCACTTTAACTTCAATCATTTGTTGTACCACATTTCGCTTAAATTTCCGACGATCTCTTTTGGTTGGTTTCCGTTTTCATCCTTAATTGGCAGAAGTTATCTTTCATTGTATGCAGTGTAAGTTCATGGGTTTCAATATCGTCTTAGAAAAAACATCCATAGGGTTAAAGGTTCCAGTTAGAGATACTCCCACGGTATGTGTTTCAACAATTTCCTCTCGTTAAAAGTTTGTGAGGTTAAGCATTGTGCTCCATACAATAAAAAATATATGGCTCAAAATTTCGTAAGAGATGCCTTACACTAAAAAAATAAATAAACTACTTGTATTAGAGTAATTATATATTTGATCATTAAAACAATAAATATCACTCATTTTTGTAGTTGCTTCTAATTTATTGTAATATCAATCCTTAATTATTTCAAGTTACTTTTATCACCAAAAAAATGTTCTTTCAAATTTAAATTTAATACATTAATCAAATAAAACCCTTTATCACAGAAAAAATATGTGCACAAGATTTTCTCTTAATTAGTAATGTTGGGCAAAATAATAAAGCTTGTGTTATTTTCTACACATTAGAGAGCGTTTCTCAATCGCAATTAGCTGCATTTTCTAAAAGTTGTTCTTAAAGCTGTTTATTTTATTTAATCAACAATAATTGCGAAAGATGTAGTAAAAGTAAATGGATTGAAACAGGTTAACAGAATTTAATCGATTATTTATAATAAATATATCGTCATATTATTAATCAATTAGAAATTGTATTAGCACGCGGAACTGTTATTCATCTGAAACTTAGTAAAACTAAGAATCCTTAAGACATTTCTATCTGTAAGAGTTAATTTAAATCTCAAAATGCATAAAGAAGCTTCTTATAATTAATTTTGGAAATTTTTCTATCACAAATGGAACATATATTAAAAGTACTCTTAAAAAACATAGCAATATTTAATTTATTTCACATAAAAATATGAAGCAACAATTTTTTGTACAGTTTTCAATCCAATTAAATAGCTTTCACCTTTCTTTGTAAATTATTTTATATCAATTTTTGAAAGAAATACAACAATAGAATGGAAATTGTTTCCAAAAAACCACGAACATGTGGCAAATTCCAAAAATATATATTCCCATTTATACTGGCGTATATTTTTATTCCAAACATATTTCTTTGCTGTAACATCTCAATGCGGTATATATCGATGAAAGTAAACATAGTAAAAGTATTAGAAACATCAACAGTAAAATATTTTTAAAATCCAGAACTTGGAGCATCACATCGTTTCTTGAAAAAGCATGGAAAGTTTTTTAAAAGCATAAAAAGATTTTAAAAAGTATTGACTAAAAATTATGTTCCATCAAAAAAGGATTCAAAAGTTATCTAACAAGCGTTTATATGAATTACAAGTAGAGAGAAAAAGTTTTTAAAAAACACTTTCAAAAGGACTGAGTTTTTTTAACTTTTATTTTCATTATTTTTGCATTCTTTTTTACCATTGTTAGAAACCAAAGAACTTATATATGTTACGTAAAGTGTACATTATTCTGCATTTCACGTAAGTATGATGTACATCCCTGTAACGGATAAGGACTATATACATATTATATGATTTATTAGAGAGCTCCGAGAAATTTTAAGAATTATCTTCAATTGTTATATGTGTTTGTTCAAATATAATTACAAAAATGCCAATAATTAAGCGTTTTCAGTCATTATTTTACTGAATTGAAAATAACTATTTAAAAGCTTGCTTACGAAAAGTTCAGCTTATTGATTAGAGTTCCTATAAAAAACGAAACGACTCATAGAATTGATACTCATAAAACAATGTTTCTTTTTTTTTTCTAGTAACTGTGATCAATAGGCTGAAAATTTCATAATCAAGCAATTAATTATTTTGTAAAGCATGTACTCAGCAATTCAAAATTCCATTTGAACTTATAAAAAAAGTCATAGTTCCTTGACTTTAATTATATTTGAAATAAAAATACACTTGTATTGAAAATGTAAAAACGTTACTTTAAGTAAAATATTACATGGTGTTGTAATTAAGCAAATATCAATAGAAGGTCGCATTTGGCTCGAGAACCCATTTATCCCTGTAAATGAGGTTTTAAAAATATTTTTGAGTAATGAAAGGCAAAAATAATATAAATTCATTATAGATTAAATAAATATGATGCATTTGATTAGAACTTATTAAGATGAATGCCATTTTACAAAATGTCATTTTTAACTTTAATTTACTGTTTAATTTTGTGTTTATCGAATTGTGCTTGGTATACAGCTTCAAAAATTATAAATTAAATATAGTTTTGTGACGTTGGGCCATTCGCGATTTTCTTTTCACTGTCCTTGCGGACTTTAATTGAGATTGATTGCATGAAATAACAATTTCTTCCCAACCAAAATTAAACGTGATTATGCAAATTAAAGGCAGGTGAAAATAAAGTGAAATGAGTTACATGTGACGGTATATAATAAAAGGGAAATTTAGAGGATAGAGGACGAGTGGGACTAGCGATGAGTGCATGCCTTACAAGCGATAGATGATATCAACAGTTGTTACGGGCGATAGTGGTTGCAGAGGATTTGAGTAATCAAGACATTCTCAGCAAGAGAGGTTTAGGTAAGAGAGTATTAGTTCAATTATAGTCGAATAGGTGAATTAATATAAGGGGTCACAAAAGAAGAAAAAATATTCCTTAAACATTATATTACAGAAATTGATAGATAAATAGTTGTATGAGACTTTACTGGTGTATCCTTGCGTAAGTTATTGACTTTTAGAGTTAGTTGTATTTGACTGAGTTATGGCACAAGAGTCGGGTAGAAGAAGTGATTCACCGAAGTTTAATAAATAAATTATTTTATTGTAGACAGGAGTTATTGTAGACAGGAGTTATTTAGGAGTTATTTTGTAAATAGATAAATTATTATACTACAAGGAGGAATTATTGGTAATGTACTGATAAAATAGTTAAATGATTGATAAATTTTGTAAATTTCACTAAAATATTGAAAAAACTTCATCTGAACTCTATGCTCTATTTCTTTTCCGGATCGTTTTAACTGATGTATAAGAAATTCCTATTACTAATGAATATTATTTCCTTTTCAGTAACATAATAAATCATTAAAAACATACTACAAATACAAAACACAGGAAAATCTCCCCAAACCTCAATAAGAACTTTATTTATGAATGATATTCAATAATTTTAATCTAAAATACTTACTTTTATTTCTTACCATTAAGGCTTCAACAAACAGCGATAAGCACAGCCCTTTCCTAGTTGCACTGCCACCTAGATACGTTCACAAGAGCTGTTGTCCTCTGCGATTCAAAGGCTGCGTTTCTAACCATCGTATCTGATGAACATACCTTAACGCAAGACATTTTGGACTGTCGTCATCACCTCGAGAACCTGGCTTCTCTTGAGAAGACTATTGTCTTCCAGTGGATTCCTGCCCACTGTGGAGTCCCAGGTAACGAGACAGTGGACTATCTGTCTAAAAGGGATGCTTTGATTAGCAGAATGTTTCTCGTCCCTTACCTTTCTATACAATTAAAACCTTATTAAAAATTCTATCAAAGTCCATGCTCAGGAAGACATTTCCAATCGTATATCAAACAAGGCTTAGAAGAATACTGTCCCAAATTTGAGTAATGGCCCAAGACATACAGCGGTAGCAGAATTCCGCATAGCCATTCCACATCTGTGCAACTCTGTTAAGGATATGGACTCCGCTCAACTTCGCTTCAAAAACCTTTTCTATTACAGGAAGGCTAGAGACATGTTGGATTGATGAATTTTATATCAGCATTTATTGTACTTTTTTGTGTTTTGTTCCCTTGTAATTGTATTGTAATTGTTTTTTCTTTCTTTTATTTTGTTGTAAATCTTTATAATCTGCCGTTAGAAATAAAAAAAAGACTTCAGCGGTCAATTTCATGTGGAAATCATACATTTCCATCTTCTTGTAACCAGTTTTTCCTGATCAATCAAAGTCTTTCTAAGTCTTTGTAGAGTGTTTTCTTTAACTTTCCAAAAAACATTATGTTCTACAACAGAAAAACCAGCAAAGTTTATGTGCTTTATTTTTACCCTGTGTAATTTTGGCGATAAAATTTAGCTTTAAACTAAGAATTACTTTGGAATTCAGAAAATGTCCAAAGATAGTAAATCTAAAAAAAAAAAAATAATATAAACTTTTATAAATATTCCCTTCCCTTTAGAAATATAAAGACGCTAATACTTGCAATAAATATTATAAAAGAGAAATGTAAAAGCAAAACTGGTCAAAGATTTGTGAGAGAATTAAGAATACTTCATCTTAACTATTTATGAAAACTGTCAAATACTGGTTCACTAATGCAGAAAAATAAAACAAGCATACAGACATATTTCTTTCATTTAGATGTATAAAAATGTTTTTACCTACTATTCTTTTTTAAATAAAAATGGAAAGGAATAGCTTTGCAGGTACATCATATGCAAGAATTATGGGCAAGTGTTTCCACGAAGAAATGAATAATTTAACAACTCGATGCATTTGAATGAAATTTCAATTTGATTGAAGTATTATTATTCTGGAAGAATCCTTATAATTTCAAATAGTAGATTTTAAAAGCCTTTTGCACGCATGAATTCTTATATTTTGTTAAATACTTTAATCCAAGTATAAATATATTCATCTTAATATCAATAAATTTGTTTTTATTCAAAAAAATTGAATTAATTAAATATTTGCTATTGGTTATTAAAAGTAATATATAGTTACACACACGTGTGTATGTGATTAGTTCCGGATAGTTAAAATGTAAAAAGTAATTCGTCTACAT
>BMAW01094661.1:126903-160583 GCA_019974015.1 Nephila pilipes
TAAATCACTCATTAGTTTTACAATTGCAAATAAAAGATTCGAAAATATCTTCTGCTCGTTAATTCGCTGTATGGTTATTTATGTATCAATCAATGTCAAATATTTAGTAATTGCCTCCACATAAAAAATTAATTGCATTTACAAAATCAAAAAAAAAAAATGACAACATTATCAACAACCATATTTGAATACAAAAAACGCAGATCTTCATTTAATTCTCCCTTGATAAAGGGAAAATAACTAAACTCTAATAAGTAATTTCATTCTTGAGGACTACAGACAATTCGTAGTTAGAAGCCTTTATTTTAAGCAGTTGTTTGTAAAAGTAAAATTCAGTGCTTTGTTCATGTACAGATACATCCCAGAAAAACTAATTGTAAGCTTTTATTGACTTAGAAATATTACGAATAACATCTGAGTTACTTTTATATGGGAAGAAAGGAAATAGTTTAAATATAGGCGCATATATGAAAATGTAATAAAATGTATGCATAAATTTGAGTTAAATTTTTTTCCTAAATTGTTTGTATTATATAAACTGTTATACCTTCTTTTTTCCATCTCTTCGCAGATTTTAAAACATTTTATTAGAAATCAAACAATCCAAGACACATAATTTTTGGTTTTTATGTTGCGTTTGTTGCGAAATAAATGTAACTGCACATTTTTTCCCTCTAGTAAACATTTCCTCGCTGGTATAAAAAATTAATTTTTCTATTAATATTAAATTATAAACCATCATTTTATACTTGTAATCTCTCTATTTTAACGATATCTTAAGACAAAACTGAATTATTTGGAATTGCTGAAGGTACAAGTAATTTCTCCATTTTACAAGTACAAGTATTTTGAAGGTACAAGTAATTTCTCCAATACTTGTAATTTTCTTTTTCATCGATGCAACATGTAGGCATTATTTAATACGTGATCACTGGAATTATAGCTGTAAAAGTTCATAATCTATTTTCACTTTGAAACGTTAAATAAAGCTTTAAGCATTTAAGAAGGAAATAGTAATAGTGAAAAAATATGACTGGACAGCAAAATAAGTGACATTTCATCATATTATCCTATTTAGAAGAAATACGATTGTACTTTTCACATTGATCATAAACGTTGGATGTTTCTCTGCATATATAAAGAACACTTCCAATACTTTCTCCCAAGCATTTTTCTTACCTTAAAGCTGCTATCAACTTAATAGTTCTTCCAATTTTGCTTCCTTGAAAGGAAGTTTTGTCAGAATTGCTATTTCAAAAGAGAAATAAACAGTTAAGTATTTTAAGAGATTTTTGCATAAGATAAAGATTTATCGAATAACTTAAGCTTCAGTTTTACTTCACAACTTCATAAAGAAAGAAGAGTAAAATCCTCATACATCTTGCACGTCTCATGTTTCTTCTAAATAAATATGATCATTGCAATTCAGAAGAATTTATCTTCGGATAAAGAAAAACATTCTGCAATTTAAGAATAGCAATTTACAAATGATTCAAAAAGAAAATTTATTTCATCACTAGCAAAATTAATGTTATTAAAATGTCATATATCAATTCTTCTAAATAAATTTAAACAATTATGTTTCATTAATTCGATATTTATTTATTTTTTTAATTTTAATATCATTTTCTCAAAATAAAAGTTTTAGTGTTTCTTTTTTTTCTTCCAAATATGATAATATTTTATGATTAGAAAAAAAATCCTATAACTTTTTTTTGAAAATAGATATTTATACGAGATCGATCATTAATCCTCATCTTATCTCTGAGACTGCTTTAGAAAGAGCGAATTTTGAGAAAGCAGAATACTTAATGGAGCTTCAATATAAATAGGATGTGTGCTCAACATTTATTGTAATTTTAATACACAAATTTGATTATTTCATCAATAATCTTTAGTTTCAGGAAGTATATCTAGCGTATAAATTACGAATTGTGTTTAATTTTGTTCCATATATATATTTTGTAAACTATAGATTCTAGCTACACTGAATTTGAATATTAAGTATTAATGCATTTGTCTAAACCTTTAAATAGATTCATTGGATTTTCTTTTCCACTCTCTTCATAAAGAATTTCATGTATGTGTCAGAATTGTTCGTTCTGGGGAGCATTATATAAGTAATTTTCATTAAACTTTATTTTTATATTTGCTTAAATTTATAAATCATTAATTCGTTTTTTATACATATGTCGTTAAATATTAAAAGAGATATTAAAATGTGTAATGATTTCAAAAAAATACAAAATACTTTTGTGTCTACAATACATTTCTCGTAAGGGTTTTGAAGGATTAAAATTAAAGTCTTAAAATACGTGTACTCATTGCAATTGTCTCGTTCCTGTCAAACAGTCCTGCTCTACTAATGAGAAGAAATTGTAAGTTTTTTTCCATGAACTGCATCTTAAAGTATCGTCAGTTTAATAAGTGAAACGTATAGTTAAGATTTAAACATTTAAAATCTCCGTATTTATTCAATTACATAAAAATATATACATTAATTGTTATCCATATTCTATGCTTTATGTCAAAATTTCCTTATTTTAAATCCGCGTAACTCCTAAACATGTTGTAAGTCAAGATTTTGCTTAAATTTAGTTCAGTTTAGTGACCAAATAGCAGAAATATACAACTCTTATTTGCAAAAGGTTGAATATATATATAAATTTAATAGTTGTTATTCAAGCCGTTTTATTTCTGGAAACAGCAAAAGTCCACTCACTTTTTAGAGTTTTCGTTGAAGTAGACTAAAACACCCTTTGTGCATTGAAATGTAACCTCAAAGCGTAGAATGTAAGAAAAAGGTGAATAAATCCTAATGGTTTCAATTAATAAGACATGAAAAATAAAATTAAAGAGGAAAAGAGCTGAAATAAAATTTAAAAAACAAGTAAATAAATTATTTTTAATTACTTTAAAGTCTTAAGAAATACGAGGGAAATACAGATTTTCGAAAAAAGTTGAAAAGAACAGATAAATATTTTACCGTGGCATCAAATGCTAAAAGATCATTGTTGACAAACTTTAATATTAGGTAATTTTTTTTCTTTCCTGAAGAGAAATTTGGGCCAGAAAAGATACGGGTTTTAAAGTCTTTTATTCCAACTAATTTACAAAAACATAAATCGAGTGATTATAACATGAATAAATATTGAGCTGCAAAATGCAACATGCAAACTAAAGAAGAATTTTGAACTAAGATTTTTAACATTTTACACCGATGCATTGGTACTTGTATATCTGTTGGCATCATCTTTATCGCAGAGGATTTCTGTTATTCTTTCACCTTCTACTTAAAATTATGTTAAATCAATTGCTCTTAATACTGATTCTTATATGACCCTATTTAAGATACTTTGATGTATATTTTCATAAAATATTAATAACTTTAAAAACTGCAGATAGTTTATTTCATTAAAATAATGTCATACTTTGAAGCAAAATAATTCTTATTTTTGTGTTTTTGAATTATCACATTGTTCCTTGGAAAATGAAAAACAAATTTACATCTAAAAAATATCGATCTCAAAAATATTTTTTCCTCCAGGAAGGAATCATTATAATACTTATTAAAGGAGATAAAAGTAAGAAATCAAAGAAACATTGTTTAGAAGCTATTTAATTTCTCACATCTGATTTAAGATGCATGTTTTCTTTAATTTACTACTCTTAATTAGTGCACCATTCTCGACTGTATGAATACATTTATATTTATTTATTCTTCTGCAAATTAATATTTTAATAAAAATATAATGATAAAAATTATATCTTATTAACCAAGGAATATATCTTCTCATATACCCATAATACTTCAGCAAATATTATATGGATGATAATATTCTACACACTTACGAGATAGGCTTTCTGTACTATAAACATAACTATTATTTCATTTGATAGCCTTATAGAAGAAAAACTGTTGTGTAAATATTTACTGTATAACAAACAGATGTTTTACAATCTTCTACAAATTAATAGTACGATGAATGGAGACTTGACATCAAGTTTGCTTTGAGAGAAAAAACATATTTCTTACTACAACGTCATCCTTTTCCTATGTGTGAATTCCTTGTTTTAAAATAAACTGATTTTTATTTGAATTTAAAACACTGAAGGCTCAATAAAATTCTTTCAAAATTTAAAAACTATAACTACCTTGAATTTCTTTTAATTTTAAAATATAAAGTACTTCAGATGATTTAATGCATAGATAATATAAATAGAAATGAATTGCTTAGATAAATTAGTATGGGGATAGTTTAAATAGAAATAAATATTTCAAATGATTTAATATGTAAATAATTTAAATAGTAATAAATATCTTACATAATTTAATATGTCGATACTTTACGAGGAAATAAGTAATTTAGCTAATTTAAAAGAAGTATTGCAGTAACTTTGAAGCCTTAATGACAATAAAAGATATAAAAGTATACAAGAGAAAAAAAGCAGCTTACAGAAAGATACATACTCTAAGGAAAAGAAGTTTAGTAACAAAAATTCTTACAGGAAAATACGCTGTAATAATGAAAAATAAAAAATTATTTCAAGTATGGTCTCTATATATCACTATAAAAATCCTAATCTTTATAAGAGCTGAACAAATTATATTATCCAGAATATCTTGCTTTCTGTAAATATTAGACGATATATCACTTTTATTACTATTTTATTACGTTTATTACTAATATAAAATAGATTATTTTTATTACTATTATAAAATATTTTATACTTTTATTACTAATATTTATCAAAATATTATACAGACTCATTGAATACTGTTTTATTTTATTGTTTTAAGAATTTTATGTCATAGGACGTAAAACGCACTTACACAGTCGTAGATTAAAAATATAATATAAAATGGGTATGATTTTACTTCTTCAGCCAATTTTTTACAGAGAATTCTGCATAAAAATTTCAAGATAAAAATATTTTAATAAATAATTGACTCGTACGGAATATGGACTAATTCTTTGATGTGATAAAATACATTTCTACAATTGAATTACAATTTACGATTCATGGACGAAATTATATCGTAGCTTATTACCGTTCCTGCCAATTTCATTATTCATGTATTTCTTAAATATTTACAATTATTAGATTAATTTATTTATTTATGATACTTAGACATTGTGGAGTTTTCAGATTATGATCAAGAAGAAATTTACATTTGAATTTTAAATATTAATATGCTAACATAAGAAGTAACGAAGGTGCAATTTATTTATTTATTTATTTTTTAAATTTAAACGAATTTCTCATTCCTTCTAGACGAAAAGTTAACAGCGAATTCATCTATACATACAAAACTGACCATTGAAGTAATCATGTAACGTGGTAAAGTAATTCAAAAATAATCAAAAGTCATTAATGAAATATCATCAAAAAAGTATTCAAATAGTGTTAGCTGTCATTTCCCTTTATTATAGAACTCATTTAGTTCTTTTCAAACATATATTCAAAACATAAATGAAACACAGTATCAAAACAAAAGTTACCAGCTATCAAAATATTACTATTAATAATTTTTAAATAACAGAATTCTTGTGAAATCGTCACATTTTTCTTATTTAATGACGACATTGTAAGAATCCCGAAACAATTTATTGCTAAACAACAGGAGATTATATTTCTTTCATTTCTACCTAACCTTTTAAATAAGCTGCTTTATATCATTTTTAGTCTCTTTTTTAAAATTTAATATATATAGATAAATCATAAAAAGATTATTTATAAATTTAAATATTTTATGCAACCTATAAGAAGTAACTCAATATTTTTTTTTACATGAACGATGTCTTCCAGGCACCAATTTTCTTTTAAGAAAAAAAACCCTATTAAAAATGTTTAGAAAATATCTGGATAACTTTCTTAATTCAAATAGCTTTGCCTTCTTTAATATCTTCATGATGATATTAAGTAGATATTTTTGATGAAATTAAATTATTTTAAAACACGTGTAAACAAATATAATTATAACTACGTTGCTGCATTAAAAATAAAATGTAAATGTGAAAAGAGCTTCGTACAATCTACAGGACATTTAAAAGAGCTATAAAAGAATTATATATTTAGTCTGAAATGTATTTCTAAAAATAAGATATTTAAAAGATTATTTAATTACTTTTAAACATATTTATGAAGATAATTTGTTTTAATTCAAAAATTATCATCTTGCAGTGGAGTAACTCTTATTTTTTGTGATTATTTGGAATTTCAATAGTTTGTTGTTGATCTCATTAAAAGTTGTTAAGATAAGTTAAACTTTTAAACAAATCTAAACTTCTTACACATCTATTTTTGAAAAAAAAAATTAAGTACAGTTTTTGAAACAAAACTTTAGTTTTTCATGAATTTAATATACGTATGTAGTTTGTTTCAAAGGATAAGTACATTTGAAAGTTTGTATGAATATTTGATAGGGAAAATATTGCATCCAGCATTACTTTTTTGAGATATATTTTTAACGATATTTCTTATTATAAAAATGCTAAGAAGACCGTGATTTTAAAACTAAATTATTCATTTCCTTATTGTTTAAATTCCATAAATGTGATAAGAAAAGATTGTGTGAATCTTTCTATTAAAGCATAACAAAATTTAATAATGTATTCAATGTCTCAAAACTATAAGTTATTGTTAATAATTATTGAAATAACTAATAATATTCACAATAAATTATTCAACAAACTTTTGGAACTGCATTTATCAAGTTTAAAGTCTTGTTTCAAAATCATTTTGATTTTGTTCACTAGATTTGGTTTATTTAAATCTATATCAAACTTCAGAAGCAATTTTAAAAATACTGACAGATTAACTTTTATAGTCTGGTACGTTATCAAAGCAAAATGATGACATAAAAAAAAGAAACTTTTGTCATCATTGAGTACAAATTTTATACATAACTACATATGGCTTTCAATATACATCCAGTCATATATATGGCTATCAGTATACACATTCACTCATAGTTATTTATAATTATTTCTATTTATCTATTTTCTTATTCCTAATTGAAAAAATTTGTGTATTGATACTTATTTGTATATATTTATTAAATCATCTATAATTCAATGAACAGTTACTTAAAATTTGCTATACAAATACTTCAGAGTTAATACAAGTATATTACGTGCTAATAGAAATTGTAGATAAAAATGAGCTTAAAATTGTATATTCAACAATTTTAAAAACTTATCCAACTAGATGTTTATTTTCATCATTATCTCTATGTAAAATGAGATTATATTAACAAAGCACTTTAATAAAACGAGTAGTTATTCCAAATAATCCGTAGAAATTAAATGCAATGTAAAAACTAGTTTCATAACATATTTAAATGACTTAAATCTAAAGCTTGATTCACAAACTCAAGACCACGAATAACCCTAATCTAACTTGTTTAACAGTAACTCCACAGTATTCTCAAAGTTCTAAATACATGAAAGAATAGCAAGCTAATGAATTGGCTGAGGTCATGATCTTCGTTCAAATAGCTCTTTAACAAAAGGCCATTCTCCGAAATTTCAATTACTTACCTGGAAAGTATTGCAGTTTGAGATTAACATTCAACTTTGATTAAAATGGAATTTAAGGCCATTTATAAGAATGGTCAATGTCCCCAACCCTTTGTGGTCTCGAAGAATTTTCTGAAAAAGTTGATTATACTTAATGACCTATTCTTCAAGTGAGCTTTCTCAATGAATTAAAAGCAAAGTAATAAAACTCTTCTTTTCTGTAATCTTCACCAGTCTCTTTTAGATTAATTGAAAATCAAAACCTCTTGGGTGTCTTTCAAATTTAAAATTAGGACTGGGGTATTTAGAGTTTCTCGCTTAACAATGCGGAAAGGATAAAAGAATAAATAGTAATATTTATAACAAATTTTTATAACATTTCAAGTATATATATAATACCAAATTTGTAAAATATTATTATGTTATTGAAAGTTGCAATAAAAGTTGTAAAAAGAAGAAATTTATTCAAAAACTAAAATCAGAGTGTTTTATAATAAATGTGTATTTTTTATCAATGCAAGTTGCAATAAATGTTTTCATACAATTTTATTTGCTTAATATATTCGTGTTTGTGACTTCCAAATTTGTAAAAAAAAGTATGTGTTTAAAAAGTTTTATTTTAGAAAAATACAAGAAACATACATTTTTTACAAAACAAAATACGTCAGTGACTAAATTAAACATAATATTTTAAATTCAAACTAAAATTATTATCATTCAAAATGTAAAACTCTTTTTCAACTAGTAATAAAAATTAAGTGTTTAGAGAAGCTTGTATTTCCTGATTTGAATTATTCTCAGTGAATTTTTCCTGATCAATAAATCTAAAGTGTTTATCCTTTAAAAACAGCTTCTGTATTAACTCTTATAATTAATTCTATAAAGCTTTTATAGATGTAATTTAGTTCTTTAAATATGTGTTACAGAGTACTAATTTTCAAAGGATACGATAATTGTAAAAAACAAAGACAGTAGGGCAGATTACACTATTTTTATTTATTTCGTTTAAGTATTCTTCATCAATTGTTTTTTCTTATGAAATTGAATGTAAAGTTAACTCATGCAAATAGTTAATATCTTTTTCATATAAATTATTTAATTTATCTCTCATTGTAGTTTTATAAATAGTTTTAATTGAAATTATTTATGAATGTGTTTGTTATTTTCTCTCACATACTTTGGCGGACTTTTTATAAATTTAATTTTATGATAAAAATGCGACTGAACCTAATGCAACTTTATCTGTGCAATTTAAATAAAATAAACAATTGTAATGAATTGAATATATAAAACAAATATATAAGCGGGACCAAATCGAATGTAGAGAAGTTGGAAAGATAGTAGTACGATGTTAGATGTTTGCGGTTAAAGGAAAGTAGTTAATAGCGAGTAGTCGTAGCTATCCTGTGTGAAGTCGTATCCAAAGGATTAAATTTGCTCAAACCCGGACAAGTTGATAAGAAATTAAATTGATATTGTTCCAAATTAGATTGTACGTACACTGAGTTTAATAAGTTGAGAGAGAGTGCAAACATTGTATATTACTGGTTTGATGACAAATAAAATATTTGGACTTAATTTAGAATGTATCATGTATTGCGTGTGAATTTCTATTGCTTTAATATTGGTTTATTACTCATTGCTCCTAATATTAAACTTGTAATGGAAGATGAATTAAACGATAACCAAAGAACGTTACAAATGTATCAAAATAAAATTATATTATTAAATTTTAAAGAATTCTTGGAACCCCATAATTGCCCATCAGCAATTTAGAAAATTTTGAAATTTATAGTTATGTTTTATATGTCAAAGAAATGGCATATTATTTTCTGACATCTTATGTAACCTTTTTTCTATGTTTCTAGACAACAATGATTTTCCTTTTCAACAAAAATATGTTTGTAGTAATATTACTACAGGAAACCAAAAACAGTACTACTTATGTATTATACTAAAACTAGATTACATGGTTATTATGTATCAAGAATTAATGAAAAAATTAGTGTATAGTAGAAAGTAAAGTAAGAAGATGATTTTATTTATTAAATAAATACATGAATACTTTTTTCCAGAATTTATATTCTGAATATAAATTCATCATGCACTTTTGATTTCTTAAAGTTTCATACATTACAGAACAGTTCACGAATTACATAGTTAATAGCTTGAACATTTTTAAAAGCATTACAAAAGTAATGGCACAGTTAGTTCCTATTCAGCAATATTTTCAGTAATATGAGTTTTTTATTACTGTGCTTAAAAAAGAGAGGAATTTAAGCCAAATCACAACTTAAGTTCCTAACTTTGCATTCAAAGAAATATGTTTCAAACTTCTATTTAATATCGTTTAAATTATTTTTAAATCTCTTATTGAACATAAAATATCATATTAATATAAATTTAACACCAACTCATGGGTAAAATAAATAGCTTCAATTATTTTTTGTTACTTTTTTTTAAAATTATACTTTGTTTTCATAAATGCTCTCTGGCATTAGAAAAAAAAATTTTACTCATAACGATGTAATTAAATAACTATTGTTTTTAGAAAGTAAATATGATTATAAAAATAAAATTAATTATAATTCTTATACTGCTAAAAATTTAATATAAGAGTGTTCTAATACAGCTTAAATAACTTACCGTAGGCTCTTCCATATTACAGAGGGTTGAAGAAAGCTGGTATCTGTAACTATCATAAGACAATACTCGATCGTGTTTAGCTCATGATATCTATTTATTTACATGTATTTTAATCTATAGATTATGTCAATTTAAAATTTAAATATGTAACGTTTCTAATACAATTACTACACTACAACTGATGATTTCAGATAATCCATAAGCTGCAGGTAATCATTTCAATTTTCCTGAAATAGAGCATAGTGTTTTATATAGATAGTTTTAAATTTAATTATATAGATAGGTAAATAAAATTATATTTAATCATTGTCATAACTAACAAACTGGTGTCTTTTATTTTTCAAATTTGAATTCCTTGATTATCGCAAATGTAAGTTTTTATCAAACTTTTTTTTTTATTACACTACAGAAAAGTTCATAAATATCTCTCAACTCTCTTTTATCCTTTATATCCTGATATTTTAACATACGCATTAGAATGGTGCAGAAAAAAACAAAAGTTTAATAATGTGGTGTAATAATTCTGAAAAGGTAATATACATATTTTACATATTATCTAATACATATTATTTATACGCAAGCCTTTTAATAGAAACAATATCTAGAGATTTTACTTAAGCCAAGAAATTTATCGATAATGAGAAGAAACTGAATAATATAGAAATGCGAAATGCACAATAAAAAGAGAAAAATGTAATACTCGTATAGTATTTAATATTTAGGAAGTTAGCTTTAATATACGCTCATTTCAAAACTGGTAAAATAACAAGTAATAACGGTATCTTAACATACCGCTATGTATATTATAACACTCGCACACGCACACACACACACACACACACACATATATATATATGTTATATATATGTAAGTAAGTATATGAAACAAAAGTTCAGCTTGCTATAACTAATAAGACGCTGAGAAAATATTCTCATGCTTTTTAAACTATAAACATAATGCAAGGGACTAGCATAGTTTGATATATGACTTGCGTGTGCGACTTAACTATTAACTTCACTATTGATGGTGTTCTGCTTTAGCTTCAAATATGGTAAACTGTCTAGACTACAATTCGATTATAATAAATATACCTTTCTAGCTGATACTTCAATCCACTATTCAAAGTGTTCAGCCGAATCCTTTTCAATTCTCAAAAATTCTACTATAACATTAAAAATAAAATGAGCAATGGAATATTTTATTATATTACCTATTTAATCAATATTACTTTTTTACGGATAAAGGATTCTTTATTAAGAAGGTAAAATAACAGGAAACTATAATTCAAATGTTGATAGTAAATTCAAAATTCGATTTCATGATCTCTGTTTTAATAATAGCGTAAGAAAGATAAACCTTACAAATTTAAATATACTTTTCATGCTTCAACGATAAATCACAGAAAAAATGAATGCAGGATTAACCCAAAATTCCTTTCATACTACGTTTCTGAACGCATCCATTTTTCAATAATTTATTTATAAAAGCAATTGGGCATTATTCAACATGCCTTTTTCTCAGTTCTTAAAACGAAAATAAGCACGATTTAAAAAAAATGTATCATAATCCATTAAGAGTGTATGATATTTAACTCAAATAATTAAAATAAATATTTTCACGTTGTAACATCTAAAATAAAATATTTATAGACAAATGTTTAAAAATTAATTTTTGATATTTTAAGAATTAAATGTTTTTAATAGATTAATATGTGCAGTATATTGCATAATTTTTGTAATAGAAGTTTTAATACTATTTATTACATTTTTGTTCAAAACACTTGAATTAAATACACTTTTAATATTTGATCTTAAATTTTTAGAGTTGAATTTTCATAAAATTAAAATTGGAAAAGAAAAAACGTATTCCCAATCTTCTGAAAGAAAAAAAAAAACGTAAGTTAGTTATTGACCTCTTAAATGGAAATAGCAGTAAATGCTCGAGAATTAAGAAACAAATTATAAATTTCTGGCGACATGTTATCAACAGTACATATGGTTAATTTTAAAACTTGTTTAAATAAACATTTTTTTTCAAGGAAAAGGAATCGATAAAGAGAACGATTTGTTTAACACATTACCAGTTACATGTACGAGGATCATAAAAATATTATATTTTATCTTAAACACTTAAAAAAAACCATCATCATTTTTTGGCATTTGAAGTCAGTTTCTGAAGAAAATATATGAACAAAGAATTACACAAATTTAAAAAATTAATATATTATAGATTCTAACATAAATAAGAAAAGTAGTTTAATATTCAATGTGTTCATAATTCATAATGACTTAAACACCTTTTAGGGTCATATTTATTTTCCATATGAAGTTTCGCTTTGAAATAACTATTCTCTTCTTTAGTTTCATGTATGTAAATATTTAGAATACAAATATGTTGACTTAAATGTATTATATTTTTAATTATATGTGTTGTACTCTGAAAGACTTTGTTTTGTGTAAATGTGCATAAGGAATTAATTTAAATTTAAATCACCCATCCAATATAATTCCAAAGAAGCCTGTTTGTTGTGATACACATAGAAAATACTATATAGAGAAAACATTGACAAACATATGATAGATTGGTATTTTTATGAACAAGAATTATATAAGTCTGGTTATGAAATCAAAATATAAATATAACACTATTACACATATTATCAATTAGAACACAGAGTAATTTAAAAAATTTCCTACTTATTATTTCTCCTATCTCGTGAATCTCAGTAAAAATATAACAAATTTTCAATTAATACATTCCACATGTTATGATTCAATTAAGGTTTGGTGTTCTTGATAGCTTGTAACTAATTAATTGGAGAGAAAGTGGGTAGAACATAAATAAACATATACATATTATATAATTTTCATATTGTTGTAACTTATTAAAATTAAAGTGAACTTAATTAAAAAGATTTTAGTTACATAGTTTTTGATATTAATTAAAGTTAAGTTCAAAGAAATCATTGTGTTTAGATATATTGAAGGTGGTACAGGTTTGTTTCGAACAAAACTTTTAAAATTACTTTAATTATAATTCATTATATGACAACCTAAATTCACAATTATTTATTTCAACCATCAAAAATCAATAAACTTTCAATAAAGGATACATCAGTTAAGAAGCAACTCAAACTAATTTTATTCGATTCTATTTGAATGATGACTTAGTAATTATCCTAATATGAATGTAGCGCATTAACTTTCTCGTGTCCTTAACCAAAGATTATCAGAAAATTCTATTTATTTGAATAGCTATAAAAGGACACTCGATTCAAGAGCAAACTTAAACATTGGATCAAATTCCAATCTCAACCTTCCGACAAACGAAAATCCATCTAGAGCAAATGTTAGGGCCTAAAACTTCCTCCAAACATCAAACCTTCATATCAGAATAATATGTCATTTTCATTGACTGAATTATCTGATCTTTTTCCTACTTACTATTCTTTTAATATGTAACAATTCTAATTTACAAAAGTCACAGTTTATTAACACATGAAAGTGTTCAAATAAAATAACGTTTCAGGAATGATAAGTGTAGCAATAAAATAGCATAATATTATATAAAAACTTTGATTCACATGTCCTACATTCTTGAGAAAAAAGTTGTTAATGGTCTATTAATATTTCCTAGATCTAAACATAATTGTTTTAGATCACCTAGTTTCTTTCATACTTCAGAACTCATTTATTTCATGACACGGGAATCTTCTTTGATTGAGTCATATTCTTTTCGAAAAAAATTAGGAAAAATGTAAAATGTTTTATAAACATATTAAATTTATTTTTTTTTTGACAAGATCACTTTTTTAAAGGCAGATTTATGATTTTTATTGACTTTGTTTTTAAACCTTGAAATCAATTATAAACAGATTTTCAAAAAACAAAGCTTTTCACATCATTCCATTTGAGGTTTCTTTTAAGAATTTTACAAATAAAATATCATTCAATATAAATTGTTAATGTATATAATTCTTTTTCAGAGACATAAATAGCTCTCTCAGGCAGATAATATCTTGTTGAATTTGAAGAAATATAGAACAGAAAATTTAAAATATTACAAATCGTAGCTAAATTTTTCTTGAAAGGACTGTGTTTTTGTACACACACTTCTTATACATATAGTTATATATATATATATATATATATATATATATATATATATATATATATAGTGTGTGTGTGTGTGTAAACATTGCAATTAAATTGGTAATAAAAATATTAACATAATTAAAAAGCATTAATATATGGAGAAATTCCAACATATATAAGAATTTCATTTGTGGTTAGCTTTTCATAGCTATAACATAAAGCCATACAATATTATGTGAATTTGCAAGGCTAAATTGTCTTAGCATAAACCTTTTTAAATGTGTAAAGCAAAAATTGATATTTTTGAGAAATGTTTATTGGTTGACCACAATTTCCTCTCTTTACATTCATTTACATTGTTGTTGAATACATTAAGGGGGCCGCGGTAGCCTAGTGGTCAAGGTCGTGGATAGCGGCTGGCGGTTTTCGTTCAGTCGCGGGTTCGATCCTTGGCCACCAAAGACCCGCCGTGTAGCCGGGGCTGATGCACGTTAAATCTGTTCGGGGCCCAAAGACCTCCCGTTGGCGTGGTGTGGATGTTAGGAGAGGGGGTGCCAGCTCAGGTGTCGTCCTCGTCACTTGACCGTGGTTCAAAATTACGAGGTCCGTCGCCAATAGCCCTCGT
Organism: Nephila pilipes; assembly: GCA_019974015.1. Classification (NCBI taxonomy): domain Eukaryota; kingdom Metazoa; phylum Arthropoda; class Arachnida; order Araneae; family Nephilidae; genus Nephila; species Nephila pilipes. Next base: position 141,792 of record BMAW01094661.1, read on the forward strand.
GTTGCTTCTAGTGCGACGTTAATAAAAACTAAAAAACTAAAAAAATACATTAAGTCCGATACTGTTAGTATAAACTCGACCGGTGTGGATTTCCTAGATATTCAAAATGCATTTACTAGAGTTTAGCACGTGTAGCTACTCTACAAACTAATCAAAATTAACAGCCTTTCTTCCAGAAGAAAAAAAATCATTAAAATAACTAAATCATACCTTCAACGCAGATCTTTTCAGGTACGAGTTAACAATGCATACTCAGTAATTAAGGTAATTAATTCAAGAGACCCACATAGATAAAACCCCGATCCGTCCCTATTTGACTTATTCTTGAATTATATTTGAAATCTCTTAATACTGTTAACTTCATGCATGCAGATAATACTGTGATTCTAGTACAACATAATGACCCAGAAAACATAGTGTACGCACTAAAAACCACATCTCTGATCTTAAAAATGATTTTCTAAATTTAAAATCGCTGTAAGTGTCAGTAAAACTGAAGCAGATTTATTCTCAAACAACATTAAAAGAGTTAATACTGACATTTTCGTTGAAACTCCAAAACAATTCCCTGGTTTCAGAGTACCAAGAGTATGGTGTAATTCTTGGTATCAAATCACTTTCCCTTAATACATTATACATATTAAAAAGAAGTCCGGTGATGACCCGAGTCAAATTTATTTCTAAATTATTCGGGATTCTAAATGAATAGAAAAAATAAAATGCTCTGATTCTCAGATCCCTTTTAACATACGCTTATACAGTCTGGAGTTATGCACAAAAAAATATTAATAAGTTAGAAAGATCCCTAAACATCATCATCAAGAAAATTTGTGCCGGAATAAAAATTACATCTAATTTTTTTTTTAAATGTCATGAACATTAGCAACAGATCTTTACAAGATATTACAAATTATAATCTTGATATTAATATTAAGAGACCATGAAATATCCTTTTTAATATTTAAATTTTTATTTTCTTCGAAATCTTTCTCTAACACGTCTTTCCCTTCCGATGGGATAAGACTACAAATAAATTTCCAGTCAGATGGTGGGCATTCATACTCGCGCTATGGCCAGATTCCTTCCTCACTTATTCTTTAACCGAACTACAGACATGATACGCTGTTTCCTCATTGGCTAATATCTTAAGTTAAGATACGCTCTCTCCTATTTAGCTAACCAGGGGAGTGCTAATACATTTAACTTCTGTCTCACACAAATTTCTAATTACAGTTGATAAAATAAATATATTTCCTTAATTCTCTTTTCCTTTTTTAATTTTTTTTAGATTTTTTTTTTCTTCTTCTTTAGATAAATTTATGCATACCTGTTCCAGCCTAAGCTGGAGCAAAATTTTAAGAGTATATCAGATTAGTAGATTAAAAGCTGGAAAACTTATGTACCTGCTATATATAACCTATTCACGCTCTACTTTTCACCACCACTACTTCTTTTCTCTACGTTTCTATTTCTACATATTTTACTCTTCATCTTAACTTGCTCAACACATAAACCTCTCTTATCAAGAATGACTATTTCTCTTAATGATACAACCAAATTCAAGTCTTATGATAAAAACTCTATTCTACTACGATGATAAAACTTCGATTTACTTAAGCGTTTCATATTGGTCACTTCATCTCTTAACTCCACTGGTACGTGTAAAACTATAGAAGATACTGTTTTGATTATAAGTGAAAGTAATTTTCTTGATACATGCTTTATAATAGACGTTATAAACGGTTTATTATTCGCTTCTAGTCATTCAAAACATTCCCGATTCTTTATTTCTCAACCACTATATGAAAAAAAATTAATACTTTGTAATTCTAAAGGAGAAAGAGTCTTATCAATCATCATTATCTGCAAAAGTTGTTCTGTTGTCCAAGAATAGATAAAACGTTCCCTTTTAAGAAATATTTTTCTTACCTGCTAGTAGGAAATTATATTTTTGGACAGAAATAATAAACTCTTTATTTTTAAGTATTAAGTCTAAATGTTTGTGTTTTCGTTCTTGTTATAAGCAATGCCCATTTATAATATGAAATATTTTACTCTTTAATCGTATATTAAACTCTTTACTATATTAAAATTATAAAATTGTTTGACACTTTAAGTGTATTTAACTTTCCACAGCCTTTTTCGCAAACATAAATTAATGTAATTATGGCCGATGCGTTGCAAAAAATTCGGAAATCGATTCATCTATTCAAAGCGTCTTTACCAGACAAAAGTCTTCATTGGATTCAGGCTTAACGTACGTATATGTTAGATCTTTGTATTTATTTTGATCTATATGGATGTAAACAAATGCTTGTATTACCGAAAAATAACTGTGAATAATCAATTATTAACTTTTCTAGTATATTAATTTAAAGATTTTATATTTTTTGAGGCAATATGACTGCGCTTTTCGATTTTTATTGTAGCTTTTAAATGAAACATGAATACATTTGATATTACTAATGAATATATTATATTAGAAGAATAAATGCAACAAAATGTTGGATATATAAATGTAAGAGCACATTATCTAAACACTTTTATTTTACATGGCTTTTGAATAACATATGGAATGAGTCTCCTTTTTTTACTTAACACATTGTATTTTTTACACAGCATTTTACACTGTGTTAGAGATACGTATCAACCAAGTAAAAAAATGAGTAAGGGGTATTTTACTTCTGTTTTATAATGAAATTAAAAAAAAGAAATATTATACGCCTTAAAATGATATCAAAAGTAACTTTCTAAAACTCTATTTTAATGTCCCTTTCAGGCATAAGGAAAATTTATTCATTTAATAAAAAAAAAATGTCAAGACGTTCATTTAAACAGAAAAATAATTGATTAATAATAGCAAAACTGTAAAATAGCTAGCTCTATTAATGTCATACAAATACATTTTTTAAATTACTGCCTTAAATGTATTTTATTTAATTATATTCATTTTTGAAACATAACATTAAAAGATTATTTTTATGATACTTTTATAAATACATTATATGTAATTTTCTTAAGATAAAAGTAATAATGGGTGTTAAAGATTAAAAAAATAACAAACTTACGAAATAATAATAATATGCATAATATAATAACCATAAACAATTTTATATACCTTATAAGATAATGAAAAAGAAACTTCAGTCTTCCTAGCGAGCTATTCTTAATTAGTTTCCATTTGACGAAGAATATGAGTAATGTGTAGTTCCATTAAATTTTCAGCCTTATATGTATATATATATATATACTCATGGACAAAAAAATTAGTGCACCAAGAAATAATTGCAGGATCATAATGAAACTTGGCATGAAGGTACATGTCGGGGAGATATGCAAATGATTAGAAACGCAGTGTGATTGCGCCTTACGTAGAGGACGTTTAAAGTCGATCTCCATGGAGTATAAAACAGGTAATCAAAGCTTGCTTAAATGTGCTGAATCGTTTACAAAAGAAAAGCTGAGGTAGCCATGCCATTACGCTGTGTTCGAAGACAATATGAGCAGCTATTGCAGTTTGAGAGGGGGAGAATCATCCGCATGATGGAAGCTGGGTGGTCAGCTAGGCGAGTAGCTCGTCAATTAGCCCGCTCTGATTGTGTTGTGAGTAGGTGTTGCGATCAGTGGATCCGAGAGATGTCATTTACACGAAGACCAGACTCAGGACGCCCTCGACAGACCAGTCGTCGAGAAGACCGCCACAACGTAAGAAATGCACGCGTATAGCCAACTGCTTCATCGGCCGCCATCCAGGCACAGGTAGCACCTTCATTAGGGGTCCCTGTGCCTTCTCGAACCATACGAAGGTGCCTGGCTGAAGGACATTTGAGTTCGTGGCGCCCATTACGTGTGCTGCCCTTGACGCCCATCCATCGACGCCTCCGTTTGGAGAGGTGCCGCGCACGAGGATACTGAACTGTAGCGGAATGGAACCAGGTCATCTTTAGCGACGAATCCAGATTCAATTTTCTTTGAATGACGAAATAAACCATACAAGAACGTGTTTTCCATTGCAGATTATATCGGATATATTAATATTTTTAAATAGTTGCACAACAGAGAGTATTACTTCTATTATCAAAATTTATATGAAACTTAATACGAGTGTACACCGATTTCACTCTTCTGATTTTTAGAACATATGTGATTGCAGAATTTGATAAGAAAAGTAGCTAATTATTATTAGTTTCAAATAAAAATCTAGATACTATTTTTTTCCAGAGAAGCTTGCTTCCTAGAAAATTAATCAATACTACATTCTTTGATGACTGGTTAAACCCAAAAAACTGAAAGAAGCATTAAATTAAAAAGAATTTCCCATAAAAGTGGTTCATTGTTCTTTGAAAAAATAAAACTTAATGCAGCCATTTCTTGATTAAAAAAGGGACCGCAACCTTTAATTAAGTGATTTATCCTAAGAGGATTAAAGAGATAATTGATGGTCAGTGATATATACCGTAAGATGTTTTATGCTAATAAAGCCTTAATGTTTGCCTTGTTTTGTAATGTCTCAGAAGAGAATAAATGAACACTTCAAGGTTCAGTTTTTCAAATTGACACATTGTTTGAATGATACTCAAATATTACTAATATAAAAATTACATACATATACAAACAGATAATAAAATATTCCGAAATATTTTAAATTCCTACAATTCTTTCTGAAAAAAATTAAGGAAGTTTTTTTAAAAATTAATGTACTTAAGTAGAAACTCGAAAAAGGATGTCATCAAATTAGTTTTTTGTCTTTTTTTAAAGTTAAAAATGCACATGTAAGAATTAGTGTTAGTGAGGGAGGATACCGAGATTTAAAATTGCGAGTCCGTCGGCATTAGCTCTCGCGTTGCTTCTCAGTACACGATGTTTACGTACAACCACTCCATTTTTCTAAAGTGCATTTAAGCTTCTATCTACGACTTTAATAGGTAATCAATCAACTTTCAGTGGCAATCGTCTTATGGGCCATTTTTAGTAAACTCAATAAATATTGCGCAGTTTCTTTCAAAGATTGAGTACATTCAGCTGTAATAAAGATTATATAACTGATGATTTATCAGCAAATGTGTGAAGTTCATTCTTATTTCCGTTTATGTAATTAATACGATTTTATTCTATATTATTATTCTGCTTTCTACAGGAACTCAACCTACATTTATCTAAGATTTGTATACAGATATTCTAAGAACTTAAGTGTACTGCATCTACTAATTTTATTTACAATGTTCTTATATTTAGTTGAAGTAGAGTATATAGATAGAACATGTTGAAAAGAAGTGTTATAAATGTATTTTAATTAATAAGTTACTAATGTTTAACTTGTGATATTCCTTTGATCTGGACAAGAAATTAATTGGAAAATTTATAATTTATTTAGAGTTTCATTTACTTTCCATTTCTGTAAAACTTTTTATTGTTCCTTTTATTTTAAGCACATTTTCAGTTTTGATGAGATTTTGATTAAATGAAAAGAACTATTTTATTATTAATCTGGTCAAGTGTAAGTGTCAGACTAAAAGGGAGCTCCGGAAGTATTTAATTTTATGAAAACAAAGTTGAGTAATTATTTACTCAAAAAATAGAAGAAACACTATTTTCTAACTTAATTCTTAACCACAATTTTATTTTGTTTTCTTCCAGTGTCGGTGCTTCAAAAAAATACTGTCAGTAAATAAACCATAGTCTTATAATAATTGTAAAGGATTAGAAAAACTATAAATTTAAGTAATTGCATCTGAAAAACCACTTTTGTTTTAAATTAAGATATTTAAAAATGTATTGTTTTCGTACTTCCATAAGTACTATAGCTTTATTTTAAAAGGTTAATACTAAACCAATGTCGTAAGTGAAAGTTTCTAATTTTGAAGAAGAAAAGTATTCTCCTTGATACGAAATCATTCGAGCAATTAAGTGACAACATTTCTGTCCTTACAGGACGAACATGATTTCCTCTAACATGTTAGTTTTTGTTATTATCTTAGAGTGAAAATGAGCAGATTTATGCAGCATGAGCAATGTTATCAGATTCAATTTTTATCTTTATCAATTATGTTCGATGTACTCTGTAATTGACACTTATCAGAAGTTTAATGAATGTGTTATCTTGCAATATACTGCAAATTAATGCTATATATTTTAGGCGCTTAACAATAATATTTCTATCTCTTGTAAGTAAAAAAAAAAAAGCCCTGTTTATAGCTTATTGTAACATTTTTATTTCATATTAATCATTTTAATAACTTTCACATAAATGTCTGACATATTATATGACTATAACATATTTATTACAGTCTTCTTACTTTGGAAACACTTATCATTAAAGATTAATTAATTACAATAATTTAACACATAAATTTTAATCAATTATAAATAAATAATAAATGTATTAAATACCTAAATTTTCTTGTTTTATTTCCAAAAGTATATTTAGTGATTAAACTGAAATAAAAGGGAAAACATTCGTTTTTCAAAGGAATTTTTGCCATCTTTAAGTCTCATTCTCATAGATGTTATTTTATTTTCTTAGTTAATTGAATCCAATTTTATATGAATACATAGCACGATAGAAAACATTTAAGGTAATATATTACCTCGCGTGAATATATGTGTTTACAATTTTTTTACATAAATAAAACTTTTAAGATATATTTAACTACAATATAAGTGACGACTATAAATTTTCTCAAAGAAACATTTTAAATTTAAAAGTATAAGAAAGAAGAAGGTACTTTAAAGGTATATAACGTATTTTCAGATTAATAACATGCTATAAAAGATAAATCTTGGTTCAAAATTTCGTTTTTGGAATAAAATGTTTATAGATTTTGTCTTCATTGATTTTATCAATACCAAAGATTTATAATAAATTGATTTTAAAATTAATGTCAATGGAAAGATGATAATATTTCAATATATTCTTTCATCGACTTCAACGTAAGGTTGTATAACAATTAAATATTTTTTATGTCCTTGTAAAAAATAAAAATAATAAAACTTAACATGAAACATTTTGGAAATTTGTCCTTGCAGTGAGTGTTCTACATAAAAAAAAGAGTATATTTCATCTGTAGACTATAGAAGTGAACCTCTGGACAACTTTAAAAACACGTTTGCAGACAAAAAATTCTGAATTTGATAAGACAACTCAATCAATTGCGCAAACATGATACAAGGTATATTATAAAATTTTACTTATTAACATTATGAAAAAAGAATAGATGAATTAAATATACATTTTAGATGCATGGATAAATCAGTATAACTAACATTCAAATGAAATATCTAAGAATAGATATTTAATCAAGAAAAAATACGTGAAAATAAATCATTCTGTAGAATGACCCTAAAGCCATATATCTTAGGATAACTATTTTTGCACTGATTTCATCATATTGAATTATTTATTTACATTCTTTACAGATTTAATTGAAGATTGAAAGTAAATAATATTTTATGTATTCTAAATTTAAATAAAATTTATAATTAAAAATATTTTCTTTTAGCCAAGTTTTTAATTGTTTTTATGAACAAATATCTAATATTATTTTATATCTTTAAAAACCAAATGTGGTACTGTCACGTTTTTGTTTTGTTTTAATATAATTAAAATATGAACGTGTTGTACATAGAATCAAAATTTTCTAAGTATCTTCTCAAAATATTTATCATATAAATACTCTTTTATGATAGACTTTTTGGATGATTCTTGTGGTCTTCCACAAAAGGGTACATAATAAAATAATAGTACCATACCTCAAGGCCTGATTCCTATTGAGATAGGAAGTTGTAATTTAAGTAGCGAAGAGGGTTGTTTTATTTGCCTCATTTTATGTATAGTAACGTACTTAAACTCTATTTTCATTTTAACCGTATCCATAACCTCTATTTATTTTTTTATATTTAGTATAACATAATTTCTAGTTTATTGTAGATTGTATTTGTTAGAAATGTATTACATTCTCAAATAATCAATCAAAAATTAAAAAGGCAATCCCAGAAATCAATCGGATGAGTATGACTTCGTATTCAAAAGTCAATATTAATTAAAATATAATATTTAAAAAGCTATTTAAATTGCTTCTGTTTTAACAGCATGTTAAATTTAACAGAACTGACATAACTTCATATTCTTAGAATGTTGAAAATGAGAGCTCGCTTCAAAATATATTTTATTCCACTTTCCGCTCGAAAATCTCCTAAGTCCTCATCAAAATTAATAAATGTATCCTTTGGAATTTTCAAATTGTATAGGCAAAGGGTCGGCAAGCTGATTAGTTCAGACATATAAAGTTTTCAGTACAAATGACGCGGACAAAAGAGTACTATTCTACAACTTACATAAAAGATATTGCAAACTTCATAGCTTTATCTTACATTCTACTTTGACTAAAATTTATGTTAAGGCCATTTACAAGAAGCTTTTATCTTTTGTGGTTTCAAAGAACTTTCAAGAGTAACTAATTTTACTTCATGGTCTATTCATCAACTGGACCTCTAAATGTATTAAAAGCAAGGTATCTGAGCCATGCTGTAAGTAATAATAATTATTTTTAAGACCCTGAGAAAGACAAAATGTATTATTGATATTCATTCTCAAGATAATCTCTTTTAAATATAAAATTAGGTTAAAGGTGCTTTACAATTTATTTGTGAAATACGGTTTGAAAAAAAAAAGTTGAAATGCTTGGAGCTAATTTTGACTTCATTTCATTAGTTAAATTTTATATTACAAAATTATCTGTTGCTGCATTTGTCTTACATGGTAAGTCATCTAATTTTTCTTTAAATCATTTAAATATTTTTATTGCAGCTCATTGCGTTTTATATTATGTTACATTATTAAAAATGCATACAAATGCTGTTAAAGCAACAAAAATAACAACTTTTAATTTATTAAATATGTTGATGAAATATTACCTTTCTTCATTTATTTTTGGATTTCAATTACTTTTTGGCTCTTTAAAAGTTTTCATCAAAAACAAAAACCTTATTCGAAGATTCTTATATAATATCATTAAATTTGTGAGACGGAATTCTTGACTACAGATACACAATTAGTTTGTTAAAATTAATAACATCATGATTTTGTGTGTTCTAAATAATGTTTCACTATTTAATTCATTAAGATTTTTTTTTCTATTTTACAAAGGAAACTCATAGGTATTCAAAAAATATAGTACGGTTTTCAGTACATTCTCTGATACATAACTTCAATCTCATACATTTCTATGATTTAAAAAAATTTAAAAACCAATTATTCAAAATAATTCACAATTTTAATTCATATTCCTTAATGCACAGAAGTTTTTTTTATTTATCTTCCTCTATTAAAGAGAATATAAAACTATACATAACTAATTATTTTTAATTTGAAAAACTGAATAATATTCAATACAATAATTATCTTTTCAAAGAATAGAAAATACTTGGAAGAAAAAAGAACAAATAGTAAAATATCGTCTAACTGAACTTATAATTCGAGTATCCTACAATTTAAGATTCTTAAGGCATTTAATCTTCAAATCGAGTTTGTGTACCTCAGAAATTAATACTCACAAAAGTTTTAACTATGTACTTTATCACTAAATTTATCATCGTACTTTTTTTTTTTTTTTTTTTTTTTAAATTTAAAAATATTAATTTTTATTATTTTTTTTTTATAAAAAAATTATTTTTTGTATTTTTTTTTTTTTTTTTTTTTTTGAAATTGCAAGATATTAATTTCGATTACTTTGTTCTTACGAAAGGCAAAATTATGGCATTTTGGTACTTTTCTTTTATATCAATAGATGTTTCAGGCATTAAATTGCAACAACAAATCCATTCGTTTATTTATAGAAACTTTTAATAGATTGAATAACAATTCAGAATGTTTCATGATATTTTTTTTAAAAAAACTTTCCAGAATTTATAGAGAAAAAGAACTTCACTCAGAATTATATGCGCCCTAAGTAGAAATAAGCAATCAAAATTCAATTCTAATTAAAAATGTCTTCATGTTATTTACATATTTTTAAAAAGATTAGCAATATTTTAATGCAAAATGAAAAAAGAAAAATATCTGTGTCTTAAGAGCAATGACAGTATCTTTATATAGAGAGAGAGAATGTTCATTATTATATCAAAATCTATTCTTAAGTTATTACATTGAATGAACAAAGAGATATTTTATTTTAAATGATAACACTAATGAAACTCTGCTTATCAATGATTCTTAACATTTTTATATGAATCGTTATATATTACTACTTAACAAATTGATAATATAGATTTCCATTAACATAAACTGTATAAATAATCTGCGTATTTCTAAATATTTGTGCCTCTCTAAAGGAAATGTAACTACAATTTCTTTCTTCTAAAAGTAAATATTATTGTCAAACCGTTGTAACAATTAAATAATGAAAGGATTTGTGCTTCTAAGCCAAGTATAAATTACAAATATGAATACAAATGCTTTTTCACTTATTTAATTTATTTAAAATTATATTTTACTCCCAAAAATGTTAATTTTAGTTCAATACTTATATATATATATATATATATATATTACATTCCAGATGTCATCCTCTATCGTATTTTATTAATTATTTCATAACTCTTTCTTTATATCAAGGTGTGCTTACTTTTCTTACATCACTATTTAACCATTCAATTTGAGAGATTAACATAATCTACGCTGGTTTATTAAAACTTCATAGTATGCGTTCTTAAGTTTTTTTTAATACCTTCACTACTTAATTATATTGTGCTAATTAAAACGATAGTATCTTGTTCCTACGGTAAAGGCTAATTATTCTTATATAGATTATATTACTTCTTTTTCAATACATTTTATAAGTTCCTAATAAAAGAAAACCTTTGATCTTTAGATGTTATAAAGTTTATTACCCTAATAACTAAAATAAAGTTTGCAGCATGCAACGTTATTTACAGAACAATTTTGATATTAATCTTAAGTTTTTCTATTTTATCGCCATTTGCACTGTAAAATGTTAATTTTTTCTAATTACATTAAACTATGAATATTTTTCTCTCATTCTTATTTGATTTTATAGGAAAATCTATTTTTCCACTTAATAGTTACAAACAGAATGCTGATGCCGAAAAATGTTTAGCTCTGCAATTCATTTATAAGCCTGAATGATCAATTTCTGGTTTTGGGTATTTATTTTGTCCTATTTTTAAAAAGAGGACTGATTTATAATATTCAATTTATTTTACGTTATGTTTTGAGTATTTACTTTATTTATTTATTTTTAATACTTTTTATTAATATATACATACATTCGTTATTAATATATATATATATATATATATATATATGAATTTCTAGCAGTATTACATTTTAATAATATGAGTTATGAAAAATATATAAAAATATTTAATGCTCCAATAAGCAATTGAATTTTATTTATTCAAGTATAAATTAAAGCTCCTTTGTTATATTCGAGGCGATTTCAAGCTTTACTATTGTTATAACCGTCAAAATGCTCACAGTAGAAACTATAAACTGTAAAAAAATGTAGTATTTAAAATTATCATTATTTTACTTAGTTTTATAAAACATACAAAAAAGCATTTTTAGTTACAAGAAAGAATTATGTTTTCTCATGGTCCACACTATATAACAAATAGATTTGTAGTGAAAATATAAACAAAATGATAGTAAATAACTTTTGAATCTTTACATAATTAAATACAAGCCAGTTAAAAAATAGTTTTACTGATCATAATTTTTAATTAGATTTATCGAACAAGTGATAATGTCTTTAAAAAGATAATTTCATTATACATTGATGACATTCCGTTTTTACCTTTAAATTCCAAATTATTCAAAATTAGAATGAGTATAAAGATAAAATTTTATGGTCAGATGTACAAGAAAGATTCATGCAAATTTATGAAACTCTTAATATTTTTTTCCAAATCTTAAAGAAGTATCAAAAACATCTGAAAAAGTAAACTAGCAAAGCTAATTATAGCTTATTTAAATTATATCCCACACATTTTTATAACTTTAGTTTAAATTATATTTCAGGTTTTATTGCAAAATTATAACGAATCTGAAATTATAATTATGCAACTACAATTCTGCTGTATATTAAAAATATATATATTAAAATACTTCTTTTATATTTAAGAATGATTATCTTTGTACTGATAATATGATAATACGTTTTGCTGCTAAACTAATTTCCAACACACTTCGGATAAATATATTAATGAACTTCCATTGTCCTTCAACACAAGCATCTAATTCTTGAATTCGTATATATATATATATATATATATATATATATATATATGTATGTATTCTTTTTTACACTCAGTTTAATACTTTCGCAAGAGTCCAGCAATCGACATATCTTTCTTCACAATGGAGGTCAGGAAATTGAGGATCAGCAAAATTATTTCTTTTTGTTTTCGTCCAAAGTGTTTTTCTTTTAATCAGTTGTGCATTTCTTTCGCAACCTTGATGTTTTATTCTGGAGTCTGCTATCTATCGGTTTTCAAAGTTATTAGCGGATCAGACTCTCTGAAACAGCGTTTGGTACTTCGCTTTGTCTGAGGTCTTAAAGGCTTTACTGATAAAAAAAAGATTAATCTCATTTGTTACGATTAGGTTTTTTTACAAAGCAGAAAGCAATGTAGAAAAATCTGATCAAACAAAAAGTATCTTACAAGCTTTATTTTGCTTTTAATTTTGTTGCAATTCAATTAAAAATGCATCTTGGTTAACTAAAGGTATATTACTCGTTATTCGAGAAACAATTCGATAACTTAAAATGTTTATAAATTACCAAACACTGTTTTTGAATCAATCCATAGAAAACACATTTTACGTTGTCTTAATCATATACACTTTAAGTTTTAGCTAAATAAAACATTAAAACTTATAAAATTAAACTTTTGTGATTGAATGTATAATATACAATTGTCAAAAAATTGACACTTTACCAAGTTTTGTAATATTCATTGCAATGACACAAATTCCATATAATTGCTGATTTTAAAGAGAAACTAAATTATAACACTAAAAAATTAATAAATTAATCTTGAAGTAGTCCAATCCCTGAAAAAGCATTTTTAACTAAACTACTTTAAATTAACTAATTTTTTCCGTGTTGAAATAGGCTAAATTAAATATTCTTAAAACTTTTGTAAACAGTTTCTGATTTATTGTAGTTGAAAAAATGGGCATACAAATAGTTATTTTATATGATTTATTAATATATGTAAAATATTTTTTATTATTTTAAAATTCTTTTTTCTAATTGATAAATAATATGGTTACAATTCATAAAACAAAAATATTTATAATTATTATGTATAATCAACAACAACAAAAATTTAACTCTTAAAATTGTAATTTTAATTTTGTATTTATTTTGCAAATTTGTAGTTATTTTAAATTCAAATGATTAAACATATAAATATTTGTAAATTTAAATTGCTTCGATTATTAAAATCATATGTCAATTTAGCGAATTAAAATTTGCAACTTGTGTGAATTTATACTGACAAGAGAATCTCTTATTCATTAGTTTAAATAAAAATTTTCGTTTAATATACTATGAAACTCAGTAACAAGCTTATGCAAACTAATTATATTATTAACTTTATTGACTTATTATGTTTCTACATTTTAATAGATTGAAAACTAGAGACAGAGAGTTTTTCTATTGCTAACAAAATATTCTGTTTAATTGTATATGCTTGATGTAGTTCAAACACAATAATTTTAATAATTTTAATAAAATTTGAAGAGTATATGCAATTCTTAATTTAGAGTTTAAAGTTTTGATTTCCATGGTATTCTTATACTTAAAATGAAGTTAGAGAAAATCTTGAAATAATCTTGAATGTTAATTAATGTGACATACATGAAGGAAGACTTAATGTGATTTTAATTAATAATTAATGTGACTTACATGAAGGAAGATAAACTTCAACAAATTTATATGTATTGCTTTTTTTTCAAAGTCTGAACATTTATTCTACATTGTTGTTAAAAACGGATCCGATCTCTGAATGCATAACCTATATGTAGAATGATAAAGGAAACAAATTCTATGCATACTATGCTTCACTAATAAAATATAATGTATTGTAATATTTGTTATAACAGAAAAAGTTAGTCCACGTTACATTTGATCAGAAACATTAAGGATATTGTTATATTATTTTCGTTTATGTTTGCTTAAAAAATTAATAACTTTTACTTATTGTTATCGGACAACAATGTTTATTCGTCATTATTTACTTCTTTTGGTGTCAGGATTTGTTTTATTCTAATTAACATATTTCTTTGATTATACAGGAGTTCGAAAACATGAAAGATATAAAAAATTTCATTAACAAAATTCAGAAAGTTCATAACTTCTAAGAAAATTCATTTAATTATGAGTAACCAATAACATACTTTGAGGTAGTATTACATTTATTACTTTTGGTATAAAATTCGTGATAATTAATGTATTGTAAATTGTATTTTTATTAAAACATATGATAAAATAATATTTTTACCTGTTTATTCTTCATTCATTTAATTTTATTAATTATTATTACTAATAATTTCAAATTGTTTTAATGAAAAAATTAATGTAAAATTTAAAAAATGGCTTCAAATAACTTTTCAAAAAATATTGATCGATTAAGAATATATGTTAAAAAATAGGATTTCATAAATATATATTTATGAATGTGTGTGTGAGAGAGAGCGTTTTTCTAAATACATTCGTATCTTTTTAAAAATATTTGTATTTTAGGTTTTCTAACTTTTCATAATTTTCTTTTCTTTACAAAGAAATTATTCATCAGATTTTAAGGCAGAAATATTACATTTGATAACATTTCAGCATTGTTTCATTTGTACTAAAGAAAGAATTGTTAATATGTGTCGATTTCCTTTCCATCAATATTTGAAACTATTTCCTTAAAAGCCATACGAAAGTTAAAACTTTTAAATCAAATAACGACTTTTCCCGGAACATTCAGTTTTCAAAAGCTTTCTAGGTTCAGCAAATATATACTTTTTTTAACTCATGAATTCGTAGCATAACTGCAGATATTTTTACCATGGATTTCAAAAATATTTCAAGTATTAAATTCTACAAAGAGAATTTAAATATTAAAAACTTTGATTTATTAACTTCTCTACATGTAGTATTTAATGAATTAAAAATTAGGTTTTGCTTGAAAAAATTAAAAATTAGATCTTTTAAATATTCTCGGTTATGTTTGCAACATAAGACTTTTTTTTTTGAAATATTATTCCGCAAACTAAATGCCAATATAACCTTAATATTATGATCTGATGCCGCAGCTCATTCAATTGATGATTTTGAAATAGGCTAAATATTTACAGATTTATTTTGTAATATACATACCTTATATTTCATACAGTACATACATACACGTGTGTGTGTGCGAGTAATATGCATACTATAGGGAATTGGAGGGACATGTCTAGATATCTCGTATGGCAACTCTCGCACCTCGCTGGTTGGTATATGAGGATTCTAACTTTGTTTTGTCATGGCTCCAGTCTGTGACTGGGCATTATTTTCTAGGAAAATACCATATTGGTTGATGGACATTAAGATTGTGATAGGAGGTTCCTTAACTCTATCCATATACTGGCGAGTATTCCTTAAGCAATTATCAACAACTAAAACAATTGTGCTATTATAACTGAATGTCCGAAACCATTTAGCCAGCTTTGGTGGTCTAATTATATTTAGCAGTAAACCAAGCTATTATTAGTCTATAGTGAGACTGAATCAATGAAAAGCATCGCAGGGTGATTCAAAAATGTAAACCAGCGTTCCGCAATCTGTTTAAAATTGTTAGAAAAGTAGTTCTGCCCATGAATATTGCCATAATCAATGATACACCAGCTTGTCTATCAGAAACTGTCATTTGTTCAATACAGTGGTCTTCATGAGGTGATATCCTTCGTTGTGAACTTTTACCAGATGTGTAAGCAGTGAACTCTACTCGATTCCTTATTGCAACTATTTTTTTTTTTTTTTTTTTTTTTGCATTATCATGGCACTAAGACTATTTTCCGAGAGATTTCACTGCATGAAAGTCTCATTTTTAACATGCAATCTATCCGAGTCCTCTCAAAGTCAAATACAGAAAAGTAAAGATTAATTCCTCTATGACCTGGTATATATAGTGATTAAAAATCTATGGAATAAGTAAAACATTTTTATATAACATAGCTTGCGAAATATAAATTAAACAACATGACGATTTTTATATTAAAACATCTTGTATTTTCAGGAATTTACATTATTTTAAACCAAATTATGACTATGTAATACGTTTCATAAGAAGATACCATATATGAATACATTTGCGTATTTGTACAGAATTCCGTCCTCCCAATAGGGTTTGCTCCTAACAGTACAGTCGCATAGAAAGAAGCAACAGGAGATGCGAAGGGAAACGAACTTTAACCACCCGATGATGATATTTCCTTTTGTCTTAAGAAAATGGTTGAAATTTTGTATATATATTTTGTATATATATAAAATTGTGTGTGTGTGTGTGTGTGTGTGTGTTGAAACGAATATACTTTGTAGTTAGTAATGTGTGTGTTTAAGTAGAATAATAGTTATCCCATCCACAATCAAGTATATTCTTCAGCCACGATCAATACTGATGATGGCTACTAATATAAAAATTATGAGTATGCCAATTCAAGTCTCTTAATTTTGTAGGAGGCAGTATCACTTTCCAAAAGTGTTTGATATGAAATCTCTTTTTATGCTGCACTTTGCAGACATCCCAGATATGATTCAATAATTACTATGAGGTAGCCAACTGAGGACAGTGAAGTCAGGAACTGATGTCCACTCATCGTTTATTTGAGTAATCCAACTTCTCTCAAACATTTGGCTATAAGTCAATGTAAGGGTGTTCGGAAAGAATACTTATGTCCTCAATCATCTATTACAGTCATTTTTGTTGATTTTTAAGGATCTTAAATCCTGCCAAATACACGAGGTCAGAGGCTCCACTCTTGAATAAACCTCTTTCAGCACAGGCTACTTAGCTTCTTCTTTACTCATACTTGTTTCCGTCTATCTATTCCGTAATCTTAGATACGATTCTTAGTAGCAGAAGCAGCAACTGTTCCTTAGTCAGCACGTTCCATCTGAGCTGGTGTTGTGCAAATCCACTTCCAGCATTAAAGGCTCGAAATATCCTTCGACATGAAACCCCTTATCTATGGAAAATGCTAACACAGTTCACATGACACTTGTTGGATTGACTCAGCATTGAAATTAAACAAATTAGGACAGTTTTGATATTCTTACCTAGTGGTCATGGTTTCTAGATTCTAGCCTGCAGGTTTTCCGTTCAGCCACTTGGTTCGATCGTCTCAGTAAAGAATCCAGGTGTGCAGTGGGGCTGAGTCACCCCTTAAGTTTGTCAGGGGACTAAGTCCCTTTTTTTGGCTGGTGGGAAGTTAGGAGAGGAATTCTTACTCCAGCTCAAGGGCTCATGACACTTAGACCGAGCTCAAGAATGTAGTCCATCGCCAAAGCCTCCTTTCGTTTCTAGATGCGACGTTAATAAAGAACTAAATCAGGAAATGAAATGTGTTTAATTCAAGGAAGATGTATGGGAGGAGACAGCTAAGGGTCAGAATCGTCTCATAATGTTAAAGATCAAACAGGCAGTGCCCACTTTGTGTGCTAGGATTGATTTGGTGACCGCTGTTGCAGAAAATCAGAGAGTTATCAAATGTATAAATTTACTTTAGGTTGAGTTCAGGAACAATTTCCCACCAGATTTATACAGAAACTGTTAATTCAATCATTTAAGTCTGAAAACCAGGTTTCAGTAATTCAGATTCATTAATAATTCTCATTTAGTGTCTCTTTAAATTCCTTTTTCCAATAATACTCAGGGAGGTCAGTGAGCCAATCTAAGGAATATCTCATGTTTCATTTTTATACCTAGCTGCATAAGTTCCTCTTCGATCAGCCAGATACAATCAGGTAAATGTTTTTCAAATTATTTAAAAGTGTTTTTGTACTTTTCTTATCTCTTAGCATCTGAGCCATCCAGAATTAATTTGTCAACTGCTCTCAGTTAACGCCCTTCAAAAGAACTCTACCATATGTCTCTCTCTTAACCCGTGTGTGTGTGACATTAGTAGTGTGTGTGTGTGTGTGTGTGTGTGTGTGTGTGTGTGTGTGTGTGTATTGTGTTGACTGTTTTGCTATCCAGAATAATTTCTCTTTATTTTTGCATAGAATGCTATTTTAAAGAAACAATATTTTCAGCACAAGGGATTTCTAAACCATGGATCTGCACTTTGATCTCTGCATTTTCCATTTAATTAGAAGCCCCAGGTCCACAACAGGAACAATTCCGATCAAAACTGATATTTAAGTAAATGTAAGAAATCCATACATTTTAAGTTCTTTTCTTTCAAATGTTTTTAATGAAATATATCTCTCACGTGAAGAGGTGTTACTGTTCATCTGGTCTTTCTTCCATCAAGAAATATTTTAATCGTAACTAATCAAAGCAATATTAAGGAAGGGTATAATCTTGGTGAAATCTCCTATCCATGTCAATGTCAATTGTGAAAATTAAAATATGAAAAGCCAGCATTATCAGCAGTAAATCAACATATTAATCGATGGATTTTGTAACATAACATAACATTGCTGCTGTAAATCAACCAGTAAATATATTATGTAAATCAACATTATGTATATCAACATATATCAACATATATGTATATTATCAACATTATATGTATCT
>BMAW01094661.1:163358-303760 GCA_019974015.1 Nephila pilipes
TGTGTGTGTGTGTGTGTGTTGACATTTTATGTCAGAGAATAATTTTATTGCACTATTTTATTTTCTTAAAATGTGTACAAAAAACAGTATTTTCTTTCAAGGATTTCTAAACTATAAGATCTTTTGAATCTACCTCTCGCATTTTTCCATTTGTTAGAGAAAAACTAGGTCCACAACAGAACAATTCCGATAAAACGATATTTAGTAAATGAAAATCCACTTTACATTTTAGTTATTTTCTTTCAATATTTGTTTTTATGAAATATATCTCTCACGTGAAGAAAATTATTGCCAATTAAATATAGTCATTTTCTTCCAATAAAGAAAGTGATACATATTTTAATAAATAACAATAAAGCAATATTTAAGGAAAGGTATATTAAGCATTATTTAGCAATATAAATAGCAATATTTAAGGAAATTAAATATTATTTATAAGAACGAA
The DNA here is from genome assembly GCA_019974015.1 of Nephila pilipes. Classification (NCBI taxonomy): domain Eukaryota; kingdom Metazoa; phylum Arthropoda; class Arachnida; order Araneae; family Nephilidae; genus Nephila; species Nephila pilipes. The sequence goes on from BMAW01094661.1 coordinate 163,804, forward strand.
TAGGATTTTAAATCATTTACTGTTTTTGCGAAATATATTTTTTACGTAAAAGTATTACAGTCTATTTTCCTCTCATGAAGAGAATAAAATATTTTTATAACACAATAAAGAAGCAATATTTTAGAAAAGATTTTAAGGAAAAGTTAAAATAAATATTATTTATGTAAGAAAAAAAAGTATTTTAAAACATTTACTACATTTCTGTAAAAACATTCTCAACAATCATAATTAAATTATTGATTAAATTTGGGGAAGATTTATGAAACAAATGTATTACTGTAATTAATTCTCGTCTTTGAAATTTGAACACATAAATAGCAGTCTTATTTTGTTAATTTGCAAATAGAACAGAAATCTTACAAAATATTAAAGTCAACCAGCTAAAAATTAAAATTATCCTTAAAATTATCACCTCATAATATACATTTGAGATCGTGCAATCAAGGTTTGTTAAATAAAAAATAAGTATTAAAATGATACTAAGGTGTGCTTCAGGGCTTATATGAGTCATACTGACATGGAAATCAGACAACACATACTACAGATCATGTGTTCGATAGCGAAGTGGACGGAAGATTAAGGTACCAGATTGAGACCAAGAAACTTGCAGGTTTGTGTTCCAATGCCTCAGAAGAATTTTAGCATCTACAACCAAATAACAGGCAACCACTTAAAAAAGTGGGGAAAAGGTTATACGCTCTTAATTTAAGAAATAAAAGAAATTATAATATAATTTCACCGATATGTAGTGCTTCAACACTGATTAAACACGATTTTCATAAATATAGTACTTTCGCAACATATGCAAATGTCAGGCCTTATTAAAGTGTAAGATAAATAATGTGCAGATGTTTGTATTCAATTTGAAGTTGCATCATGCGAAAGCTAAAAGTCAAAGCTCTATTAGCATGCTTTTTTACCGAACGTTGAGAAAATCCTGTGCTACGTTAAGCATTTCGCAGGTGAAGAAAGTACACCGTGGACCAATGAGACATCCGTTGTACGTGACATAATGAAAACGTAAAAAAGAACAGAACCGGCTTGTTATTTTGCCAGGCAGAGGATGTCATGCTGTGGAAACTTCAAGTGTAGTAGACGTGACTTTGACGGTCATGGAAGCATCTAGATAATTTTCACATGATGTTGTTAATCTATCAACTATTTTCCGCTTTAATGACATGCTCTATAAAACTGTTTGAAAAGTGCTAAAACGAATCCTAGGTTTTTACCTTTATAAAATCTACAGTCTTTATGAGTTGACAGTCTGGAATGCTGGAGTTCAAGAAACATTTTGGATGCAATTTCTTGCCGTGAAGTCGAAGCCGATTGGCCATGGTACATTATATCTGGACGGATCAGACCCACTTTCATTTAAATGGCCAAGTAAGTATTCTCAACTTCCGTATCATTAACAGAAATTCCGCATACTATTCAAGTGCCATTGCACTCAACAAATTTTATGGTCAGCAATATTTCACTGCAACTTTCATTATTAACCTTAAGTTTTTGAACCAGTGACACCTACAAGATTTAATACCAGTCAAGCATTGGACGATGATATCAAGATATGTTGAAAGACTTTTTATCGCCAACTTGTATCAAAACATATTTGTCTCAAAAAATATTTTTATTCTGGGTAGTGCAAGAGTTATTACGGCAAACTATCACTGAAAAACTTGTAATCATACGTGGTTTGCCTACCACTTTGCCTCCATGCTTGCCTGATCTAACACCTTGCGACTTCTAGCTATGGGTATATTTAAAAGACCAAGTCTGACGAAAGAAACTCACAACCTTAATTCATCTGAAAGACATTATTATTTCACCTAATCGTAGAATTAATTCGAATTCAGTGTTTTTGCTATAGAACACACATTTCTGAAATAAGAAAGAATTGTTGAGAACCATGGTACTCATACAGAACATCTGTAGAGTATTTTTGTAACTCTATAATGCCACCTATCGATGATTTTATATACCATTTTTTTTTTTATTTTAATCAATCTCGAGAGTATGATCTCAAGTGTCAGGATTCAAATTTCATGCCATGTTGACATATTGAACGTCCTACACAACCCTTTCCCTCAGTCTCTTTCTACATATATATATATATACAGAGAGAGTGAGTTATGGGGAACCGCCTAATATTGTGAGGGACTTTTCTTGTCCCACGAAATATTGAACATCGATTTGCAATTGACTCAAAAAGCTGTCAAGTGTATCATGAAGAAAAATTCAGCCCTGCCACCTCTACAAGCACCCATTATTGTGAATGTATCAACGGTGCAATGGTTTGCTCACAAACTGGCCTTTTGATCATTTCTTTTATATGTTCAATCGAAAACATATTCGGCAATCTAGATGTTCAATTCACTCTTTCCTCAAACAGTCACGAATGGTTTTGGCCCACTGTCATTATCATTATAAACCTGGAAAATTTTATCATTGGTTAGGTACATAAATGGCTCAAAATATACTATTTGTATGTAAACCATTTACAATCAATGATTAATTTAGTTTGACCACATGATCAAATTTGTACTATGTACAAATTGCCCGTGCAATTATAGTCCCCACCAGTTTGCATAGTACTTCGCTGTTAACTTCGGTCAAATACTTCTTCGGGTTTGTACCCCACTCGATCCCTAACATCCTCTCTTATTATTTGAAATAATTACTTATCTGACCAATCAACATCTTTCCTATCATCTAGTATCTTACCAATATGGTCATGAATTCAGTGGAAGTACTGCGGTCGATGTGGCATTGTTAATAAAGGTGTAGGAGTTGATATTCTCTGTCATATAACACTCTAGTATCAATTTTCGTTGCAATGCTTTTACAAACGTGTTGTCGTACATTCGGCATTGATTTCTGCGGTTATTTGGATCAGTGTTGTATCTCTGATAACTATGACAACTTTATGAAAACATTGTTGGTCTCGGTAATTGAGTAGACGTGGTCGGCCACTGAGATGTCCATAATCTTCATACACGTAATCATATCTAAGCAGAGGGAAGTAGAGTGCAGTGTGGTGCTTATTATCCAGAAAAAGGTAATGAGGAAAAGAGCTTGAATCAGATACCCACGGAAATGCTTTTCCCAATTATTTAAAAGAGTGGTTTTTCATTTACGTTGCCTCATCGCTGTTGATTCATCCTCATCGTTGTTGTTCGGCCATAATTAAATCAGTAAGCGTTTCACTTGAATCATTTGAGTACAAATGAAAGCATTGACAAAGCACTGCCCATTTAAATATTTCTTAAGCAATTTAAGTAATATTTTGATATTTAGAGATTTTTTGTATAATTCTGGATATTCTCTATCTCACACATGCATAAATATGCTATATATATATATATATATATATATATATATATATATATACTTTTACATGATTTTAAACAATACAATTTTAGCGAACAAAATTGCTCCATTTTTCCATTTTTAGAAGGTGGGGAAGAAAAAAAAATTTAGGCTCTACATAATTTAAAATAAAACGTTTAAAATACTAGACGAGGCTGGCTTACATTACCTTTTGATGAAAGTCACGTGACTCAGAGTAATTTTTCAATGTTATCATACGTATATTTAGTAACTGCGTGCTAAATAGTATTTAATGTAATTATTAATTTTTGCCACACAAATCTCTCACCAATGTTTCACTTTGGTGGAAGATCGAATGTAACTCTTCTGTCAAAGATGGTGTAATATTGGTTCTCTTCTTTTCTTTTAATACCAGCTTTTTGCTTATAGAAAAATGTGCTTTTGATGGTCTATGTTAATAACTTGAATTCAATATTTGAACCTTAAGACTATTTCATTGAACTCCAAACTACGAGAAAAAAAATTATGTAAGCTTTGCAAAGCCATCTTAAATAGGCCTTAACAAACGAATATGTAGCTGCAGTAAGAAATATATTTAGGTGCGTATTCGCTACGATTACTACTACGAACATACACAACTATTGGGACATTTATTTCATTATAAGTTGCTTTGAAATATTGCTTAATTAATTTATTATTAAATATTTTGTTTCTCCGTAAAATACATTGAAGATTTCAGAGCATAAAAATGATATTCAAACCTTTATGTATTTCTATTTAGAAACAATAAATAGAATATCAGTTTTAAATTTGAACCACAAAACATACTTTTCAAAGTTAAAGTATAGATACATAAATATCCTTAGAAACATTTTAACTGCATATGTAATTATAATTACTTAAAATAGATTTATTCCTTTGAAACGTTTATCTTAGAATGATTTCGTTTTATTTCTCAAACCGGAAACATTTATCTAACCTTAATTAACAAAGAGGCTTATAAAATACTACTTCACACCAGAAATTTCTCAAAAAGAGGCATGCTGTGATTTTCAAAAGTTACAAGCTAAATAAATAACTAGGATTAGGATTTACAATTACTTATAAGAGGCATATATTTTTGTTATTTTTGTTGCATGAAATATAACATTTCGATTTCTGATATATATATATATATATATATATATATATATTTTTTGTTTACTATTTTTAAGTAAATAATTTGTTTCTGTTTTTTTAAATCCATCAATTTACTTTTGTGGTTTTATTGAAACCAGTCAATCAGTTTTTACTTTGGTGCATTTTGATGCATGCGTATTTGTAGGTATGAGCGTGTGTATTAGTATTAAATTATAAAGTATTTTCTACGATTGTAAATTTTTGTAATAGTAATGTTTGTTTTATTGTAATTTGTTCAAGTTTTTTTTAGATTTAGTTTTTAGATTTTAGATTATTTCTTTTTTCTATTGATTTTGTCTTTAAAAATTTTGTATATGATGATGTATCTTTGGTAAATATTTTTATTACATTATGTTGTAGATGATTAGTTAGTTACGTATTAATTTGTTTTTGTAATGAAATCGAAGATATTTACCATGTTTACTTTTTTTTTTCTGTGGGGAAATTTCTGAATTAGATAATGTTTGGTTTTTTACTATCTTTTTATAATGCAAATTCACTAAAATTTTGATTGGTAATTGCTGGAATAAACAGACATTATTTCTTTCCAAAGTATGGAACAGTATTAATTACATTAGTTCACTTTTTTTTAAATTTTGCTCTTCTATCACTTTGCTTTATAATAAATTGTTTGTTTTTGAATAATTTTCGGGCTATTTATTTTAGAATGCTTAATTATATAAGTAAATTGGATTGGAGTTTTAGATATTTTTAGATTGTTATATGTTTGTGAAATGTATCACACACGCACGCACGCATACGCACACGCACACACACACACAGACAAAGTTTATATTTAATTGAGTAACAAATTTTCTTACAAAATTTGACAGATAAACTAAGATGTTACAATAGTTAATGTTACAAAAATAAAAAATTCCAAAAGAAGCATTAAGAAAAAAGGCAAACGAAACTAAAAGTAGACAGATAAAATTATAACCTGAAAAATGAATGAAAATATAATAATCAATTATAACTATGTCAGGCAAATTATAAATTTAAGAAAAAGTAAATTAAAATAAATAAACATCCAGATTTTCCAAAAAAAAAAAAAAAGATAAATTAATGGAAAAATCAAAAATCAAAATATTCTTGAAGAAAAAAAAATGTAGAATAATATATTCAAAATCATACCAGGCTTCATAATGTTAGGCTGAGATATTCCAGAATTAATGTCCAGGCTATCCCAATTGAAAAAAACATTAAAATGGATTATTTTCAATATTAACTTAACTTATACACTCATGGACAAAAAAATTAGCGGACCAAGAAATAATTGCGTGATCGTAAAGAAACTTGGTATGAAAGTACATGTCGGGGATATATGCAAATGATTAGAAATACAGCGTGATTGCACATTACGTATAGCCGGTACAAGGCGTTTAACGTCGTTCTCCGTGGAGTATAAAACAGATAATCAAAGTTTGTTTGAGTGTGCTGAACCGTTTACAAAAGAAAAGCTGAGGTAGACATGCCATTACACCGTATTCGAAGACAATATGAGCAGCTGTCGCAGTTTGAGAGGGGGAGAATCATCGGCATGATGGCAGCCGGGTGGTCAGCTATGCGAGTAGCTCGTCAATTAGGCCGCTATTTTTGTGTTGTGAGGAGGTGATGCGACCAGTGGATCCGAGAGATGTCATTTACACGAAGACCAGGCTCAGGACACCCTCGACAGACCAGTCATTAAGAAGACCGCCACAACGTAAGAAATGCACGCGTATAGCCAACTGCTTCATCGGACGCCATCCAGGCACATGTAGCACCTTCACTAAAGGCCCCTGTGTCTTCTTGAGCCATACGAAGGTGCCTCGATGAAGTACATTTGGAATCGCGGCGCCCATTACGTGTGCTGTCCTCGACGGCCACCCATACATGCCTCCGTTTGGAGTGAAGCCGCGCAAGAGAAAACTGGACTGCAGCGGAATGGAACCAGGTCGTCTTTAGCGACGAATTCAGATTCAATCTCAGCAGTGATGACAATCGTGTTCGTGTATGGAGACCCCGTGGTGAATTCCTCAATCCTGCCTTTACTTTACAGCGACACACAGCTGGTGTGATGTTATTGGGTGTCATTGCCTACAATACACGGTCACCCCTAGTATTGATCCGTGGCACCATGACAGCTCAGCGGTATGTCCATGACATCCTGCAAATGCATGTGTTGCCACTCATGCAACGGCTTCCAGGAGCCGTTTTTTAACAAGACAATGCTCGGTCTCACACGGCAAGGGTGTCATAAGACTGTCTCCGCACTGTTACTACCCTTCCTTGGCCTGCCCGATCCCCAGATCTGTCTCCCATCTAGCATATCTGGGATCATTTGGGACGGCGAGTTGGGCCTCCCACGAATTTGAACGAACTAGAGGCAAAGTTACAGCAAATATAGAACGATATATCTCAAGACATCATACAGAACTTGTATGCCTCAATGCCCGATCGTATCGCATCGTGCATTCGCCCTACAGGGGGTTCTTCAGGGTAATAAATCCTCCGTTTTTTTGCCCTTTTCTCTGAAATAAAGGATCCTTTTCTTTGATTTTCTAATCATTTACTTATATCAAAGTAGTCATTACGTATGTAAAATTTCTTTTCATTTTGACGACTCCTTCTTGGTTAGCTAATTTTTTTGTCCATGAGTGTAATTGAATTAATACATCTTAATTATAATAGATTATAAAAGCTATTTTATTCCAACCCAAATAAATTTTTGAAATATGCAATAGAAATTTCATGAAAAATAAACATGCTTGTGCAGTAAGTGTAGTCTACATTTTTCTATGAATTCGGTACCTGTGCAACCCTGATATTGTTCTGGAAAAAGAAACTCATAAACATGTATGTAATTTTAACATAACTAACATAATTGTCTTGTAAGGTACAAAGATTTACCATGAAAAAGAACTTAGTTTTTTCTTATTAATTTTGTTTCTTTTTTTTAAAATATTATCTTGTGATTGAATTCCCTTTGCTCAAATCTCAGAGAGTTATGTGAATGAATAAAAATCAGCGATCATATGTTTCATTCTCTGTATCAAACGAAACTCTCATCTCTCAAAATAAATGCAGGAAAAATAAATTTTTTAATTGCATTAATCATTTAAATTATATGTTTTAAAACAAATATTATGTTTTTCATATTTAAAATTTTTATTGCATCACATAATTGTATTCGATATAAAGTAATCAATTATATTTCTGACAGAATAATTTAAAATTGATTCCAAACTGATCTACTGATAGTTAAATTGTAAATGTTTTGTAAGACAGTACCTTGGAAAAGTTATGTCATTTATATCCTTGAATGGATCGCTTTGATGTGTATTAATATCGTTCTAAAGGTACACAAGAACTATTGACGAAAAACATCATAATTCTAAAGCGTAACTAAATGAGAATGATAGAATCTGTATCAGTATCTCCTTTTTTAGATTTTTCTTGACGCCAAGTAAGAACTTTGAGTTATTACTTCATTTTAATGGATTATCTCCTTTTAAATATTCAAAATTTCGTATGATTCACTTTTGAGGAACTAGAGCTTGAATAGGATGCTACAATTTTACAGGTCCTGAAACCCGTAATGATGATCAATAAGCTATACTCATGTCCTTTTCCCTAAAAAGAAACATATTTTGAATGTATAAAATCGAAACTTTCCTGTTTTGCTTTGAACATGAATCGAATTGAAATTCTTTTCACAAAACTACCATTTCAATAAGTCAGATGAAAATTTCAAATACGAAAACACCATTCTCCGACTATAAATAGATAATATATATTTCTTTCATCGTATACCATCACTACTTTGATGGAGCAGCGAAACCTTTCATCTTTTATTTGATTTCTTCTGTTTTTGGTATTGAAAGCCTGACAAGAATAACAAACGAAATCTTAGGTTTATATTAACTTCTAAAGAAATTCGATATCCAGTGATATTGTTTTGAATAACGTATTTCGATTTCATTTGCATATTATCAGAATGAAAATCTTTTTCTGTCTATTTATTATGCATTTATTTCCTGAAAATCGGAGATTCGGAAACGTTTCTAATGAAATGCTAATTCACATGGGGAGAGAATTATTGAAAGAAATCTGAATGAAAATTATAATTTTCTGAGGAGGAATGTATTGAACCTAAAGAATATTTAATCTTAAAATTCATTGAGATAGCTATAAGCAATAGTAAAATTAATTTAAAAAGAAAAAGAAACTTGAATATTGTTCTTTGAAGTAATCACTTAAATTTGTATTTTATACAATAAATTAAATTTACGGGACGTCCCTCGTTTCAGAAACTCTTTCTCTTATTATTATCTCTGTAACTTTTAAGCAAATAAAATGAGACATTTGAGTATTATTCCTTTGTTATTAAAATACTTTAAAACTAGATCACATGAAGTTATGATTTTTTTCATTTCAGTATGTTGGTTAATTTTTGTTTCGAGATGTTTCAGAATTATCTCTTAAAAATGCACGGGAATATAACTTCTTCACTTTTTTATTGAACATTTTCATAAGAAATGTTTTCTAATGACTCCAGAATTAAGTTTCAAATTCTTACTATAATTTTTTAACATTTTCAATATGTATTCCCTTAGCTATCTTTAGAATTTATATTACTCCATATTTTACAAAACAATTCTTTATTTTTTTGAATCGTAATATCGACTTGCGCAGGAATTAAATTTTTTAACATTACTTTGCTCAGGAAATTTTAAAATAAAATCAATATTATAACTAAATGTAATACAACTGCTTTCTTATTAAATATTTTATGAATTATGTTATTAATTTTTTACTAAAATTCAATTTCTACCTGGGTATGAAATAGAAATTATATGTTCTCTTTTATAGGAAATCATAAACATCTATGAGTTTCCAAGAATTTAAAGTATTTTTAGTTATCTCACTTTATATTTATATATTTAAAAAAAATTGAGAACATTTGACATTTATTTTTGCTTCTTGTTTAAAACTTCATTCAAATGGAAGGCAAAACAGTGGATTATATTATTTTAGGATTGCTGATTACGAAATCCTTATAACTTTAAATGTTTTATAAACCTAATTTTATTTTATAACTAAACACAATTCTCAAAGCGACAGAGGAAATATGCAAACACATTTTATTTTAGTTAAAAAAGTAGTGAATAGTATAATTTTTTCTACAAGTAAATTATTGTCGAAAAACTCCCGGCTAAATGAAAGTTTATGGAAGCAAAGTTTTGAAATTTGAATAAGAATGAAAAAAAAATTTAATTGAACTTTATGCTGGCTTAAGCTATGTTTTATTAATTTTTTTTCTTAAAATTTTTTTAAAGTAATTTTAATTTTTGGTGTAAACACAAAATTGTTTTCTTATATTGGAAATAGTTTTTCATAACAAATGTAGCATATATATAGAAAAAAATCTCATTTAAATTTTAAATCAGTTAAAGTTCTCAATGATGAAAAAAGACACGAAATATTTTTCAGTTTTTTAATTAATTTCCTTCAAATATGTATTACTTGGTAATAATAAAAGGACTATTTGCTTAAAGGATGAAGTTTGTTATGTTTATTTTTGAAATTTGATAACATCTATTTACAAAATAATATCCTTGTTTTCATTATACTTTTAAATTATTCGCTAAGCAAAATTCTAAATCACTGAACTGGAAGTGCTAAAATTTCAATTTTGTTTAATTTTAAATAGAAATTTTATATAAATTAAAATTTCAACTCTAAAATGGATCTTTCTATACTTCCAGGTATTTTAAGATCAGAACTTACAAAATTTCCAAATGAATTTAACTCAATTTCGGAAAAGAATTTCAATTAGTATTTCAAATTTGCTGGTTGCTTGTTTAATTTAATTTGGTTATCGATCTCAAAAACTTTATAAATGTATTTCTTTATAATATTTTGTAATTATTGATATTCATAAATCGGAAAGAAGTTCAAATCGGATTTTTTAGAAATAAATTTGTTCTTCCAGTTTCAAATTTATTATCAAATAATATGAATTATTCTTAATGGTAGGTTTAAAAAAAGTCAAAATGTCATAAGATTTATGCTTTTCTTAAAGTTCTATGCTGAAAAATAACTACAAATATTTGTTCCTACTTCAAAATTGTGCCATTCATTTAACCTGTGCATTTGCTTTTAAATAAGTTCAATGGCGGGTAGTAAAATATTATCCATAAATATATCCATCATCCATAAATAATATCACTTCCTATTCATTTCTTAAATTTTTTCGAATTATGTATAATATTTACATATTCCTAAGAAATTTTAATGTAAATAAAACGTTGACTAGGCACAGAATTTTTAGAAACAGCTAAAATGTCATTGCTATGAAATAATACATATATGATAGAAATCGACATAAGAAAGATTCATCACTATTATTGTTCACAAAAAATCAAGATACAAAATCCCTACCTCTACATGTAATGTATATTTAGGATTCTCGTAATTTTCTTAAAATAAAAAATAGTTATGCATGTTAAAATAAAAAATAATTATGTATCAAAATAGAATAAATAACAATATCCTTCAGTTGTATACGATAGTTGTCAAAAGTCCTAAGTTTATGAGATTATATGAAGTAAAAAAAAATAGAGAGACAATAATTTCGGTTGCATTTGCATTCAAAAATGCGCTTTATGGCAAACTTGTATTGAAAATTAAAATGCTTTTTCTTGCATAAAATGCAGAACTGGTATCAAACATAAGATGTTGTAAAGTCATGATGAGGCTTCGCTGCCTTAATATTATTTGACAGAAAATCCCAAATAAATATTTAATATCAATCACCTTAAAACTGCTTGCATTAAAAATTATCTTTTTCCTTAGATAATGAAATACAATCTTCCACGAATCAGATACATCGAATATAAATCTAAATTACAAATTAATGAGGTTAATTTAAATAACAAATTACTAATTTGTTAGTAACTCAAATGGTTTACAGTAATTTTATAAACGTTCTTTTATTTTCTTAAATATTTCTTTGCTCATCTCCTCCTACTACTAAGTAGCTATTGTGATATGGAAAGATATTCTGATAAAATATTGTGTTGAATAAGCTTTCCATAATATTAATTGACCATAGAAACAGTAAATGATGAAACAAATGAGGCGAAGCAGATATATTTAAATAATTAGCAGTGGAAAATAATCTGTAATCTTCTTTTAAAACACTGAAATGAAACTGATATATATACACTGAAATGAAAAATAAGTCAAGGAATACTTCTTAATATCGTCCGGGACTTCTTTACCCAGGTGAAGTGCATAAACTGGACGTGTACTTAATTGAACAGTAATCGGAAGTCCATTGAAGAAAAATTCATCCATACTACTTGTATAGCCATACACGATTGCGAAACTGTTACCGGTACAAAACTGTTACCGGTGCAAAACTGTACCGGTAACAAACCGGTCGACTAGCTGTCCAGTGGAAATGTTGACAAGCTCATCTCAACTCATTTGCAATATGGGGTGAGCGGCACACAAATAACTCGTTGTTTCGCGTAACGACTGTCATTCTAAAGCCTGTTTTGCTTTGTAGACATTGACACCAACCTTTCGGTGGCCATAGCAATGGAAGCTAAAACTTGAATTCCATTCATTCTCACACATAATCCCAAATGTCAGTCATAGGCGCTTGTAGTAGAGCCTGGCCATCTTTGGCTGAACCCAGTAGATGTCAAATGGCTTGAAAGTATTTCAAAGCTTATGAATTCCCCAAAGACTGATATTTAGCTATCTCGATAGCTCTATTTGAGTTTGGTCTATGTATAATTCAGTGGCTTTCTATCGGAGTTCTTCGGGCTAATAATTCCTCTAGAACATTGTAAAGAATTCAAGCTACGTAGATTTCATATCACTCTATAACAGCGATGTCTGATGCCGTACTCTATCTAGCATGCATTTTTCTACTTCTCAAAAATGACACATTCCGAATGCATTTTTGCATTTCACCTTTTCATTCGGCACGAAAATATTTTGAACAATGTCGGAATAATAAATAGAGCAAAAAAATAAGTTCCAAAATCCTTGTAGAAAGCAAAAAAAAAAAGTTACATTCAAAAAAAATTAATGACACATAAATAATACCATTCTAGTTTCTTACCATTGTAAAAAACAAAAATATGCTTCTTCTTAGAATATTACATTCTTATTAGAAATTATTCAAAATGAGAAGAAAACTCCTGAAATAATAAATTTCTACAATCCCACAAAATTTGGAATCAGAAGGCAAGAAAATATTCCGTTGAATCTGCATCTAGGCGTTGGCCTATGCATGTTTTTTCAAAATTTCAGATCTAGCCGCAATTGATGTATGGGTAGTTTTTAAAGAGAGAATAGGTTCTAATCTGAGCAGAAGAGACTATATTCTAAAACTAGCAAATGAGCTAAGAGAGAAGTATATTGCTAAAGAAACAGAAGTTGTCCAATCACATACTTTTCAAAAAGTTTCAAACAAGTGGAAATATTACTAGATACAACATTTCAAAGACATTGAAACTGATATTGCGTGTAAAAAATGTTCAAAATTAGAATGTGGATTATGCACAGCAAAAAAGGAGATAAAGACCATAGAATTCTGTAAGAAATGTTTCGAGAAAAATTATAATAATGTAGTTAAAATTTCATGCATATTTAGTTTTTTATTGTGATTTAATATCTTATTATCTCCATGAACATTATAAGATTTAAATTAATTAAAATATATGTTATTCAAAAGATATTTTTACTTTTCATTTTATTCAACCTGACAAAATTTTAAAATATGTTTTCTGCAATTAGAAATTTAAAAAAAAATTAAGATAATTTCCTATTAACAAAATTTCATGTTACATAATATTCTAGAAGCTAAAATAAAAATCATTGTATTAATCATGAAGCACTTTATTTTCCGTCTGTATTATCATGCAAATTAAGAATAATATGACTGAAGTCCATGGGTCAGCTTTACTTCCCCCCTTTACTTTTTACCCACCCCTTTACTTCTTGGTATAACAGAAATAGCGTAATTCTAGTGTTAGTATGTAATTACAAGTAGGGATTTTTATTTTTTGAGTAAAATGTTTTTTCTGTCAGCTTCAATGCACATTTGTGTAATGTATGAGTAACTATTTTGTTCTGTTTCACATATAAAAATTTTATATTACGATGAATTTTTAACAGGAAGTTATGAGAATTGCAAATATTAATATTGATGATACAGGAATATCCCCCGAGAAATATAAGTTTGCTCCTTTAACTACAATTAAAATCTTTGAAAAGTATATAGAACGAGTTCTAATATGATTACAAATATAAAATGTATCGGAATTTATCTTTGCTAAATTTTTCTTATTCTGTATTTTTTTCAAGATTTTTTCTCTTTGATTTTTTTTTTAAATAGAATTGCTTAGTAAGTTAATATTAAAGGATATTACATTACAGCTTCCTAGGGAAATTCTTGCTTTAAAAAGTACATAAAACTCTATTTTCTCATGCAGGTTCAGCATTCCTTGATATTTTTAGTTAGCTATTTTAAAATTGAGTACTTAAAAGTAGGCCAATTATTGATTAAATAATAGATATATAAAGAGGCATTTAAAATCTAAATATGTAATAAAACGAACATAATATTCACATAGCTTAATGTATTTAATTGGTATTCCTTAGCAGATATTTTATATTAAATATCTCTATAAGAAATATTATGTTTAAGCAATGTATGAATACAGAGTAAATATTTATTTTATATCGTGAGATAGAAATTGCTATTTCTTTTATTATTTTTATGTATATTATTCATATTTAGATAAATTGAGAGCTTCTCTAGTACAACTTATCGAAAACAGAATATATGTTAACGTTTTCGGAGTAAGAGAAAAGACTTAGCAACCTGGAATAATGCTTAAATGTGTTGATTTACTTAAGGTGATATTTCAAAGAAATTAGTTCATTGAGCCTGAAAAATTAAAATTTGGGTAAAATTCAAAATACGCAGTGAAATTACAATGAAACTATTTAAAGAATCGTTTCAACTATTTATTTGTAGACTGAAAGATTAATTATTTACAGCTGGTTTGATAAATGCTTCATGAAAGGAAACATTTAGTAAAAGCTATTGAAATGATAAAAATAACTAACATATATCTTTGTAGAAGAGATTATTAAAATATACGCTGTATTAGAATGCTGAAATGCATCTTAGAAATTAATGTCAGGCTCTAATAATCAAGCTGAAAGCTTCTGGTTAATAGAAGGAATTCGTCTTCACTATATTCAGCTGTCTATATTTATTTAAAATAATAAATAAATGTGATTAGGCATGATAAATGTTTTAAGTACCTCATTTGATATATTTCAAGAATGTATCATTTATTTCAATTGAAAATGATAAATTCCAACAACGTATTCTGATTCAATTTAATATATTTTTGTAAGTGCAGTGAAGAAACATAAATCAATTTTTATATGCTGTGAATCAAAATTAAAGTAATACGTTGATCCATTAAGAAATTTATATAATATTTTCATTACATAATATCTTTCATTTGAGAAATTCAAACGATTCTCAAGAAGCGAATGTACAAATTCATTTTATTCCAAATATCTCAAAGCAACATTCTTATCACCCTTTTTTATAGTTTTATGCATGTAAAGGTATAATTTAAATCGTAGATACTAAACTAAATTGTTAAGAAACTATTTTCATGCCTAAAATAAATAAGTGCACTTTACATTAAGCTTTTTATTTAAAGAAATAAAATTCATCGTAAATCAATACACTCTAGAATTTCATCGATTTTTAATGGGCTTAAAAATGTTTAGAAACTACTATTAAAAGAATGAATTGTTTTTCAGTAGATATTTATTCACACTATAGAATTACATCTTCAAGGAATGCACTGATTTATATCTCATATAATATGCTTATAAATATGCAGACAAATACAGAAACAAAACTAAAAGTATGTTACAACAGAATGTATACGAGTATGTCTGAAACAGAAAAATGTAAGAATTTGTTTAGAGTAATTCGAAAAACGGATGAATAGGTTTGGCAAAACTTTATATGAAGCATAATTGGAGATTTATGCACACAAGCACTCAAGATATCAAATAACTTACTTCTTACTTTTTCGAAAATAATGCAAATTATATTTTGTGGCTTAATGCCTTAAAGACAATTTTAATTTTTATGAAAATTCCTCATCTATTTATATATATATATATATATATATATATATATACTTTATTAAAACTTAATACCATATTAGTCTAACAACTGATTGTTAAACTGATTTATTATCAATATTAATTTACTTTGATGTCTACTATCCGTTGAGAAAGTAAGTCCAGATTTCTTTTTAGAACCTTAAGAAATAATTACTTCTTTTTTTCCTCAGCCATTTTACAGCTGATTATAAAGCCTCTTAATTATATAAAATATAAGGTTAAAAATAAATCCCATTTCTCCACAACAATACAATTTTATGCAAAAAAAAAATCTTAACTATTACAAATATGCATTAATTAATCACAATTATTGCAGAAAAATTTGATATCAGAAAAATATTTTATCTTTAGCAACTTTTGAGAATTTTTAGTGTATTGCTTTTCTCAAAATCTCGGTAACAACTTTTCATCCATTACATTGTTGCTTATTTATAAACACACCTATTCAACGTATTAATTTTATTAGTATATATATTAACTGAAGAATATGTATACCAGATATCTTTTCCATATTGCAAGCTGCAATAAATACCACTAATGCATACACAATCATAATTCTTTTAATACTTATCATATTAAAAGCAATAGTTTCAAATTTCCCTTTTATTTTTTTAGACTACTCTGTAGGTAATAATCCATGCACAAAGCTTTTAGTTACGTGTAACCTTCAAGTCGGCAAATATCTTTACAAGACTAATATTGATGAAGATGGAAGGTGAAACTCTTTTTTCCACACATTAAGCTTACGATAAAGGGAAAAAAACATTTTGTATCATCCTTAGTCCCAAACATGTGTTTGAACTAATGGGATATATTGAACCCTGTCTTAAAGGTTATCTCGTTGGTAGTTATCTAAGATTACGGTGGAATTTACGCGCAATTATATGAACAGAAATGAATTTATTTTCATGTAAGGGTAGAAATCTAAATGTAAATAAAAATACTACCGCTCATTTATCAATTATAGCACACGCGAACGAATATAATGATCATCATTATTACAATATATTGAGAGGTTGAGAATGTGATGAATATTAATTTAAAAAAGATGTTATTGTGTATTTACTAATGTAGTTTTCATTTTTTTCTCCTGTGCTTTGTATTAGCCCTTAAGCGACTTTAACTCAACACTAATTAACACCTAAACTTATAACTTGATTATTTCTTACATAATTAACTATTGAAAATAATTCAGAATTCATCGAACCCTTTTCAGTTCAATTTTACTTCTTCATTACTGTTCATTTTAAAGACAGGAAAACTACTTCCAAATATTTTGTTTTGTTTTAAGATGGTATTGTTCTTTTTCTATGAAATATTGCTCCTTTCTCTTTGCTTGAAACATAACAAATACGTTTGTGGATTTTATTAGCAATTGAAAGGTATATCATAAAATATTTACAATCAGCTTATTAATAGAGAGCCAGTACCATCTGATATGACTTTTTCATTTAAAAATTTCTGCGTTATTTATGTAAAAACGCCACCTATCATTAAGGTTGCGCAACTACACTATTTTATATATATATATATATATATATATATATATATATACTATAAATAAATATATATATATAAATATATACTATTAATAAATATATATATATATATATAATATTTATAAATTATATATATATATATATGCATTGTAAATGAATATTCTGTTAGGATTAATTTTAAAGACATTTTGTGGTTTAAGTATTGTAAAAAAAAGTAAGAAAAATGTTTCTGTATAAAAAGTGTTAGAATTTGTAGTATTTTATCCAATATATAGGCGACAAATAATAAAATTGATTTGAGCATTGTGTCGTGTTAATATATTTTTACCCCTTATTTTAAATTCAAAGTTTCGAGCTTATGCTTTCTGAAAAACCAAGTAATAAACCTTCTTCAAAACTGAGATTATTGTATGATGATTTTTAGATTATATAATGCCAATGTATATTTCTTTGTCTGCTTTAGTTTTTGAGCTCATATAAAATGTGATAAGCTTGTTTATAAACACAAAAAATATTATTAATATATCTGAACTTCATTTAAAAATCATAGTATCAGAAGCGAAGGAAGAATAAGCAAAGAGTCGATATTGTTTAGTTGAATTGTGTTTCCTGTTCCTAAATTTTCAATCAGTCGTTAGACAATAATTAATATACTGACTATAATTTTGATAGCAGGATAAATAAAGTTTCCTGTGTGTATCCATTTTTGAAATTCATTAAGAATTAAATCAACTAAATATAATAATAAAGATATAGAACCCATAGTAAAAATTTAGTCTAAATGAATTTGATTTTTTGAAAAAGAAAAAAAAAGAATTCCAAATGAATTAATTTACAAGTCAATGTATTTATCATCATTTTTCTTTGGAGTGATATTGATTTTGACCCATATATATATTCGCTGTTAAACAATGAATTTAAGAAACAATTTAATTATTGGTGGGAAGTTCGGGATCTCTTATTTGCTTTTGGATATCCAAGGCTGATGTGAAGACAGCATGTTCTTCCTCATTGATTTATTTTAACCGTGGGGTAAGGTTTAAACGACTTAAACCAGTTTGTGTTTCGACGTATATTTTCCCAAAAGAGGACTTTTACTGTTCCCTAAGCCCACTCGTGCAATTAATGAAGACTGTTCAAACTCAATTCAGTGCGGTTTCTCCCAAATGGGTAGAAGGGTAATAGCACTCGCGCAGAATCCATGGAGAAATTTAGCCAAGTAAGTTTCTACCTGAAATGTTTATGCTAGAGTAACTTAGGATTTTATGAAAAGATTTTGCGGTGAATTCTCTCATTTATTTATCAGGGGAATTATTATTATGAGAACTGGATTGTAGGTTCCGCATGAGAGGTATCCCTTGTTGAAACTGCACTCATTTTGAAAATTGAACTCCTAGGAAAGACATACATACTTTTTATCCCTTTTGAGCAAATAAATTATATCGTTCAATAGTGTTAATGAACTTATGCTCTTTAAAATGTATTATAAATCTAATTTTGGATAATGATAATGTTTATGAGTGAGTTTATTCAGTTAGTTTCACATTAAGTTATACTGAGTTGATTTGACTTCTGAATGCTGCCACACATACAATTTTATGGAAAATAAGAATTTTTGTCACTCATCTATTAACATAGGATGAAATTAATTGCAAATGGGGAAATAATATATAGAAAGATGTATAATAAAATAGGCTTGGAATTCTTCTTCTTAACAGTTAAAAATTAATTGGTAATAAAACTACTCTAATCCTGCGATGAAAATATTATTATAAAAATTAATATTTTCAGTGGACATTAAAATAAAAATTATTTCCTTCATTCTACTTAAGCAAACTACATAAAAACAAAAATTTTATTATATTTATCACCCCCCTTCCCTAATCTGTAATTTTGCCTATCATCTAAGCTCAAATTATTCGAAATCATACTTAGATAGGTTGGATCAATGCAAGCGTTTTTCATCAAGATTACAGCAGTTTTATGCGAAATGAAATTAATAAGAAATCATTTTTAATTTCTTTGTTTCACCCTTATTTTGACAAAGATTAGGCATCACACACATACATGGAACAAAGTTTGCCGTATACCGGGTCAGGCGATAGTTAGCTAGCATGTTCAACCATTTCTTATAGAAAAAGAAATGTATTTTTGATATGCTGTGAAACATGAGACATTTTAAAATATTTATTAAACATCATTTGGTAATAAAAAAAAATGATTCATTCAATCAAACAGTTGAAATAAATTCTACAACAATATTAGGAAGCAATGCTTTGAATTTGAAATGAAGTAATATTATTTTTTATTTATATATTATTTTATATAGTACGCTTTATTCCAAAAAGTATTTAAAAATCCCACTTAAAAACCCAAACACTGTTAATTTTTTCCAATTATAGAAATATACATGAAAACTATCTATTAGTATTAAAATTTATAAATAAGATCAAATATCTAAAAGTTGTTCAGCCAAAATATTATTTTGAATAGTTTAGTTATGGATAATATTTAAATAAATGACACATGCATAATCATGTCTTAGTAGAGACATCTTGAACAAATCAAAATTTTTTATTGATACATGAGCACATTTAGAAATTATCCTATCTAAATTAAAAAAACGTTTCGTTTTGATCAAAATATAAATGCAAAAAGAAAATTATCTCAAGATGTTTTCTTTTGTTCACTTGTTTGAATTTTAATTTGCGTTTTCCAAGAGGCAGCGTATTTCTGTTAAGAAACTTTTCAGAAAATTAAAGAAATAATCAATATTTAAAGAGTTAAATGCTATATTTTCTTCCCTAGATGAATTCATTACCTTACTATATTTGCTAATTATACTGTTGTTAGTTGTTACGCATAGAATTAGCTATTGCTTTTTTATATAATTTTAAATCTTTTTAAAATTTAGTCTATTAGCTAGAATTGCATAACGCATCTAACTGCTAAGTTATTTAATGAGAATAATTTTGTTCATCAGAAGTTAAAGCAATGAATAAAAATAGATCAAGGATAGTACTATTAGGCCGGAGAAGAAATTGTTATAAGTCTAAGTCATTTCTATTTTGAATCAGAGTAATATATTTCATATTAAAATACAAATTCTGTGTTTTCTGCATAAAGCACTTACACTTTTTTAAAAGAATTTTACCCGAAATGTCTAGTTTTTTGCAGAATACAATCTTCTGGTATTTAAAGTTATATTTCATAAAAAAGAAACCGTTAATTTACTTCCACTAAAAAATTCCTCTATTAAAAATGTATTAAATTATTTGGAAATCTATTTTTGTATAATAAATGAATTTGCTTACAATTTTCCATTCAAAATTAATATGTATGTAGTTCGTGGTATGTGCTTGTGTACTTAAGTATCGTGTCTCAAGCAGTTCTGTTCAGATACATATGTTTAGAAGGTTTGGTAAAATGTATAGAAATAATATTTTGCTCTGTTATAAGATACAACAGCCCGAATGGAACTCACTTCCGTTTCCAAAAGTAGCGATTTGTTTACCGTAGAAATTAGTTTAAAATGCTTTTTGGGTAAATTTTCTTACGATCTGAAATTTGTTAAGAATAATTCATTGATCTACTTTAACGAATATAGTAAATAATTAAATTTGTGTTTAATTAAATAATAATTTGTAAAGAATGATTAATATATGATTAAATCACTTTATCTCTGTATAAATTATTATTAGATATATATTCCGAAGAAATTTCTTACTCTTATGACAAATTTTATTCGTGAAGTGTATTGTAACCCATTTGGACATTCTATCTAAAAATCAATATGCTAAAATTTTCACACGCACACATAAAAGCTAGAAGAAAATTGATTCAGTAACAGAAAAATACACAAAAATAAGCCGGTGATAATCAAATTTTTCGAAAAATAGATCAGAAATATCGAATTTATCATTTAGGCTAATGTGAAGCTATTTCCCTCTCCCACACACATTTCAAGTAATTTCATATTCACTGTAATGTTCATCCAGAATTCCACTATTAATATGAAGTTGAAGTTTTCACAATATTGGGATACGTGAAACTATTTCAGAAAGAAACTTGGAACCTTTTTAACTCTTTAGAGTTGTTGAATTTTACTTTTGAGATCGAAGTCTGCATATATTTTTTTATCGCAAATACAGTTATAAAATTAAAGCGGACATATCTTGAAAAGTGGTTTTGGGTACTTTACTTTAGGGGTAGATACTACTTTCAAGTTTCATGCCTATTTATAGTTAAAATTAAAAAGTTTTTATTTTCTTTATCCAACATTCAATTTTATTAAGCTGCAGATCTATCTTCTCCACAGTAAGTTCCAAACGTAGCGTAAGTTTTAAAACGTTTTTACTTAATACAGTTTCTTCTGTTTTATTATAGCTAGAATATTGACAAAAATGTAAGGGGAATATTGATAAAAAAATTTATATAAATAAAGGTGGAAATAGTAAAATAAAAAAAAGGTTAATATAAATAAAGGCGGGGGAAAAAATTCATTCTTTATATTTACTAAAACAATTTAATCGATAAATTCTTACAGTTTTAAATAGTGATCATAATATATTACAAGAATCACACATTAATAATTGCTGAAATTTAGATAATTTATTAATCTATAAATTAAAATATTAATTAAATTTCAATAACTGTGTAAGGGGCTCGGAAAAATATTAATAGACTGCCGGATATGAAGATTGATTATTGCCCTGGATCGCGCAATTTATTTGTTTCAATTCTTCGAAACAAACTGCCGATGATTAAGATATAAATCAATAAAAAATTAAATTCTTTTCAAATAGGCACTCATTTTTAAGACAGTAAAATTAATTTTTTCTACATTTAATTTAAACATGTTAGTAAAAGATCGAGACACTTTACCTAACACTCGTAATAATAAAATGTTGTTCGGATATATATATACACTGATGGCCATTAAAATTGCAACACCAGGAAGGAATGATTTAACGAAAGTCAAAATCACATTAAAGGACGAAGAGGTTGGGTTATGCAAATAATTAGTATTGTAGCGCATTTAGACATTTCAGGAAAGAGAAACAACTTATGAAACAATGCATAAAAGAAAAGTTGTGCAGTGGATTTCGCATTCAGAAAGCGCTTTGCAAGGTTGAAGTTTGCTCAGAATATCATGTTATGCATCAAATAAAAAGAAGAAATGCTTACCAGTAGGTGTCGGAATTCAACAGAGAAGAGATCGTTTGCCTATCTAGTGGGGATTATTGATCCGTGATATTGCCAGTCGCACTGAACTCTCACCAATGTCAATCTAATATGGAATCAATGGGTTGCTGAGAGTCATACAGAACGGCATGCCGGAGCTTCAAGCGTTACCATTACTAACGAACGAGAGGACAGACGTATTGTGAGGTAGACCTTTCAAAACCGTACAAACTCATCACGGACCGTTAATCAGGGTATGAGCATGTTTTCAGCACGCCCAGTATCCACTCGTACGGAGCGACGACGTTTGCAACAGCGAGAACTGTCAGCACGACGACCATTACTTCAGCTTCCCTTGACAATGCAGAAGAGAAAGATACAGCGACTCTGGGGCACTGAACAACAAAGCTGTATACAGTAGTGGCACAATGTCGTCTTTCCAGATGAGTTCCAGTTCTTTGTACCGTATTCTGATGGTCATAGGTCATAAACGTATCTGGAGACTCCGGGGAGACCTCTCTTCGCCTACTTGTATTCGATATCATCATATAGACTCTTCACCTAAAGTGATGGTTTGGGCAGCCATTGGGTACACGACACACATCTCTAGTTCTGATCGACAGTTATTTGAAAGATGATCGGTTCATTTATGATACCTTGCGACCGGTATTGTGACCTATCTTTGAAACCTACCAAACACCATCTTCCCACAAGAAAATGCAAGATCACGTTACACGTTGTATTCTGACCTTCTTCGACTTACAGTGTATTCGATTGTTGTCTTGGCCTGCACAGTCTCTAGATCTGTTACCCATTGAAAACATCTAGTCATGGCTTGCTGAGAGACTGGCTCTCCACCTCTCACCAGCTAATACAGTTAATGAAGTGCCACACGGACTTGAAGCTGCAAGGAATGAGTTGCCCGTTTTCGTCATCCAAGCCCAATTCTACTGCATGACTAACTGAGTAGGGGCCGTTTTAGCTGCCAGGATAGTTTTAGGAGAAATGTATAAAATTCAAATAGTTATTATTCTCGAGAAAAGAGCCAAAAGACGCTAACAGCATGGGCACAACATGATCTGTTACCATATCCTGCATGAGTGTGAACAACTTCAATCACTGCATTACAACACATGAAAAAATGGTTAGTATGAGATTTACACTATAATATACTTTTTGTATATAAAATTATAAATCAGAACACCATTTCATATACTACAAAGGATGGAATGAAAAAATATACAGAGGATATTTAGTATTACCAATTTTAGTATTATTTATCAAATTATTTTAAATACTTTATTATGATATCTAAGATTCGCTTGATAAGAATTACATTATAAAATAAATGATGTTTAATCATTATTAATGTTTTATATCTGCTTTGTTTTGTTTTTGTGTTAACTGTGACTGAATATAGCTTACAGAATGCATCTTTAAATAAATAAATTCATAGACTGATTGAGATGAAGGGTAAAAAATGCTTAAATTTGCAATTTTGTACAATAAATATATCATTACTTTCAATAAAAGTTTATTGCATTTTACAAATCCTCTTTTTTTTTTAATTAATAGGACTTTTTAAAAATTCTGATGAATTTATATGCTTATTTAGATCATATAACATCCGATTAGTAATATA
Organism: Nephila pilipes; assembly: GCA_019974015.1. Taxonomy (NCBI): domain Eukaryota; kingdom Metazoa; phylum Arthropoda; class Arachnida; order Araneae; family Nephilidae; genus Nephila; species Nephila pilipes. The sequence goes on from BMAW01094661.1 coordinate 187,864, forward strand.
TGTCAGAAGAAAATTGTTTTTAGAAATAAGAATTTTATCAAAAAACCATATTTTTAAAACATTTATATTAACGTTTTGCCTCGTTATCTTACAAACTAATTTCATGAAGTCATCCACAAGTGTTAAAAAAATTATGTCAATAATAAATTTATATTAAGATGAGAGATAAATATATTATTAATTATATAAGGTGAGGGGTAAATATACTCTTAATTTTTTTTTATTTTTTAAATATTTGTCTTTGAATTATCCGTTATATATTTTTGTTTTTAAATTTATTTGCTCACTGTTTAAAGATACAAAAAAACAATGTAGATGAAATCCCCATGAGTAATTTCAGAACGATATGTATTCCTCTTCCTTCAATCATATACATTTATTTCACACATATTCTATTCTCGTTGTATCTAGATACATGGAAGCCTTCAATAAAAGTAAAGTCATACAAAAAATATAGCAAAATATCAGCTATAGCATTTTGCGATAATAGGAAACATAAGAAGTTGTATTGCTTCTCGAACTAGTAAAAGAAAAATAGAAATCATAGAAGTGCAAAAAATGTATCATCGAGAGAAAAAAATAAACTTCCTTTTTTTTAAAAAACTATTCTGGAAAATTTCAAAAACTTTCTTAGAGATTTTTCTCTTGAATTCAGTTTTATTTGTTAAGAAACTAGGGAAAGTACTTTCGTAAATATATTTTCCAGACACTAAATTTGTGCCATTCTTATGAATATTTAAATTTTTCAGACTTAATTTTATCAACTGTGCTAAAATTACGAGGAGTTTCATAACTGAAACTTTAAATTTTGTGTTCCCAAATGACTAACAATATTTTTTTCAAACTGAAACAGTAATATATTGTTCATGGAGATATTTAAGAATCACTAATTATTATTCCTTTCCAATTAGACACATTTTCTAAAAATTGCTTATTATGTTGTTTTAAATCTCTCGTAAGTAAAAATAAATTGATTAAAAAGCTTTAAAACGAAAAATATTTCTTCAAAATATACTTATTTTAAATAATTAATTGCTTAGTAACCGTTCTGGCTTTGTCAAAAGATAACAAGAATGCTTTTCTTTATATTTTCCCCCCAATTTAAATTTTTGATAAAATCACTTTAAACCTTTTTAAAACTCAACTTTATGATATATTCAAACATAACTCTGAGCATAAAAAGAATTTAGAAAATTATAAATTAGTGGCGGGCATTATCTTAACTCATAAAAAATTCTAGCAAAAAAAGCTATTCTGTATAATTCCAACTAAAAATCTAAAAGCATTGCTTTCTTTAATTTGTCTTTATACTTGTTTTAAAGGCAAAACAAATCATTAGCATTGATTATTCTGAGTTTTATCTATACTGTAAAAAATATACTATTCCGCGAACAATATGATATTATTATAGAAATAATACAAATGAAAATATATGTATTGAAAATAATTGCTTCTGATAATTAAAACTAAATCTAATTTGATGACACTGTATTCTTTTACTTCTCTCTACACGTCTCACTCCTTTCAGAAAAAACTATTAATGATTTGTAGAGGTTCCCAATATAAATTACTTAACGTACAAACTGCAGTTTCCTTTGTTGTTCTGAATTCCTTATATTTTCGATAATCCAGTAATTGAAGCTCAGTCTCTTCTTTAAGGGATCAGGATACAGAAAATAAGAAGATAACAACATCTATTAAGCATAGATTCGGGTTACTTCCTTTTTTTCTACAATGTTTTACTCAAGAGTCTGCTATCCATCGATTTTCAAAGTTATTAGTGGATCATACACTCTAATGGAACCACCTACTTCGTTTTTGAAGTCTTAAAGGTTTTACAGATTAATCTCGTTTGCTCCCATTCGTACTATTTTGGTTCGTAGACAAACTACAAAGTTTTACGGATGAAAAACTTAAAAATGTCTGCTCAATAATAGCTAAATGTTAATAGATAAAAAAAAACATTATGTTTATTTTTATTCCTTTTGCTGACATTTAAAGAAATATTTAAAATACTATCTTGTAGGTAAGGAAATTTTCCTTAACGATTCTTATTTACTTATGAAATAACTAATAAAAAATGATGAAGACATTTAACAAAAAATAAACCTGAACATTCTAGATTGTTTAATATTAAATAAAAAATAACAATTGCTATGATTTTAAATATTTTTTCTAAATACAAATAAAATAGTATTTTTCATAATATACTCTGATATCAATTTGGAATAAATATTATAATACTTTGTGACTCTGACTTTCTGTTATTTTGCTTACTATTAACTATTTTCAGTTTTAATTACGTAAAGTAACAAAAAATTTTAAATCATAGATATAAAAAGTCGACTCTATTGTTTTAAAAACTATTGTTTGTTTTCATAAATTTTCCTCTACATTTAAATTAATATCAAAGTTCAAACGCCTTTCTTGACATACTATTTCAAAATAAAAAAATATCTTGTGAATTAAAACTTAAAACAAAGACTAATAAATGTAACAAGTATTTCCACTTTACCTGAAAGCATTCGAGGAAAATTGAATTAGTAACATTTCTATACTAATCTTAATACTTTAATTAACTTTTTTTTTACATTATTAAAAAATTAAAAGGTCTAATGCATTTTTTAAAAATTAAATAAGCTACTAATGAGCGTTTTACAAATATATATATTGTTATCAAAAAATTTTAAATCCAAATGTTAATTGAATATTTTAGTTCAATTACAAAACGCCACGTGACGACACAAATAGCAATAAAGGATGCAAGAAACATAGGAATTTGCAGAAAGGGGGGAAATGTCTGACTTATGGTGTATGTGGATTTTTTTCTCTTTTAACATTTAAAGCTAAAAAACTGTACAATGAATAACATATTTAAATAAAAACCTTTGCAAATGAACAAGAAAGAGATTAAGTTGCCCGGCAATAATGTTTATTAGGTTTAAATTAATAATTTTGTTCGTGAAATCACCCACTCGTAAATACCCAATAAAATTTCGGAATAATTACTATTTTATTATGCACAACTTTTAATAATTTTTATTATTTTTAAGCAAATATTATTGTAAAAGTTACTGTTAATAAGAGTTTATTTCCTGTGCTTCACTTTTTTAACTTTTGAATGCGCATGAATGCGTGAGTGTGTGTACTTGCGGAAATATGAGATTAGCGATAACAAAAACTTGACTTCAAACTATATTCTAAGTGAGAATGTTACATTATTTCAATAATGCCAGTAACGAAAGAAAATAATCATATCTTGAGTGAGATAAACGATACTTTTAAAAATCAAACTGCACCTCTCTTATCTGTATTTATAATCAATTTGAAACAAAATACATGAGTAACATAACATATACTCTCCAAACAATGAAAAATATTGCATTTTAACAAATATTTGTCAAAATTCCAGAAATTTCACTTCATAAACAGCAGTGTTATAAAAATTATCTTGTATTTTAGGTGGGTGGAGGAATCAGTCCAACTTGGAGGATGGCGGTAAAAAACGCTTTATTCATAAATATTCAGGACTAGATGAACACAGAGAGAAATACTTGAACAGATCAATAGCATGGTTTAAAAAGGCAATACTGGTACACATTAGTGACATAGATACAGGAACTAAACAGCACTTGTATTGACAGTCATAATGATATCATTATTGTTCAGCTTAATAGTTCGCACTACAGAGAAATCTCCGCAGTGATATTTTGTACTTCCAAGGTAAACTTCGATTGTTCCAGATAGATTAGTTCAGACAATTCCGACAACTTCTCTCAGCCATTTCTCATCCGATTTGCTCACTTCATCTGTCTTTTTATAAATAGTTGTCCCAGACAGTTGTGACGAAAATTCAAGAAAAGTCAGTAACTTTCCTCCCAATCGAGATTTCGCCAAAATTCCAGCATTTTCTTGAACCTTCTTTTTGTGGCCAGTAACTAAATTTTTCGCATGTCTTCAAAATGCTCAACATGCTTGATGAATTCGTTGCCAAGGTTGAGAGACTATTGATTAAGCTTTCCACGGCTCCGGCGAAATCTCTGTAAATGTATGTTCTCCTTTATTGCAGATAAACATCATCTTAGGTTCATAACAATAGTTAACATTCAGGTAGGACAGAAAACTAATAAAATGCTATCATAGTCAAGTAATTGACAATAGCTGTTGTTTTACTTTTTACAACATTTGCAGGAGCTAAAATGCTCCAAGCTCATATTAGAAAAAATGAGTGACTCATTTCTGAGAATAATTATATTCTCACCAACATTGTAATAATGATACATTCAATTATTTATGACTTTTTTATGAATAATATACACAAATAGATGTGATTAAGAAACGAATTGCCCATTGTAAAATGAGATCCCAACGCTGCTTGAGAAATTGATTCAGAAATTGCAATATAGGCAATCTAAAGAATTATTGTCAGTCGAACAATGCAGGAAGGGCTCCGATGAAAATATGTTAAGTTAATTTATGCTAGAACTCATTTTCTATCTGTTAATGAAAATCATATATTTGTGTGAATGTGGATAATTCAATCATAGAAGAGGGCTGTTGTTGTTGACCGATACAAAAACATATCATGGAGCTGACAATCATTAAAACTATTTAAAAAACAAACCATCCTCACCAGCAGGACTTTTTGAAAAATTGTAGGCTTATCACCGTTTGATATCACCGATTGTAACAAATTTATTTTAAAAGGTAATGTTATAAATTAATAAAGGATCATTGTGTAACAAAAAATATCTGATTATTTAATAATGAACTTTCGCATTAACATCTTTGAAGATTTAATACCTATTCGTAGACTTATAAAATTCATTCACACTCACAAAGTCAATTCAATTTCACTCACAAAGTCTAATAGAGACATACTGCAAAGACTGCTGCAAATATTTTAAAATGTCACCTTGAAAATCCTAGCATTGAAATTAATCTCAAGAATGTTAGGAAACAAAAGCTTTTACTAGCTAAACCGACTCAATATGAAACCGTAATACTACATGAGAAATATATATTTACCAACTATTAATGTGGAGTTACCTCCTCTGTAATTTACTTTTTAATGTATATCTTACAAACAGACTACGATACAATATTTTAATTATTCATTTAAGAGTATGGAATGAAGTGTTCAATAATTTAAGACATCTAATAAATTGTTTTGCACACTTACTTCACTTCAATTACTTAACGTTAGAAAACCAACTAAATCATGTGATGAAAATCCTATAAAATCATGGATATTATAACAATCTCAATATTAATACGTTATTATCATTAACATTTTTTTATAATTTAACCACCCTTTCTTATCTAAAAATAAAATTAGTAAAATATGATACAGGTAAATTTTAAGACTTGGTATACTTTTCAAATTTTCAACCCTACATTAATTATATGTGTGGATTGAATTTCTCATTAATGTATTAATAACAACGCTGCAAAAATTACATGCATTTATTTCTTAAGAATACTCACGTTTAAGAAAAGGAAAAATGGTAATGTAAACGAATTCTGTAAAAATGTAACATATTTTAATTTCTATGCATTTCATAAGTTAATTTATTATAGTTTGTATATATATATATATATATATATTGAATGTCTGAAAGCGAAAGACACAGAAAAATAAGATGTATTAAAAAAGTGTTTACTTAAGCAACCCTATTTTCAGATTTCTTATTTTACGCGACGCAGTGTCAGCAAATTGCATGGATGAATAATTTTGTCAAGACGAAGAGAAGGTACATTTAGAAAAGGCATTGGAGCGTGTTGACATTAATAGGAGTAAAGGTAAAAAATGCTTCACTGAACTTTATAAACAAAAAAAAATAGCGTTACAAATTTGGTTTATCTTAAGCTCAATAATAAATTTTTGCTGCCCAAAAAGTCAGATCTGCATGTATAATTTGAACACGTAAAAAAATTATTCTAAGATTAAATGTCGAGAATTTCTCAGAGTCGTGTTTGGGTCTTAAATAGTAATGCCCAATTTCTTTTGATTTTATCCGTTAAGTTACCGGATTAAGAGAAAAGATAAATATTTTATTTCAAATAAAATATATTTTTCAGTGTTGTTAATTGCAAACTTTCTTATTCTTACAATCAATTATATGTTAAATCAAATCAAAATACAAAAATATATAAAAAAAATGATAGTTAAATTTTCAAAATTATTTTATTTGTTCAAAATTAAATCCTTTATGAAATAAGCCATTAATATATTAAGAATGGGTAAAGTACAGAAACTAATTATTTTTAAAGAGTTACTTAAGTACAAAACCAAATTATTTTCATAGAATTAAATGTTTTCGTTAGGCTCTCATCAGTAGTTCTTCGGTTCATCTATAAGATTAAATAACAATCTAAAGGGAAAGGTTTTACAATTACTATTAAAAAGGATCAATCTATGGAAAAAATATATTCATAATTTAAAGTATAATTTATTTTAATTGTTTGATATACACTTGAGTATTTTATTATTTTTACTTCAGTTTAGTTCTACTAATCCATGTACTTTTAATTATTCTTTGTATTACTGTTTATAAATGTCTTCTTTTTTGTGAGACTTCAGCTCACTTTTAATATTTTATTTTGAAGAAGAGTTTGAAAATAATGAACACAAATACAGTACGAAGTAGTTTACAATACTGATGTCTAGTGATTTTGCTGCTGTGTGCCTCCTGTTCCATCTTACCAGTAGGGTAATATAAAGGTGGTCCGCTGGCACAGCTTCTCGTGGAAGACCTCTGCTGAACATCAGACAGTTGTTCTTGTAGTTCGAAATTTTCTCTAAAGTCGTGAAACGGTACTATGAACAGTAACGTACTCCTTAGGCACACTTGTCTTCCTTTACCTTTCCAATCATTCTACCTCGGGTAAAATAATCCAGATGTCCTCTAACATATCGATTGTTTGACATTTCACAATGAGGCAGCAACTCGACGTCATTTAAACTGATATACGACATACAATCGCCTTCCCAGAGATGTTGAGCTTAAATCCCAGCGTGCTTTATCCCGTTTCGATATATTTATACGAGAGCGCACGCGTGTGTGTGTGTGTGTGTGTGTGTGTTTCGAAAGCTTTTCACAAAAATTATTAGAAAACATCTAAACAAGCAATTTCCGCTGTATAAAGCATAGGTAGAGAGCAAGCGGTGAATCGCTACACAGCGATGCAATGGAAGGGGTACAGCACGAGTTTTTTACGAGTCATGATTTCTACCGTCGATTTCAGGAGTCAGGGTGACGTACAATTATCAGAAAAAAAGCCAATACAGCTCCATCTAGGGGTTCATTACTTGCTCTCCGCTTATGCATGGTGAGATGAACTGCTTGTTTAGTGTTTTCTATCATCGCTTAAATTTTTATCCATGAGTTTCGAAACACATTATTGAAAATTTCTAAGTTAAAAATAACATTTTTTTTTAAAAAAAATTTTTTTTTTTCTGTAACATCTGAAGGTTTGAAAGAATTCATCAATTTTATTTCATTCGCAGTTGAAATATCTAAATCGGTACTAATTTTTTCGTTCTCTAGAACTGAAACATTATTAGAGTACCTATATCCTTTGAATTGTCTTTTACGAGGATAACTTTTATTCCTGTTACTCCCCATAGCTGTAAAAATACAAATACTAGAAAATAAATTATGTATTGTTTCAAATAAAAGATAATAAATTTTTTTTGCAACTAAACAAGCACAGTTATTTTCACATCAAGCTGTATGTAAATAAAACAATTATTGCCGGATTTCGTTAAATTCTACGTCCTCAGACACTAGCACAATGCATAATTATTTTAAATATTGCATCAAATGTTTTCTAAAATTATTTTAAAAATAAATATCATACTTTAATTCTGTTTGATAACTTTAAAGAACATTTAAATACTGATTTCCGATCATTTAAATACGCACATCCGGGTTTTTTAGCTTTACTAATTCTTTAATATCTTGGCTTTTAAGTGACGTAGAAACAAAATAAGAACAGTTTCATAAATCTAAATAAATGCTTTATTTAAGAAAACAAAAAAACTGAAAATATTTTTTTTCCCTAAAATTGACCATTTCACTGATAGATACAAATTTCAAAATTATTGTTGAGTTAACACTAGAACAAGAGGAGAGGTCAACAGACGAAACTTCAAAATTACTTTTGAAAGTGAAATTCCTGAGAAAAAAATGATTGATTAAATTCTGAAACAATATATTGTTGATTCTTCAGGCAATATTCATGCTCCAGATGGAATGCAATGATAGGTGAAAGAGCTACGTATATGAGCGTTAAGATAGCTAATTATCTCAAAACGCTTCCGAAAATGGTTAATATTTACAGTGTCATTTTAGAATAGATGTTTTGATCAAGTAGACGATTGTATGCAATATGATAGACTTCAAAGAGCCAGTTTACATTATTTACAATGTTCTAGATATTGCAACTATACCTCCATTTTAATTACAGCATGTAACTCTTCGCTAATTTCTCAAACATCCTTTGTTTTGAATCTTAATAACGAAAGATTCTCACATTGTTTATCGAAGGAATGGCTTATATGTCTTCCAAGAGTTTTTAAAACTATGGGTAGTAAATATTGTCAATGCTCGTAATGTCTGTACAAAATCAAATAAGTGTTTTGTTCCGTATTAATTCTCTTTGTGGAAAATGTTAAAAAAATGGTGCATCAAACACATATGCTTCAAATCATATGTTTATAACAACTATGAGAAAAAAATGCTAAATTTATTTCCCTAAAAAAACGTATTTTATTTAATATAAAAAATGTTGCAATTAAAAATTAAATTGCTTAAAATAATATGTTTTTAAATTTTTATAATGATATTTACGTCTAAAATTAAACTTTAACTCACCATTTCTTATTGCGATTAAAATGATCGCTAACGGTGGTTCTAGGCAGTTAAAAATATCGGTCGTCCCAGCACATTAATTTTAATAATAAGAAACAAGCACATTATATTTGACAAAGTATTTTAACTATTATAATGGTACTTTTTTACTGAAATTCGAATTCTTATGTAAGACTGTGTTTTATTTTTATCCGATTTATTTTGAGAATTCCAATATCTTATACTTCCCCTAGTGTATCACTTGCAACGTTTAGAAAGAAAATGAAAAGTTATAGTTAACTACTAAATAATTGAAAAATTATCTATTTCATAAATTTTTCATGAGTGTCAAAGAAAGATCTATTCTTACTTTTTTTCCAAAACAAGTGAAATCATTTCTTTAAAATCCAGCTGGGAATTCAAAACTTTTATATATCAAGTCTTTTTCTATGACTTCTGATTTCTTAAAAATCTTTTGTTCTGGATTCAGCAAATACTTGCTCTTTCATTCTTGAAGTATTTTGAGTTTAACATCAGTTATTAAACTAACTTACATTCTTTTATTTATCCTGCATGTTGAAAATTATTCCGTTTATTAAACATTATTCGTGTAAATAGAAAAAGAAAAATCATAGTTTTTGTAATAAAAAATGTGCATTTTTTTAACTTCCTGCAGTGTAGTTTTCTTCTAAAATGTCAATATTTTACAATAAATTCCTCGTATATAATGTATTGTTTCATAAGCTAACACAGAATGAAAAATATTGGAAATAGATCCTCAAATTAAAGCTCAGAAAGTTACTGATTCTTAAGAGTATTCTGAAGTTGTAACTTTAAATTAGCCAAATGTTTTTCAAGATTTATTTTTAGAGTACTCATAGAAGGAAATTAAAATCTGTGATGAAATTTTCAGAAACATTTTCTAATTTAAAATGCATTTTTGTACTAAAACTAGAATGTGATTTCGAAAATATATCTCAAACTTTCGATTATAGTTTTATATAAAATGCTTTTTTTTTTTTTTTTTTTTTCCAAATTCTTAATGTTAGTAGTCTGATAATTGAAGAGTCTGGCTTTATAAATTTTCTGCGTGTTTATTAATGTACGAATTGTACTTATTTAAAATATGTTCTAAAAAATATTAAACTACAGTTGAAATTATTAGGAAAACAATAAATAACTAAAAAGTAGAAACAATCTTTAAAATAAGAATTGTTTTCAAGTAATGCATAGCAATGATTCCTTTAACAAATGTCACAATCATATGACACATATTGATTTAAATTAGTTTACAATCATCAATAATATTTCCGAAAAATCAAGAATAAATGAAAAGAAAATTATATCAAAATGCTCTTAATAAAATTGTAATAAATAAAAGGATCATTTCCTGCGAAAGTGGCAAGTTAAAATGTAACCAGCACTTATTACTTTTTTCTTGTGATTTCCCTCATATTTACTTCGCCTAATCTAAACATGATTTTACTTTAGAGAAGTATTTTGCTTAATTTTATATTATGTTTTGAGTTTTATTCCTGTTAATATTAAATGCGCTTTTTATATAATTCATAGTAAATCTCTAAGAAGTGCTTAATTTATGCATAATATAATGTAATAAAGCCCCACTAAATTACTAGATTTTCGCTATAAATTATTCAGATTATTAGCTGTCACACAGTCATATAGAAATAGAAAATTCCCAAATTACTATTATCATAAAAATAATGAAATATTGCAATAACCGAAATATCTTAGAATATTTTTTAAAAAATATTAAAAAGAGAATTATTACACAGTTATATGAAATTTGCGTACAAGAATATGGTTTTAATTTGCATAAAATATTCTGCGACGATAGAAAAATGTGTTACAAAAAGTAAGTCATTTACAAAAAGTATGTTATTCAACTTTACCTTATCATAATTTCTGGGTTTGTTGAAAATTTAAATAATCTTAGCTTTTATATTACTTCTGCAAATCCACTGAAAAACCATTATTTATAATTACTTTCAGTTCTTTTGTTGTTAAAAAATTATACCAAAATTAAATAAGCGGTAATATATTGAATTCGGGCTTTATGTTCATATTTAATCAGCACTGACAATTGCTCAATTGTTTATATCCGATGACAAAGAATAATACAGTACGCTAAATATTTCATGAAAGCTATACGTTGAAAATTTCAGGATAAATGAATTTTTGCTTTGATTTTTACTAACAATGAAAACAAATTTTCAATAACAAATTGGAGTAAAGAACTTGGAAGTGTTATTGGTATGAAATCACAATACCTCCTCCACAATTTATGGAAGCATTTGAATGAAATTTAACAATATTCACTAATTTATATTAGACGCTTTTGAAATGGCTTACACGTACAATATAAAACATACCAGAAAAACAAGGAACATATTTAAAATCGTATGTTAGTTAATGGAAAAAGTATTGTAGTGCAACAAAATTGTTTTATATAATTTTTTTCATAAAGCCATTACAAAACTTTTATCTTAAGAACATGTATATGAGACAAGTAATATCTGTAAGTACCAAGACTAACTTAATGACATAAAATTTCAGGAGAGGAATAAGATGCAATTAAGATGATATGAAAAACACGAATAGGCAATTAGTTCGATGCACTCTTCTTCCGAAGACGAAAACTTGATTCATCCTATTTAACAAACAAAAATACTTTATAATGTTTTGAGGCGTTATTAATTTTCTGAGGTCCTCACCATTCTTGTTGTAAACGTACATATCATTCATTTTGTCAAAATAATTAGAAATGGTCATTCATATTCGTATAAGAGTGTAGTGGAAGTCCATTTGTGTCTCCACATGAAGGTGTTCATCATTAATAAATATATAATTCAGATAGATCTTCTTTCTTTTTTCCCTCATTTACTCAAGTACATCTTGAACAGATATTAAGATATCTATCTCACAAATTAAAAACAGATATAAATGCAGTGTGTTTGAAATTCTACAGTGTTTTATTTCTTAGATATACACAAGCTAAATAATTTCAATAAATAAATACTTCTAAATTTTATAAAAAAAATATAGTTATCAATATCTTATACTCTAAAATTGAAACTAGTAACATATGTTCTATATCTCCTTTCTCTCATCATGATTCATTTAAAATAAATTTATGTTCTTTATCATTATCATTGAAATGATTATATTACAGAACCATTTCGAATAAAGTAAATATTTATTTTTTTAACCTAGTTATTTTAAAAATTGTATATTAATAACAATTAAAATAAAACAGAAACATAAAAGCAAATATAAAAAAATTGTCAAATACGCTTTACATATTAATGATTTATTTATCATAAGACATGTATAATTTATTTATATAAACATTAATTAACATGTGATGTAGAGTAATGATCAGGAAATGCAATCTTAAATAACTTAAACCCTTCAAAATAAATGGATTTCCTGCAGAATAATTTGAGAGTAATTTGGTGCTTTCTTTTAAATTAAAATCATCAAATAAAAAATTATAAATCACACTTCAGTTAATTCAAGTTTAATTACGAAGATGAATTTCACTGCTTATTTAATATGTTTCATCCAAAGCGATTAAATATTGGTACCAAAAGTATTTCTTAATTTAGGTTAAATATTAAGTATTTGATACCGTTAAGTATTTGATACTGTTAAATATTAAGTATTTGATACCGTTTGAACAAATTGCAATTTTTTATAAGCAAAATATTTTTGTCTCTTTCTTTTTTCTCTTTGCTTGAAAATGTATTTTTGCCTACAAATTTTATTACTAATCGTATCACTTTAACATGATTTTTTAATTACTTTATTAACCATATTTATATTTTGTATTACTTTAGTTCTTACTCTTTTTGTTCTTCCTAATCAATTAAACAAATATTTGAAGTCCTCTGAAACAATTTTAAGAAAACCTAAATGGCATGATTTGCCTCATGGAAGTTGAGTTACATTTACTTAAGGTATGGCAAACGAAATGTAAATACAATTTAGGATGTTATGCTTTTAAAATGTTCAAATCCTATAATCGAAATTACTGCGTCCTTCTCAATGTTATTGTATTTTATGAAACAATTCTGTAGGTATCAAATCTAGGTGGAATAATAAGTGAATTATAAATATATATTATGATTTTTACGGAATATTCAACTTCATTAAATCTATTTGTTCTCAATTAAAACTTTTTCTTGCATAGTAAGTATTAATGTGTTCAAATATAGATCTTTTTTCATAAAAAGAATAATTTAATTAATACAAAGCACATAAAAAAATGCTAAAAATAAATTTGTTATGGAATGGAAGGGAATTATAAAAAATACTAAATGGAGAGTAAAACATATTATTGGAATTTATAGTATTTTCATTTCAACATGTTGAAAAGAGGATTGTGTAGTGCAGAGATCAAGTTACAAAATAAATGTATTATTTTAAAAAAAACGTCTATTGGCTCTCTAAGATTCGGACAAATCACTTAGTTTAATATTAGAATTCTATAAAATGTCAAAAAACTTATTATTGGAAAAATATAAACTTCTCATATTTTTTTTGGTAAATGGTTGCCATCATGTTACAGAATCTTTTTCGTCCAAAATCTATTCGTAAGTTTTTATAGAAATAATAACAATTATGAAGCTATTTAATTTTTCAAAAAAAATTGATTGTGTTTGTATAACGTATTTTGAGCAAGTATTTCTATTAATATTTAATTTATACGTTTTTTGTAATAAATTGAATCTATTTGGGCAGAACTTTGCATTATTTGTTGAGTAATAAATATTTATATTTCATATTTATAAATAAATGTGAAAATAATAGATAAACATGAGAAAAATATTATAAGTTATACATTAAAATTGAAAACCAAGTAATTGTGGTATTTGTAACAAATACAGTTGAGAGAGAGAGAATTAGTTAAATAACAATAAATATTGTCATTAAAATATTAATGGGACTCGGTACCCTTGAACCATTTTTTTTTATTAATGCATTTAAAACTTTGTTTTTAGCAAGCTTTGAAGTGTTTCTATTGAAGAAAATGATTTTATGTGAAAATTTGAATACATTGTTAACAGAATTTTAAAAATTTAAATTTTCTTAAAAAAATTTGAAAAATTACAAAACTTGCTCCTCCTTTATTTATTAATTTTTTACTATGAACTTTTTTTATAATATTCTCAAGGATTTTTAAACAAATTTATGGATCGATTTTGTAATAACTTATTAAGATTTGGAGAAAAAAAAAAAAATGTTGGTCACCATGCTGAAATTCAGCAAAAGCACAGATATCTTACATTATTACTTTTTTTAAAAAAAAAAGTATACATTTCTTTGCAAAATGGATCCCTAATTTTGTTATATGTATTATATAAAACACACAGAAAAGAAATGGAAGTGATTGATTAATATTTGCGGGAGGAGTAGCATTTTAAATACAATGATGTATCGAAAAATCAAAACTGAGAAAAACCCTTTTAAAGTTTATAACTCTGAAAAAATAAATATTATATACTTCAATTAACTGAAAATACCGTTTTATATCATAAGCTATATGTTATTCTTTGAAATAATAGAATTTTCACAAAAATTCATTAGATATTTTTAATAACTGATAATATTTTTCAAGGTTTTAAATACAATTAACGAACATGAAAAATGAAGGAAATGTAAAACAATAATAAATACAACAATTTTTTTAATTTTTTTTACTTCATATATCACCTATATTATATTTATATGAAAATATATAATGAATAAAAACTCAAATTATGAAAACAATTTATATTAATTGCCTTAATTTAAATATTATACATGCATATTTTATAATGAAAAAAATTATGATAGAAATTTATTATTTGCACCTCCAAAGTATCCTTGTCTATATATAACACCTTCCATTTTTCTTATCATTAATGCTGCTTTCTTCTATAGTTTATGTGCACACTGATATTTGTTGTTTTATTCTTAACAATTTTTTTCGCATTTCCAGTATTACACTAAGATCTTGCATGCATTTTTCAAAATGTATGCACATAGCTTTTTGTGTCTTCTTGACACTTTGCCTTTTTAAATGCCTCAAGCTCTCGATTCCTTCACAGTATTCCGTAAAGCAGTACCTAACCTTTTAATCATATGGTTTATGCATTCCTCTTTTTTTTTATTTTGACATTATTCCCAAAGATATTTCTTTCAGATAAGTAATTGAAAAATTTACAATCTTCGTCAGGCTATAATGTAGAATATCAAAATCCTAATGATTGCGATTTTTCCCACAGTATTAAGGCTGCCTCCATTTTCATCGAACCTGATGAACCGATGTGATTGATATCACACTCGTCTTTAAGTCCTTCAAACCGCAGATCATATTCTGCACTCGACTTTCCAAGTTCTCTTTTTGCTACGGAACAATGTCGACATACGTTGCACCTAACTTCAAAGTCAATGACACAGCCAGTAAGTATATCGATGACACAACCAAAGCCAATTAAAGATGTATGGCCTCGTGTCATCCAAATACTATCGAAAGAAACACTTATGTCGACAAATGGGACATGCATATGAATATGACAAAATGCATATGAAGGACAGCAGGACTTCATATGCATTTTGTACTTCAATATGTACTACTTTTAGCGTAGTCTTTGCAGCAATACCATAGACTTTGTGAAGAAGTTTAGTACATTTGCTGTATGTCATCGATGAAAAAGACAAGATATTTATGGAAATACAAAATTTCTTGATGGCTGAATTACTTTTCTTTATGTTGCAGAATGCTTGCGAAATCCATAAATTGAAATCAGGAACTGTATTTGCTTGCCTTTCATTCGCTATTTCTACAGCACAAACTTTAAAAGCACAAGAACTTTTTTGTCAAATTACAAGCACATCAGTTAGTCAAACAGTTTGCTGGATTGTAGAAAGAATACAATAAATTTCCAGTATCGGAACAATCAGTCTTTTCAACATTTAATAACTGTTCAATTCTGATAGTAGGGACAGCAAATTTTTCTTATGTAGAATCAGCTTTATTACCAGCATCACTACACCAACGTTTACTATTCATTTGTTATGAATGACAACGCCTTTTTACGCGAGGCATTTTTTACCTTCAATTCTCAAAAAAATAAACAGCAAAAAATTTATAGAAATAATAATAAAAGAAAGTCTTGATAAAAACTGTTTTTTTTTCCTCAATAAAAAACGTCAAAACTTTTTTTTCTCAATATAAAACGTATTTATAATTAGCTCGCTATCCACACAATAATCAAAACACGATATATCAACAACAAATTGCTTGTAATGAAAGTTATATTCACAAAAAAAGAAAGCTAAAATGTTACAGTTATGATTAAAATGAAATAAAATTAATTTTAGAAAAGTATTGATAGAAAAAATAACATAAAATTACTGACATCTCTAAAGAAGGGGCGTGGTCTAGTCACATTTTTTTGTTTGTTTACATTTTTCAATTTCATTTTTTTCCACCTTCTCGTGCTAGTACATACAAAAGGAATACATAAATCAAAAGATAATAATTCAGAGAATTTTTCTAAATAAAAATAAAAATAAATCGATTTTTTTTTGGTCATTTTTGGGGTACCGAGTCCCCTTAATAAATTATCTTTAAGAATTTTTAAAAATCATATTAAATTGATATTAATAGATTAAATAAATTTTGAGTAATATATGTTCTAAGAATGAAATGTAAATGTAAAATGTAACTAGTATAAGAATCGTAGCTTTTCTTTCTGATGTGTATTTTACTTCGAACACTGAAATAAATATACTGAATTACGCTTCAGAGCATCAATGTGTCATTTTCACAATAACCTATAAAAAGGTGTAAATTAATATGAAATAATATCACGTAAATGATGCATGATTATGTTAAAGTGATTAATTTTTGCAGTGAAAAAAATCTGAATATGCAAAATCAATTTCATCAACGTACAAGGATTTGCTTAATTGTTTTCTAGAAATTAATTAAATTGATCGAAATCATTTCTCACAAATTTATTTCAATGAGTGTCAATTAAGAAAAAATAGAAGAGTATAGAGTTTTCAGAAAGAAAAACTTTGAAATGTATAGAAAAATAATTAGAAATGACAGAAAAGTGTGCATAAAAAATGGAAATAATTAAAATTAAAATAATGATGATATACTTAAATAACTTCTTAATACTGATAATTACATGCATTAATTATTTTATTTATTAAATTATAGTAAAAATAAACTTAATTATCGTTTGCAGCAAATAAAGTAAAGGACATTAATGAAGTTTGAAAAACCTTTTAACACTCTTCATTTTCAACTCTGAATTAAAAGAATTTCTTTTTTATACTTGAGTCTGTGAAATTCATTCATCATTATATTAGCATTGACAATTCTTTCATTCTTTACTTTCATTTAGTTTCTGTCATAATTTGAATACAGTATTCGAAGAAAAAAATTATAATAATTATGAGAATAAATATTTAAAGGCGCGCGCGCGTTCACAGACTTTAACAACAGATGGGTCAGAATATAACTCTATATTTGCCTTTATTAGTTTTGAAATTTTTCGTTACTTTCTTTTTCTCGTACTTTCAGATGTATTCATATTTTTATTACGAAGTTTTCTGAAGGTTCTGAGTCTAACTAGCAATTTGAAATTAAAACAGAGCCATTTACTGAAAAGAATTCTAAAAAAAGTTCGCTAATGACGTACACATTTTATTCACAACATGCAAGAAAGAATTAAAGAATAAATATGAAGAATATATCATTTAAATGAATAGCTTGTGCTGACATTTACAATAACGTCCTTTTAGTAATCAGTGCTATTTAAGCTTACATTACATAATCAAATGTAAGCAAAACTGATAGTTGTAATTCGTAATACAAACTTAAATAAAGAAAGAGTTCAGGTTTGATTACGATGAAAACCTAACAGATGGGGTAAAAGAATTTTACTCTATTTCCCGATATAGAGTTAACATTCCTATCCTGTAAATATTTATGAAAGTTGTAACATTGTTATAAATAATCTAAATATATGTTTATTCACAAAATTAAACTAAATGGATACTAAAAAATATACAAAGAAACAGAAAAAATGTAAGGCTTATTATCTAAAAATCCTTGTAAAATATCCAAACTTTTCTTAATTATACTATTCCCCAATTAAATAACTTCTATGAATTAATGGAGCAAAAGCGAGTTCGGCAAGTATTTGTATGAAAGAGTTTTGAATTATTGAATTCGCTGTATAATTAGAAAGCATAATATCTATAAATCATACTTATTAAACATAATTATAACTAAAAATTATTGCTGGATTTTTTCATGAGTACCTATTATTGAAAATTATTAGGAAATGGAAATATTTTTTATACATGCACTCTTGGGTATGTTCAATACATCCTGAATTTATTGTGCAAATGCTCAGTTGGATATTTTCATAACATTAAATACCAAATTTAAGTGTCTGGATCATCATTGTTCCAAAAGAGATATTTTCTCCTTTCGATAAATAAGAATTATTTTAACAAATAACATTTATAATTTCGATAAAAAATAAGTAATAATAATTTTTAAGACCTACATAAATCTCAATGTTCTTAAAGTTTTATTTCCTATTTTATTTGTATTTTGAACTATATTATGGTGTTACTTGATTCAAATATAGCTTCTTTTGTAATCCTACACTTAGAAAGTATTTTATCACTGTGTTTCATCCATATATTCTACAATCTGCATATTTATTCCTTTGCGATAAATATACAATGGATGCAAACATTTTGCTCTTATATTGAATTTTTAGATTACACGAATATCGTATGACTGACTATCATTTCGGAGATAATCTGCATATTTATTCCTTAGCAATAAATATACAATGGATGCAAACATTTTGCTCTTATATTGAATTTTTAGATTATACGAGTATCGTATGACTGACTATCTTTTCGGAGATATTTTCATGTCTTAAAACGTGAAGTGGTTAATGTTTCTTTATCCAGTTCTCTAAGTAATAATTTATATCTTATGGTGCGAATATATATTTTTGCATTCATGTATTACATGATTATAATAATTATCTAATGCAAAATATAATCAAGACTACAGATTTATTTTTCTTTTACTAAGTTATACATTAAACATGATTACAAAATGCCTATATATCCTTGCGTACTGATAAAATCTATATAATTTTGACATTGTTTTCCGCCTTCATCAGTTGTTAAATTATTATAATGAAACTTGCTAATAAGAATAATGTTGCACATTTTTGGGAATGTCATTAATATCCATTATATTATCTGCTGAGACCATACATAAGATTAATAGTCAACTCAGTAATTTATCAGGTCGTCTGGCATGATTTTGTTTTAAAGTAATAAGCATAATCATGTTACATTTTAGCGGAAGTTGCAAAGGATGTATGAAACAGAAGAATTATAAAAGTAACAGTATAAACTAACCAGCATTTACAAATTACATTATATTCTGCGATCTAATGCATTGGATTCATTTCACTACGTTTTTTGAAGATGTTTTAGTAGATATAATCAGGGAAAATGTTCTAAAACGATGCAAACGATAAAACAAATTTACCTCTGAGCTTGAGCTTATCTTATTAGCAATCTCGTATGAACTATTTCATACCCATACACATGTGCAAGGTACACGGTAAAGTTTGCTCCCCCCTTATAACTTATGAAACCATAAAAGTGTTGTCTAAGTATAGTAAAATTATTATGAGCTAAAAAATGAAAACACGGGCTCTCCTGGCAGAAAACCGTAGGATTAATGTTCCTATCTCTAAAACGGTGCCAGATTGGGAGAAAAGATAGATTACAACTGTGGAGCATCGTTGATTTAGTACTAAATAAGACCATGTGGACATTAATGGTAAAAACTTGAAACACGAGCTAACATCAGTGCTCAGTGATAAGTACATCAGTAATTCTCGCTCTAGAGGGTTGTTGTACAAGTTCCGTGGGGTACATTCTAGTACTGTTTATCTTTACAAACAGAATAGACATTGTGAAGGTCATACAAAATCACGTTGTAAAACGCATCCACTCACTGCTACTTGCACTTGGTGTGCGAAATTCGTGCATCAAATACGACTGAAACGGCAGTAACATGTTGAAGCTTATGACCATGAAGTGATTCTTCAAATGTTAATATTGTGAGATGTTTCTGCTTTACGGTAAGTATGAATGCTAAGCAAGATCTGAAGCGCTGTTGTATCAGCAAAATTTCCTTGAACACCAGTATTCTTCTCGGAAAACCCTCCTAATTACATTGTGAAACACTTAAGATACATAGGCTGATTGACTAACTGATCTTGATCAGGCAGACAAGCTAAGGCAGAACGGCAAGCACAACCGGAACATGCATTTCAATATATCATAAAATACAAGAGAGATAAGTGAAAAAGGTGACCTCTCAAAAAGTTGCGTTTCGTCCAAAAAAATTAAATGTTCATCAATACCGGCCCCACCTTTATCAGGCATTACCCAATGGAGAGTCGAGAGGCCATGAGATGTTACGCATGGATCAACTTTTTCATGAACCAGATAAAAGTATATCTAACAATCTTGATAGGTGCTTTGTGAGTGGATGAGGCTTGTGTTTCGCGAAATTAAATGTACAATAAACAGAACTTCACAGAAAGCCGTGCTGGAAGAACTGGGTGCTGAATATTCCTACATATTCTGAAAACATTTGACATCAAATGAGGTATTCTATTAATGTTTGGTGTGGAATTTGCTATAATACTCTGATCAGCCGATTATTTTACCATCAGACATAAAACATCTATAATTTCTGGAGGATGTAATATCATATTTTGTTGAGAGCCTGCTATTGATTCAACTCATCAATACATAAAACATCTATAATTTCTGCAGAATGTAATATCATATTTTGTTGAGAGCCTGCTATTGAATCAACTCCGGGAGGTATGGTTTCAGCTTTACGACGCGTCTTTGTACAAAACGTCATAAGTGGAAGCAGTACCTGGAGAAGACATTCAGGATACAAGTAAGGGCTTATGGTAGTTCGAAGAGTTGCATTCACGAGCCCTGGCCTGACTGTAATTGATCTTTTCCTCCGGGGATACCTCAAATAGAAGGTGCATGTGATCCTCTCCAACATTGCAGGATCGTTGAAAACGCATTGTGCATGCTTCTGTTAACATGTCACCAAATATGTTAAAAGGTGTGCAATGTGAAGTTCAAACAATCCAGAACATTCCAGACAGAAGCAGCCCAGATGTACATTGTAGCTGATGAAAAGAAGTTTCAACATCTATAGTAAAAGGGGGTGGTGTTTTTTTTTGCTATATATTTTTTCCCTATATATAAAATCGTTTCGTCACGTCACATTGTAGGAAATCATGAACTAACTAAGCCTTTTTTTTTCAAAGTCCACAAGTTGTATTTTGGAACTAAATGAATGATGTTCTATAACTTTGTAATTCATTGTTTTGCCGATCTTTTACCATTTTCAAGATATTACATCTAACTGCACACACTTCCCACCAAGGGCGTTGTAAGTGGTCTCATCTAGTAACTCATACCCAGTTTACCATTCCCAGACACCCATTTCAAGACGATTGTTTTAACAGTTCGGACGAGAAGTGAAGAGAGAGAGAAACAGACATTACCAGGCACCCTGTTCATGATATATATATATATATACTGGGTGCCTGGGTATATATATATATATATATATATATATATATATATATATATATAGAGAGAGAGAGAGAGAGAGAGAGAGAGGTAAAAACTTATATTAAAATCTATAATGTTCATATAAATGCACGAAACTTATATGTGAATAAACAAATAATGAATGACATAGTTATAGTAAAAAATAAATATAAGAATTCTTAGTGTAAATTTAAAACTAGTAAAAAATAATATTATTGCTAAAATTACTGTATTTATAAACATTTATTTTTTTAGTTGTTGTAAGAATAATATTAAACAATACAAAAATTCTAATAAGCATGTAAAAATAATTAAACTACTCGATTATATTAATAAAATGAACAAAAATTAATGTGTAGAAAAGAAATATGTAATTTAAAATATACACTTTCTATAAAAACGCAACTAAACCTACAAGGCACAAAAGTAAGAAAAAAGAAATATAAATAAATTTCGGAAATAGAGATAATTTAATTCATTCAAATTAATTTAATTCTTTAACTCAATTTAATTTAATTCATTAACTCAATTTAATTTAATTCATTAACTCATTTAGATTGGAGAACGTGCATCTATACTATAGATAAGTGTTATGGATCAAGTCCTTCCACTTCAGCAATTACTTTATAACAAAATTGTATATATACAAAATTCAAGCAAAATTCTTAATTCAAAAGAGCAATAAAAAATAAATAAAAAGAAAGTATGAACTAAGAAATCAAAATTCATCTTAACCAAATTAAAGTAATCTATTAAAATTAATTTATAACATTTATACACTTTATTAAATACGTATAACTTCAACAGTTATAATACTCTTACCATCTCAAGCCTTGTAATTTTCTTAAGCAACCCATCCAATAAAACACGAGAATTGATTTTAGCCCCAAACTAAATTTGATTGATTGGTTGTGTTGAAACAGAGTTCACATTTACTTATTATATATATATATATATATATATATATATATATATATATATCTGTGTGTGTGTGTGTAACTGAGAGTTAAAACTTAAATCACAACTGAACCAAAAAGAAAAAAGGAAACATACACTAAACCATAAAATATACTAAAATAGATGAATAAAAATTGTAGGTAGAAAAGTGAATGAAAATGCATTGTTCAAATACTTCTATAAAAGAAAAAAATTATATGAAATTTGAAAGAAATAAAATTAACAGAAAACTTGATAAATACTACAAGATAAAAAAAACGAAATATAGCTGTTGAAAAATGTACAAATCCAAAAATTCGAAGAAAAATCGAAAACTTGAAAATAAGTACATTGAGTTATAAGAGGTATTAGACTCCGTTAAGCTGGGTTATTCTTGAATTATTGACCAAATTATCCCCATCAAAAAATATACTGTTAAAAAATGGTTATAAAACCAAAAATACATTTGAAAAGAATTTTGAAACAAAAGCAAAATGATAAAAAAAAAAAAAAAACAATTAAGAAAAAAATAATACAATCCCAAAGTGCTTAAAACCCGAATCTAATGCATCTATAAAAAAAAACTTATTATAAATTGAAAAGTAAGCCGAAATAAGAAAATTTTTGCATGAGCATATCACCACGTTGTAGGAAATCTGCAAACATGGAGTACAAAATACATATACAAATCTAAGCAATAAATTGTTCATGAACTTTCAAATATACTTTACATTATTATTCATTTTCTTATTGAAAACTATGTATGCATATATTGCAAACCAAACACAGTCATGAAAATACAGAGAACACAAATTTAAAAGAGATATAAGCGTGGATTGCATTTCCAATAAAGAGAGCTAAAAAGGGAAAATAATTATAAGCGTTTGACGTCCTTGAGTAGAGAACTGAATCAATATTTTACCACCATATATATTTATCCTCTTAAAGATTAAACTGACAGAATATAGAAAACAATTTATCGTCCCTTATCCTAATATTTCCGGGTGGTTATTTTCATACATCATATTTCTGTTTAATTTTAGACCACACCCTTGAGATAAAAGCTTTATATTTCCCTGAACAAAGTTATTGGTGTTAAGTCACTAAATTAATAAAAATGCTGTATAATATGTTTCAACATTTATGTTTCATTAGGATGCTTCAATATTTAAATTGTAGCACAGTTGGTAAGTTCTTGTTAGGTAAAAAAAAAATCAATGCAAAACATGAACAAGGGCTGTTCAGGAAATTTTACGTAATTATTTGATTTTATGTAAAGTTGATTTTTGTTCGAAAAGTACTGTTGTACTCTAACTAAGTACTGTTGTACTAAGTTTCTCTTTTAAAAAAGTGAAATGTATACATCATACACTTAACGAGGATATTATTAAGATAACAGTTTACATGAAGAGTTTTGCTTAGTAATTAGTTCTCTATCTAAATTTCTTTCATTTAATCTTGAAGATATTACAACTGCATTAAAAAGTACATTTGTATATTTATTTAAGCAATTTTTATTCATAATTGAATGTTCGTATATTTATTCAAATCATTTTTCATACATAAAAGTATGCACTCAAGAAAAGTTTGAATTACATAGTACTGAAGGGGGAAATTATAGGTCGCATTTCAATATTAGAGTTTTAAGTAAATAGTTAATAACTTTCAAGTAATTATTTTGCATTATTTAGATTTCTACGGCCAAAGAAGTGTTGAATTCTCATATACAATTATTTTTATTTCTAAGGAAATTTAAAGCAATACATTTGCTGAATTTTTACTAACTCTAAGGAATAACTAAATTACGACGTGAAAAAGAAAGGTTAAATACCCCGAACATGTGTAATGCTTCTCACAAATGATACCTCTTCTGTCATTTATAATAGTCATATTTACCTAACTATACATTTTTTCATTAAGTACGATAATATAAGAAGAAATTAAAAAGTTCTTATTTTTGCATCTTTTTTACAAAATTGAAAACATTTTGCTTAACAAGTAAATGTTATTCTTTCAAAAGAAGCATCGAACGTCAAATTCATTTAGTATAAATCAACAAAAGACATCTGAAATTACATAATTTTATTTCACGAAGAAATTAAATGTGCCTTTCATTGCATCTGATTTCCATTGCATACTTCTCAAGTAAAATATCAAGACAATGCAAAATTGCCTTCATAATAATTCTTAAGTAATATAATTGGAGGAATATCATGTGTTGTGTTTTCTGAAAAATGTTAGTTAATGTATAGTGAACTTTTAGGGTAGAAATACACTTTACTTTATTTGCCCAAGATACAGATGTGGCTATCATTATTTATTAAATTCAATGCATTCAATTACAATAACCAAGTTCTAAATAAAGATTTACCGTACCATATCGATTGAGTTTAAACATTATTTATTTAAACGTAATTATTAACGAAGTGGAGTTAAAAAAAATTAAACTGACTAGTTTAAAAGGTGATCGGAGCAAAAAGGATGGCCTAATCTAGAGAGCACTGCATTTTTTTTTTTTTTTTTTTTTTTTTGTTCTATTATTCACGGCTTCCGCTCTCGAGACCTTCTTGGTCGGATGAGAAAAAGGGGAGAAGAGGGAAGGGGGCTACATAAGCTGTGCTTTCTTTGAACTATCAAAATTATACAGTGCGATATATTGTTAAAATGGAATTGTAGGCATTCTTTAGTCGTGCAATGAGCAGTTGGTTTCCCATTGGATGATGCAGGTGGAGGTTAAGAGACAAGTCTTGAAGGTAATCCGGACACACTTGGCAGCAGCAAATGGCCGAGGAATATTGGTTGCTCGGTTGCAAATAGGAGTGACTCTATTGACTGCTCAGATGTGTGCTATTTGGATATAAGTGAAGCGACCTGAGCAAGTGCAGCGCAGAACTATTCGATTTACGTGTTATCAGATTTCAAATAGAATTTTAAAATTTTAAATAGAAATTATGAGTGATTTTTAAAACTTTAAGATTCATATTAGTTTATAGAATCAAGACGGGTTCTTCTAGGTCTTCTCTTTTGGAGGAGCAATGTATTCTTTTATATTTAACATGCTAAGATTTTCAGAATTACAGAAATTTTTAATGTATTTTCTGATAGTAGGGGTTTTAATTGTTTTTCTTGAGTTTCTAATGTACCATCTTCCTTTAATAATCACTATTAGGATTGAATTTTTAGTATTTTTAAGAAGTTTATTCCTTTTCATTTATCCGTACATCCATATACTAGACAGGCATAAAAAAGTATTAGATATAAAAGGGAAATGTACTAAAGTGGCTTGTTTTTAATTGTCAATTTAGTATTCAGACATAATAAAGGGAAGATTTTACATTTTATTTTCCGAAGCGTTCCTCACTTTTTTACTATATGTAGTTTCCAAATCGGTGTTTTATCTAAAGGGATTTCTAAATACTTAGTATAAAGAATAGGGGAAGAGTACTGTTCTTTACTTTGACAAAAGACTTTTCAATGTTAATTATTTCCTAATCATCAAAATATTTTTCTAGTGGGATGCAATTCCAAGGGGCAATTATATAATGCTGGCACATATGTGATGTTTGTATACACGTTTATTGTCATGAGATTGTACTGCAGGATGTCATTTATATATAAACTGAAAAACTAGGGACCTTGGAGGACCCGCATAGATGCTTGTGAGAGAGGAGAATACATTGTGTACATTTGAAATGGTCTCTAAGTGATGAAT
Organism: Nephila pilipes; assembly: GCA_019974015.1. Taxonomy (NCBI): domain Eukaryota; kingdom Metazoa; phylum Arthropoda; class Arachnida; order Araneae; family Nephilidae; genus Nephila; species Nephila pilipes. The sequence continues at coordinate 214,090 of BMAW01094661.1, forward strand.
GAGTGTGCCGGGAAAGGAATTTTTGATAACTTTATTTTAGAGTCCTTGTAACCAGACCTTGTCAAAGGCCTTTTGGAAGACTGCTCCTGCTGTTTTATTGTGTTCGAACCCTGAGAAGTTCAGTTGTGCTTATTTGAGAAGCGAGTTGACAGTAGAGTTTTTCAATTAAACCACATTGATTCGAGACTGTGAGCTTATATATTTTGATAAATATGGTCTTTGAATATTTGGGGGATGGGGCAGGGCAATCCCTCGGGAAGCCTTAAGATATTCGTACACCTACGGACAAATTTTTTTGAAATACATTAACATTTGCTATCATATATTTTCAATGTTGAAATATAACCTAAAACTTTGAAAAATACATTTAATATTCTAGTTTTCTATTCAAAAAACTTCTTAGAGTGGAAAACAGTGATAATAGTACACATAAACTGATTATCAGAATAACACTCACAGCTCAAAAGTAAGCAAAATTACCATTATTCTATAAATTTTATTTTATACATTATAACAGTTTTGGTGGAATATTACTTTCATGATGAAAATCATATTACTAGAACTTCTATTGTGTTTCGAGTCAAATAACAGAGTAAAATCAAAAAGTAAATTGTAACAATACATGTTTTATACCTTTATTACTAAAACCATATCCATTTTACAACCATTAAAGTAGCGGGGGTTCTTAAAAATTACATAAAGAAGATACTGGTAAAATTTAAATTAATTTTGTTCGTAACATTTTCTGATATCTACATTGCCATATGCAAACATGTCAAGAAAACTCATTTTGAGAAATAGCAAAAACAAACTTCCAAATACAATTTATAATAATAAACATAATAAAATATATTTAAAATGCCCCTGATTTATACATAACACCTTCTTTGCTTTCTAACACATTAAATTTTTTTCCTAAGAGATCTTAGTATTTTTCAACGCTGCTTTACACTTGGATTGAATGATATTTTGAATCAAAAAAATCTACCATTGTCAAGATGTTTTTACGAATTCAAAGTTAAATAATTATGAGTTATATTAAGTTTATTTAAAATGTCAACACAGCCCTTGTACCCATCATTAAATTGTATCATAGCATCCAAAGCACCAAATTTTAAAGTATAAGGCACACGAAAACTTATTTCTGTATCCTTTGCTATATAATGCCATTTAAGCATTAATTGGCATTCTGAGTCTTACTATGAAAGCTGACAAAAATTTTCTAGAACATAGTTCTAAGTATGTATGTTTAATCATATTTAGTATTTTATTTGGTAAGCCATATTTTCTTTGCCCTTTTTGCCGCTTGACAGTACTCGTAGATAATAACACAAGCTATCTTTCCCGAAAGGGCACTCACTGTCACTGCATTTGTTTGCTTGTTTATTTCTTTAAAATTGCTTTGGCACACATGATCTGCTTCAGGTGTTTCCTATTCAATGCATTTAGACATTCTGGAAATATTTCTGTTGATCGGACAATATGATGACACTATTTTAAGGGTCACTTGTTTACCAGTGTCAATTGATTAAGCAGCAACACCCTCATTCATAGAAGTGCAACTTCTTCGCTGCTATGTTCTATCAACTGAAAACCACATTTAGCTATTTTATTTCTAGAAGAATGCCTAACCAATATTTCATAATTTTATTTTTTCACTGACAGTTCACTTACTTCTGAAATCACAGACATAAGCTTACTCTCATGATTGATGTATGCGGTTTTACTGAGTCTGAATAAATTTAACGTTCCACATAATTTATATGCATCAGTAAAACCTTTACCAATTTGTCGCATAGCATAAGCAAATCTTAAATTTACCTCAGGATTGCTTAATGTCTTCTTTGAGCAGGAAAGTCCAATGCAAAAGTCACAATGTTTACATTTTAAAACAAAACTTAAGCTCAATCCATTTCTACTATCTTCATGTAACAACAAACTTTCATGAAAGCATTCGAGGCAATAAAGTTGTAAAAATAAACTTAGGATGACTTCTACATTAATAATTTGATTACTAATTACTGGTTTAATTTCATATTCTTTGATTCCTTCATCGAAAATAGCAGAAATGCTCAACTTTGAAGCACTGGTATTAGTTTTTTCACTATTATTTTTGGAATGATTTTTAGCAAATCCATTCCTCTGAAATCTGTATTTCCTTTAATTATTCATTCAGCATTACCTTTTAAAAAAAAAATAATAGAAGATTTCAGCAATAAGAAAAACTTAAACAGTATTTTATTACAATAAGCTTATGTAAGCCAAAAATTATGTAAAGATGTAAAAACACTACTGTTTTCTTGCCAGATTCTGGATAAAAATATATTTAAAGATATGTTGTCAATTATATTTTTAAACATTCTGGAAACTCAGATTCATATTTTAAAAATTATTTATTTTTACTATTGTACATTCAAATGATATTTAAAAAATAAATATATAAACAAACATTTTTTCCTACTTTCTGACTGAAGACACGTACTTCCTGTTTTAGAGATTTCCTACCGAGTAAAAATCAAATCCCTGTAACTTAAGTTCTAAATAATTTAAAACACTATTGGAAAGAAAAAAGATTAAATTATAAAATAACATTGAAATTGCAATTGTAAAGTATCGCAATTGTTGACAAAAATGACACTTTAAAGGTGCACTTATGCCTTAAATAGAGATTAATTGGTCACGCTCGCTTGTCCCCCAAATTGGGTGACATTACACTACAATTTTTGCTCAATTTTATCAAAAAAAAAATTATATCGCATATTCCGTACAAATTCGTTTCTGATGAGTCCCATCTGTAAATTAAAAACTGCAGAAAACGATATATAATTAATAAGGTATTGTAAACCATCCCATTAATATGTTAACTTTATTTCTAATTTGGGATAGAAGCATGCCGTTTTTTTTCTAGATCCATCATTAATTACACTAGTGGTCTTAGGGAATGATATAAACTCAAAGTAGTAGGCTTTTAATCAATTTTACCTATACTTTGTAGTTCAAATAATCTAATAATATAAAAATTTCTCCCTTGCACATTGTAAAATGCAATATATCATTGAAAACAACTGCATATAAGTATAATACGGAAATCAATTCTACTTGAATTTTATAAATATTTAAAATTAACCTAATATAATCTATGTCATAGTATATATAATTTGTCATATATTTTCATGCTATAAAATAAAAAGAAAATATCTTGCAATTATATACTTAATTATTAAATGACATTTTTATTACTGAACACAAATCTTATTTAAACGTTATTAATTTCTCATTCAAGTAATAACGTTAAAAGAATAAAATTAAGAATAAATATAATTTTGTTGGCTATTAAGTTTTGACAAATAGCTTAATTAACAAGCCTATTTAAGGTCTCATCTCATATTCTGAATGTATGAAATGAAATTAATTCCTGATGTTCTTTATTCTTTAGTTATTTACTTATTTAATTCTACTGAGAATCAAGGGTTAAAGCTTACATGGCAATGATAATGAAAATAAAATGAAACATTAGAAACTTTGAAATGTTAATAAATGATAAATTAATCATAATTTCAAATAAACTATAGAATATAAGTGAAATATAATTGACTCATAATAGTTATCAGTAATTAATAAAAAGAGAATGAGTGCATATGATATACATATTTTCTCGTTCTCTTATAAAAAAAAATCAAAATTTATTAATTCATCCTTGTACTACTTTACTGAAAGTTATCTACCAAATTTTTATATTTTATGAATAAAATAATGAAGTTTTCAAAATGTAAAAGAGCTATTTAAATTACATCTCAAGTTTATATAAATTATACATATCTTTTAATGCAGAGATTTAAAAAAACAGTAATAATCATTTAAAAATATAATAATATTTTCTAATGGTTTTTTTAAGTTTTAATATTTTAAAAGAACATTTCAAGATTTTATTTCAAAGCATACAAAAGCATTAAAACGAAATCAAATGGAGTGTTTCCTTATATCGTTTAATGAAACAAATGATTGTAATCATAAAGAAAATAAACATAATGTATTCATGGATTAGTAGATTTTTTTTAAAGTAGTAATGCACTTTATCGTATACTATTTTTATATTTTTCTTTTTAAAATATTTTTATCTATACGAAACTTTTCTCGAAATGTAAAATCAACACTGTTCTCAAGAGAGAAAGGAATATACTTATACGTTCCTTTCATGGATCAATTAGTCAGATAATGAATAATGTGCAAAGAGTAATGATTTCATGCGTAACTAACTTAAATCTCAGATTTTCTGTTGGGAATAAACATTTTTTCTTCCATTTAAGAAATGTAAAATGATTCAGATGAAATTCCGAGTAACATAAATTACCGCTACTCGAGTGACTTCAAAGGCTTATGACTTATTCACTTCATAGCGTAGTTAGCGAAAGAAATTAAAATATGGATCTTCAAGAAAATTTCAGTTTTTCAAACTAATAATAATTTTCATAGCTGTTTCTATCAAACATTTGTAGGATATACTGTTCTAACAATGAATATTAATTTTATGATTATTTATTTCTTGTTTGTATTGCTGCAGTTCCTAATATTGAGTACTTATAATAATGAGAAGCTTTTTCTGACAAATTTATTTAACTATGGTAATAAATAACTCAGCCTAGTGATTTAATTTTTGGAAAGTAAAGAATAAAATTAATATCCCGAATTTAAAAGCGACGAATTATAACATGTCCCACATTAACACGACGATTTTAATTCCATTTAAATTCATTACATTTTATTACATATTTATTTAAAAAATTTACAATAAATAAATTTATAGCTTACAAATAAAGTATTTTGTATATTTGGCAAATACTTAACTATAGAAAAATATTACAAACCTATTTTGCAATGTGGTGAAATTGAATAATTTTTTTTTTTTAATTTCACTTAAAATTTTTATTTAGTTATTTTCTTTAACATCTCAATAATGATTCTCATTTAAAATTCAAATCAAAGGCTGATCTAAGAAGTTAATGATCTGAATAAATATTAAGGGTAAAATAATTTTTGATGTACTTAAGTATTTAATTTATATGTTTTGGTTCTTCTACAGCTTTAAATATTTTTCAAATGCCTTTTAATATGTTATGAATGTAAATGAATTGGGAACGTAATTAAAATTCAAAATATTGTGTAATATAAATAATGAAGACAATGTAGCAAGTTTACACCATTTTTATAATATTATGATGTCATATTTAATCAAAACGATCCTCATCTCTATGTCAACTTTCTTTTCTTTAAGAATGCATTATTCTGAGGAATGTAGAATAGTAGACATAAAGCCAAAATAGTTATGTATTAAATCTTTAAAATGTATACTAAATTCTAATATTTATAAATTTCAGAAAATGACTGTTACTGAATCCATGCAAAAAAGAATCATTTGGTAATTATTCTCTCAACTTCCTGTAACTTTTTGTTATTTTCTTTCATTTTTCAAAACTATTCCATACTAGGATTTAAAAGGTAATATTTCTTCATGTATGAATTATTCTGATTTCATTTTTTTATAACTGTTTCGTACATACTCAATTTGAAAAACGAATTTGATAAAATTTCGCTTTCCCTGATTCTGCTTTCAGAATAAGCAGTAAAAGCCGTTGTAGTTCGGTCATTAGGGTAGAAAAAAGTAAGGTTTTTCAAATATTCTATTTTAAATTTTCCAAACATTGTATCTAAACATTAGTGGCTTCTATAAGTTTAACAGAATCAAGAAAAAAAATTATCTACTGTTTTCAATTACTTTTCTAAAATTCAGTGTGTTTTATTTATATTCATCAGTATATATTGAAATATCTTTGCTTTTATTATTTCAGTACATTTATATAGTATGCTACTTTACAAAATGCATTAGTGTTCTTTTACTTAGAGATGAGAAAGAGATTATTATATATAATTTCCATTGAGAATAAAATAATATTTTTAAACTATTTTCTTTGGTTGGAAACCATCATTATTCATAACTGAAAAAAAATCACAAATAATTAATTTTATTCATTTCTTGAGTGTCAAAATACATTTATTTTTCTCAAATTCCAAGTGAGATACACAAATATTAGAAAGGCAGTATACAAGGATATCTTATTACTTTCATAACAACAAGAATAAAAGCAGTTATTTTACCTCAAAAGGGAATGTCATTATGTGTTTATACCAGTAATAAATGTATGAAGCATTCGAAAACTTGTATGTTTTCGGAACAATAACATGACGTTCTGTGGGAAGACTAGAATCACAAGAGAAACTCAATTGTTATTCTACACCTTGGTTTGGTAACCATGGAAACAAATGCGTCTCTGAAAGAAAAGAAAAGAAAGACGAAGCTGTAGGAGTAAGATCAAAAGTAGGATGGAAGGGAAAATGTCACAGATATACTAGAAAGTGGTACCCATTAAAGAGAGGAGAAAGAAATAAAGCAACTCTAGATTTTCTTAGAACACGATATTGTTTTTTCAATTCTGATCAACGCTCTCTTTTTGAAAAATTAAAAAGTATGATAAAGTTAGTCTTTTTTTTCGAATTTATTGTGCATTCTGATATAATTGAAAATAAAAATTGATATATTTCTAAATATAAATGTTCCTGTTTTGTTATAATAACCTGAATATTGCAATTTAATTAGAAAATTGCTTCCAACGTTCGATTATGGAATCTGCTTTATTGGACTCGATTGTTAAAATTAATTCTAATTTATCTCAAATTCATAAATTTTGTCTTGGAATAGAATATAACTCCGAAATCGAAGAGACGAAAGTGTGTTTCATTTAACAACACATATAATATAGCAATCACAAATGAAACTCCTTAAAAGTATCTGTATATAAACAATCTATTTAGCTGCTTTTAACTTCGAAAAATATAAGAATAAGAGGATAAATATTTAATGAATCTAGGTCAAAAAATGAGGTTTTCGAGTGTTTTTTCATGTTAAAAAGATTTGCTTTCTTAGAGGGTATTTGAAAATGTTGATTTATAGTTCTTGTTAGGCTAAAACGACATCGTTCAAAAATTTATTCAATCAGATATATTTAAAATCCCAGTGAAATGATGAAATGCTCTAATTTTATTCCATTTTGAGCATTATCAAAAATATGTGACTTTTCTTTTAAAAAAGGGTTGTGCAAAATGGAAAAAAATCAAATAACTTATTTTCACTAAATAAAATAAATAATAAGATTCAAAAATAATAATGGAATTAATTATGCAGTCATTGAAAATAAATCACCCGTAACAAATGTTTTTGATTCTCATCGCAATCAGAACAAATTTCTGTTACCATTGACGATACTGCTGAAGAAATAAATCACAATTATACTGAATAAATGAACTATAAATGGAATTCCTTTGACTAAACATTAATTTTTCATTATATAATAAACCCAAATATCAAAGTTCTTAAGAATTTCTGAAAGGCTCCTGAGGAATAGGAGTGTAAAAACAGTTTCCCGAAAAATTGATTGAATATCCCAAATGTGTGTATCGGCATAAAACGATTTATTTAGCATTTTTAAAACTATTGCACCAATCAAACTAGCTTATAAATTGTAATTTTGCACCATTTATTGCGCAAAGAAATTTGTTTTACTGCCGTGTAATATTATTTCCAAATATCTCTGGAGCTAACGGTAAGAAAGAAAATAAATTTGTGAAACAGACCAATTACAGAACGTTCACTCTGATTGAGAAGAAATTGGTAAAACTCTTTTTATAAGTTAATTAACTACATTAATTAAGTTAATTAATTTAACCATTAAAAGCATAATTTATTTCCTTAACAGGTATTTACAATAACACATTTTGCCCAGCTACTGTGGAAATTATTAAGGAAACCTTAACTTATATTATTTAAATAATTTGTATGATTATAAATGTCATGATAAAAATATTTTTTAAGATCAATATCAACAAAACATTAATCATTATATTCTGGAAGTTTCAGTACATATATTGTGGAAACAAAGTATACTAATTTTGAAACGTTATTCGTCATATTTTTGATGAATTATTTCATGTATAAACGTCCCACACTAGCGAACACAACGAGCTCTTGACATCGAAAATACAATATCGAGCTACTATTAGACGACAAACTAGAATATTGGTACTTTATGCACCCATACCATTTCACTTTGAAGCTCATGTAATTTGATGGGTTGTTGTCCTTTTTTTTTCACAACAGTTTTTAGTAAAATATACTTTTGACTTCCTGATTCAAATGAAACATCTCCGGAGGTAATATCTTCAACTAATGTAATTATTTGCACTCTTCAATATTTGTAATAATATAATGGGTGTTGTGTGAACTAGAATTGGCATTTAAGAATTATAGAAATCTAGCTTACCTATCAGAAAAGCGACCTTCTTTTTTCGATATTCTGGAATTAAATTCACTAGCTTCCCATAAGCAAATTAGTTTATTTCTAAGATGTCACAAAGCATTTAACACAGAGTATAATATAAATTTTCGCAACTAAATTTCAAAGTCTTCCACTTCGTACAGTACCCTCTTCGAGGAAGAACGAACGTCTAGAGAGCTTCTCCTATGGGATGTAGCTCTTTCTATTCTCTAGTTTCAACACTTGTTTGAATTTCAACTTCTAAACTCATTGTATCCTTTTAATTTCATCGAGATATTTTTCGAAATAATTTGTGGCAAAAAATGTGTCTAGTAAGAAAGCATGATTTTTTCTGGCATTTTAATATATGATGCATTTTCATTTTTAGCTATGCATTTTCCATCAAATATTAACAAACAAAACTTTCTTTTTCATCTTTTTATGCCAAAGAAATTATCTCAGTTTACAATATATATAATCCTTAATAATTATTTTTCAATATATACATTTTGTTCTGCATAATTTTCTCCTCAAGTACAAAATGTGGCTATCAAATAACAGTTGTAAAACATTTTATTTTGATGTCATATATATATATACGTATTATCACCTTCAATACACACAACTCGTCTATCCGTACAATGCTCCATGAGAATCTTCCTTTGTTCAAAACAGTGCTAGAAGTCTTCTGTCAACTCTTTCAGGAAACGTGCTTCTTTCTTTTTCAAAGCATCTACGGACGCGAATCTTGTTCCTTTTAATGCAGATTTCACCTAAAGAAACCTATAGACGTCTCATGGCGCAAAATAATGGCAAATAAGGCGAATGGTCTAATACTGGGATGTTGTACTTGGCTAGAATCTTTTTGATAGACAATGCAGAATGACTTTGCTTCCACAATTCTGGTCATTTTTTCCTTATTCTTTAACATAATTTAGCAAGAACATGAGGTTAGTAATGTTGATTAATATTTTGAACTTCAGGAACCCAGTGAAGGTACAAAATCCCATGAATATAAGAAAATCATCACCGCTTTGAATTTTTATTTACTCATACAATCTTTTTCAGCGCACGGTGACGATGGACTTTTCCAATGCAAGGATTCGCTCTACGTTTCAAAATCATAAGTAAAATACCCAAATTCTTCACACGTGATTAACCTTTCCAATAAGTTTCTATCATTTACAATGATATTTAAAATGTCAGTACAAATATTTTTACGGGTTTCTTGTTGTTCCAACGGGAGAAATTTGGGCACTATTTTAGCACACACTTTTTACATGTTAAAATTGTTATGCAAAATTCTCTGTACGGATTCTTTGTTAACTCCTATAGTCTCAGCAATCACACGAAAATTTAACCGATGATCAAATCAGGTTACCGATTTTTTCGTTATTGTCATCTATTTTTGAGGCGGAAGGGTGATCTTCTATGTCTTCTCGGACATCTTAAAAACGCTTACCTCCCCCCACCCACCCCCCAAAAAAACGTGCACGCGATACGCTTGGTTCGGTTTTATTAACTTCGCACTAGAAGCAACACGATGGTTATTGGCGACGGACCTAGTAATTTCGAACCTCAGTCGAGTGACGAGGATGACACCTGAGCTGGCACTCCCCTCTCCTAACTTCCACACCACGCCAAGTATTTGATACGCATTCATTGCTTTACCCTCCTTTCAATAAATTAATTGTTTCAGTAGTGGTTTTTCAAGGTGTCATGTGAAATTTCACAGCAATTCGTTGCTCACGCATCAATTTCCTGGCTAAACAAAAAAATTATTCACAGTAGAGGAAATCACTGCATTCGAAAGAGATGGTTCGCCGTTGAACAGCTATCGGTCGCTGGCATTTGGTGCATGAGTACTACTGTTGCAGCATTAGTCTCGTTATTTGATAACCACTCCACATGCATTTCCAGAAAATACGTTTTGCATCATGACGTTGAAATTTTACATGTTTTAAAAAATTTACTGTAACTTTATTTTTGCATTTTTATTGTTATTTATTAATCTTCTGACTTTTAATAAATCCCTTAGCAAAATAAGCCATAAAATTGTTCCTTAGTCTTCAAAATTAATGGAACATAGATTATCGTGTTTGGTCGTGAAAAAGATTATCAAGCAAGAGGGCTCCTTCATCGGAAGTAGGGTGCCCGCCTTTTTCTGGTATATTTCTCTGATCATTCCTCTACTTGGTTCCTTATTCAAAGAGGTCACGCTTGTTCGCTGCAGCTGCGGGATCAATGTCAACAATAAGGGAGAACATGCTGACCATTAATTAGCGTAAATCTTGTCTAACCCTAAGCAAGTCACATATGTATCTTTATTCTAGACATTAAACTTTCTTCTGAGTGTCTTCTAACTAGGTTCACAGAAAGTTGTGACGAAAAGTGATTTTTTTTTCCCAAAAAATCTTATTTTAGATCAATTTGCGTTTCTTACTTCGAGTTAGAAATTAAACAGGAAAATATTTTAAAATGACGCAGTTTGTAAGCTATATTAAACATGCATAAGTATTTTAAGAATATTAATTTCGGGAACGTCTTTCTACATTATAAAATTTAATAAGTAGAACTTTTTTTCAAAAACTTCTGTGTTTTTTCTATAAGTAATGATATTGAAAATATATTTAAATTATTTTCGAGGAAGAAAATGATAAAAATCAATGAAAATGTTAAATTTAAAATTCATAAAGATGAAGAATCCGATATTTTTTAACAATTCATATATACTATCATATACTTATCTTTCAATACATTCTAATAATTTCTTAACAAGAAGCGTTTAATATTTGTATTATTGATATCAACATACGTATCTGTTCTGTTAGCTTAGAATATGACTCAAATGCATATAACAATAATAGCAGCTTAAAAATTTTAAATTATTATAGTTCATTAATTTATAAGTAGCTAAGCATTTTGAAATCCTTTAATGTATATGAAATTGTACCAATTTCAAAGAATCACAAAACGTATCTTTATATTCAGATTGTACAAGAAATTATTTATATTTTCGCAGTTATTTGATTAATCATACATAAGTTTCTTTCTCTCACTCTCACTCTCTCTCTCTCTCTCTTATTTATACGCTTAAAACACTATAATACTTAATAATACATAAGTGTAATACTTAATGCTTCACAATTCACGTGAGCCAAGCATGTTAGTAAGTTCTCTTAAAATTTTAATCGTAAAGAAATACCCTTCAAACCATAAAGATTTTTAAATCCTTGGGAGTTTTTTTAATGCATTCTAATTTTGTAAGTTGACTTGTGTTATAAAAATGTGTTATTAATTTTAATCTTAACAAACTGTATATTGTTTTTGCTTATTAAGTCTACTAAGCTGTGAAACTTATTTATAGTCCTCCTAAGCATTACATAAAATAAAGGTATTGAAGAAATCTATTATGTTTCTGAGGATATTTTTTTTCACTTCCACTATTTATCTCTCATATTAATTTCTAAAAATTAAATAAAGTAATTAGGAAGTTGGGAGCTTTATTAAAGTTTTCATGTTCAATTTTTAACATTAGTGTTTCGGAGGTTTTACGATAAAATATTTTAAAGAGTCGGAGTGCAAAATATTTTTAAATAAAGCTTTTATTAAGAAACTTTAAAGTAAACTAGCTGAGACATTTATATAGTGTTCATTTATTTATGTAGCTATTTTTACTAATCATTTATATATTAATTCTCAATAATAAGTCTTTTTGAATTAATAGTCAAAAGATTTTGATATGATAAATGAGAGAAGAGATGCAAATTATTCAATGTTATGATAAAAACATACTTTTAAATAACTTGGTCACCTAATGAGATTTATAAATGCTTTTATTCGAATAAACATCGCCATTGAACTACGCAAGAGAGCTGCTCATGGACCTTTTAATTTTAAGCCACTGTAAAATGATGAAGATTATGTTTGAGGTTATATCTCACTCTCAACTTCTACATCAAGTTGTAACTTTTAAGGAACCTACCCATTAATATAAATCACGTTCTTGTCTAAGCTACCACGGCTCATATTAAATCTATATAGCTAAAAGTAAATAAAATAACTGAAAAAAATTAAACTCTAATAGATCCTGTTACATTACTTTCTTCAATCTTAAGCAAAAACTATTTAAAATGGTCAAAATGAGTTTGCTTTTATATTCTTTATGTAGGTAATTCATTGAATATGCTTCCTTAATGGTAATATGTTTGGAAATTAAAGGAGGATGGTAAATAACAGAGTATGACAGCCAATACAACAGTGAGTAATTTAAGCGGAGATTATAGTGTTAACGTTGTCAATAATTTAGCTCAAATCTGAAGTCAAAGGGGGTAAACTCAGTGTCAAATTAACAGATCGGTTCATCCTTTTCAATGTAATAGTATACGAGTTCTGTCTCGTGAATAAATAGTTACAGTTTCCTATAGGATTTCAGCGACCCACATCAATATTGAATGATTATATGCAAAAGATAATTCCGTAAGTTGATGCATAGTTAAATTGATGTTTAAAGCAATATTTTATATTTATTTCTTTTTGTATAAATAGAATATTTGAAGCATTTATTGAAATATATAATTCTTTTTTGAGAGAAGAAATATACCTTGTATCGTGTAACTCTAAAACTTAAGTCGGGAAAACGTGTGTGTGCGTGCGTGTGAAATTCTATCAATTTTATCAAAACAGTAAAAAATATTAGACTACCGTAAGAAAATCAAGATATCAATCAAGACTTTCTGAAAATCAGTATATGGAAACATGTTTAGAATCCTTCATATTAAAAAGAAAAATTGCCCCGTTCATCCAAGTTCCATATTACAAAATAAGCTTCACATTAAATTGAAATTTTTATATCAGGTGGACGTCCTCGGTAGTTGAGTAGTCATAGTGCGAGCTTTCGGCTGGTGTTGTTTCAGCCGAGAAATTTATTGGAGTCTTAATGTCCCTTAAAACTCGCGATATTTCAGTACGTTATGCCGCTTATTTCAGTGTTACATTTTAACATTTATTAAAATAAGTTATCCAAAAATACTTTTTTGGGTATATATATTGAGAGTTTGTGTGATCGGAATATATTCTCAAAATAGGAACGTATTTCTTTTTCTTACGCAGCAGCATCCATACAGCCCCCCTAATGTTTTTGTTACTGCAAAAAAAAAATCAGCCCAAAACCAAGCTTCGAAAAAAAATTTAACATAACTAAAAAAACAGAATTATAAATGAACAAAGTTAACCAGAAGTATGACTCATAATTGAATCAAGTAAATAATAATCATACAAACTCCCGAAAAACCATTTTGTTGTAAAACAAAATTTAATTTTTAACGAGTTAACCACAACGAACTTTCAAATTATAAAACTAGTATATACATAATTTAATTTTAAAATATTAAGCAAAACTGGTACAATAATAACCAATGTTTAAAACTTAATTAAAACAATTTCTTTCGAAACTTCTGTTCTGAAAAATTGCAAATAACTTCTTTTAGATTTAATTGGTTACACAATTCAGTGGTTAACATTGAAGACGTTTTAAACTATTTTCAGTAGACGTCGTTCTTAAAAAAATACTTTTTTTTTTTTAATTTTTAAAAAAAAAATCATCGGCAACAAAACAATTATAGATAATGTTATTAAATTCCTTTAAGAAATGTTCAAATTTGATCCAATTCTAAGAGAAGAATGTTAACTAAATCTTCTTCCTTTGTTAAAAGTGAAGAAATAAAATCTCTTATGTTAGCCAGTTCTCAAGCGTTTAAGATTGAAGGAATTATTATCTGTTATGAAGTTTTTGATATCTTTATAATGTGTAAGTAATGATTTTCTAAATATGACTTTGAGTTTAAGAACATCATATAAAAATTCATAAGAGTCGCTATGACTACTTAGCAATTTGAATCGTAATTCCAATCCACCGACTGTCTGATCTACAGTAAAAGAAAAAAAGTATTCAAATTTATATTTTTGTATAGCACCTCTTATAAAACTAATAGCTTTCATATGAAAAAATATGCGTTGTAGTCTGAAACACATTGACATGCTGTAGTCAATTTAAAGTTTTCCTACGCCTATTTGGCTGGCCAAAATTTTCATCTTCTAAAATAATGTTATCGAGTGATTAAAAGTTTCGAAATAAATGTAGTATTAAAAAAAACTTTTATCCCGAAACTTTTTGAATGAAAAAACTTATTGTCATTCCTTTAAAAAAATACCATTATTCTGGACATAGACTAAACCTTTTGAAATAGTATAAAAGTCGCAAACTAAATTTTTGGAACAAACTGAAGAAAATAGAGAAACATGTTTCGAAAAATAGCATCAGTTATATCAAAAGTTCTTTTTGTTTTGGAGCATATTTTGAATCTTCTAGCATTGGAAATACACTTTGACAACCCCCCTTCTTTACCTTACTTCCGTGCTAGAAATAATTGAGAATGTATAGCAAATATTTTATTGAATTTGGTTTAACAGTTCTCCAGAAAATCCCGATTAAACTTAAATACGTAAAATGAAAAGTTAGGAGAAAAAATCATTGAATGAATTTATGCGAAAGTAACACAGTAAAATCTCAGATTTTTTTTTTAATATGTAATGTTTTATGTTATCCAAAAACTTTATTTTTTTTTTTTTTTTTTTTTTTTTGTTATTTAAGTAAGCATCAGATGCTACTTTTTCGTTCTGTAATTACAAGAAAATATAAATTTGAACTTTTTCATGTCATCTTACTACCTACACCCTTGTATATAGCTCAAAATAATTTACAACATTAATAATTATGAGATGAAGAAATTGGTGATACATCATATTTTGTAAGTATATCTAAATTATTTTATTTTAAAGAATTAGCTTAAAATAATTTTATTTGTAAAATATAAAATATCTAGCAATATTTATAGAATAGTCTCTAGCTAATAGAACACAGCACTCTATTTCTTGTTTATTTTATTTTCTTATGATTGTATTAATAAGTAATATATTTATATTTAGAATAAATTATTATTAATTACTTAACGTAAGGAAGTTAACAGCAAAAATTAACAGTATTTCTAATAATTCTACACAATTTTACTCTCTAAAAACTATTAATTTTCGTTCAGATTTGTTGTAATCTTGAAAGAGATATAAAATAACATGATAGTAAAATGCATAATTTTAGAGGATATTAAATTATTATAGGATCTTAACTTGGCCCTTTTTAATGATAAATACTTGCTATGATCCAGTATTTCATCAATAAATATCAGACTTTGAACTATTAGTATAACCAGATGTTTGATCAAAAGAAGGTTATAACTTTAATAGATTTTTAATGTTTCATTTTGATATATAGAGGAATAAACTAAGTTTTGCCTATTCACTTTAAAAGAATTCTAAGTGCCAGTTAATAATGCGTCCTTTTTCGACTGATGGAATATAAGTAACGTTCGAGAAAACGTTTACATAGAGCGTAAGATCTATTTTATTTTATGATGCATTAGTTAAAACTTTAAAGAAATATTGTGAATATAATATGAAACAATCATATACAGTGGTGGCCAAAATTGTGGATACTTTTGGAATTGTTTGGTTTTTTAACTTTCTTTTCTTATAGAAAATATTACGTTTCATAAAATGCAAAGTTGTATATAACATTTTAAAAACATTTAATACTGAATTCAATACAAAAAACAAAATTCAAATATTTGCAATACAAAAAACAAAATTCAAATATTTGCAATACAAAAAACAAAATTCAAATATTTGCAATACAATAAACAAAATTCAAATATTTGTAATACAAAAAACTTATATATGCTTTAATCTTAAAAAAAGAACACAATTATGAAGCGGTTTGTTACGTCTAACTTTCCTGGCCAATCACTTTTATTGTTCTGGGAACCCATCAAATGTTAGTAACTGCCAGCAGAAGTTGAAATAATGTTTACAATTGAAACAAGTCATTATTGTGCTTTGTGTAGCATTACTCATGTCAACTAAGAGAAATCCAAGATTTCTGTAAAGTCGAAATTAATACATTGCCAAGTTATTATTGTGCTTTGTTCTGTAGAAGGAAGACTGTTTATTTTGTAATCAAATTAAAAAAAGAAATCGTTGTAATTTTTTTTTAAAATATTTAGTCAAAAAGCAATGGAATAAATAAAAATGTAGATAAGACACGTAGAAAGAGAAGTAAGATTATTGTGTTTTAAGAATGTGGTCTTTCCTATGCTGAAATTGTAAGACGGATGGGTAGTTCATTGATTATATTTGGAGTTTGAAAGTTTTATTTACGATATCAGGTGACAAATTCTGTAAAAAATAAAACATTAAAAGATCTTAAAAGCATCTGTTGATGACAGAAGAATAAAATGATTATGCTTCCAAGATAGAAAAATGTCATCAACGGGCATCAAAAGTTTTCTGAATTAAGCTGGTGTTTGTGTCAGTTCAAGAACAATCAGATTAACAAATGTTGGACTAAGAGAGAATTCCAATAGAAAAGACTTATCTTTATTTGCAGCAAAACAGAAAAAGATGACAGGGACAAAAAATTATATTAATTGGAGATAATCAGTGGTCACAAGTTTTATGGAGCGATGAAACTAAGGTATAGCTATTCGGTAGTGATGGGCAAAAATATGTAAGACGTAGAATAGGAGAAGAGACACATTCAGACCGCAGTCAGGCAACTGTGAAGATCCCACTTAGTGTTATGATTTGGTCATGCATGCCAGCAGATAGTATAGGTTACCTTCATGTCATCATTGTACACTGTAAGCCAGAAAATACATTGACTTTATTCTGGAACCAAAATTTCTACCTTCCATCAGGGATCACTTTCCCAACAATGCTTCATTTATTTTTCAGTAGGATTCTGCTCCTTGCCACATAGCAAAATTATCGAAAGAGTAGTTTTGTACAAAGAACATTGAATTATTGTCCTGGCCAAGAAACAGTCTTGACCTCAATCTTATCGAAAACTTGTGGCTCTGATTGAAAACTCTTTTCCGAATGAGGCACCCATCAAATAAAAGGGAACTAATTGCGGGTGTAATTGTTTTCCGGCATCAAGTAATAACGAAGGAAGAGCTTAAATCCTTAGTCAGCTGAATGAAACATCGATGTGAAGCTATAATAAAAAATAAAGCTTACCCTACTAACTACTGATAACTCACTGCAATCATCAGTATCTAATATCGATAATTATTGCCACTTACATTTTTTACAAATATTTGTAATTTGTTTTTTGTATTGAATTTAATATAACATTTTCTTTAAAATGATATATACTACTTCGAATTTTGTGAAGAGGTACATTTTCTATAAGCATTCAAGGTTAAAAAAAAAACATAAAAATTTCCAAAAGTGTCCACAATTTTGGTCACCACTGTAAATTTTTAAAATCTTTAGAAAGTAAAACCGTTAAGACAACTGTAACCACGTTTACAAACTTCAGAATACTACTCATATTTTGTATGAAATTTAAAAAGTTACTTGTTTGAAATAAGAACGAAAAGCCTCCATCAGTATTTCTTACACAGAAAATTAAAAAATTATGTACCCATATTGAATGAATCATAAGAAAAAGTATGAGCCTCTAACTTAACATTTTGATGATTTTACCATCGGGTAGACATCAAATACAATCCATTTTAATAAAAGTCCTTGAAATGTCTATGATATGTAAATATCAACTGAAACTCTATGCAAATGTCTTTTGCATGATAAAACATAAAATTTGGGGGACTAGAATTTGAAACTTAAGTTTAGAAGAAATCGCATATGAAAAACACACCATTCTAACAACTTATTCAGAGGCTTACAGATTTTCTGCTCTTACTGTTCAACGACTTCATCTTATAGGATTGCCAACTCTCTGACATTTGGCTTGTACTTTGTTAACATTGGACAATTATTCCTCCCTTTAAGTTGGAAACATTTGTATCCCATTTCGTTAATAGATTAATGGATCAATGTTCCCTCCTCGCACTAATCCCCTTTTAGTATACATCCTTACAGTAGAGGCTTATAATCGAATAAGAACGTGAAATAATTCAGCATTTATGAACGGAAATATTTGATTTCCGAAACTAAAATGAATGATACATAAAACTCTATCTATGATCATTGACAGATAGATTCATAAATATGAGAAATTCAAACCCGTTGTGGTATGAATTTGTTATTATTAATTGTATTGTGAGAATTATTTTTTCACGTCTTACTTAGCGACTAGCTCTATTTTCGCCATAGGGATCCTTCGAATGAGTTGATCAGTATATTTTCTAGACATGAGTCAAATAGAGCATGTTTAGGACATTTAAGGAAAATTACAGGTTCTAATCTCCCCTCTCACCAAGAAAAAATTCGGTAGCTTTTGATTACTTTTGTATTGAAAATGGGAGAAAATTAGTCAGTACTAGATAACCTCATAGATTCCATGTCTCATAAGTGCGAAGCATGCCTTCCAAAATGGGAGTTCCTTTTGTTTAAGCTCATATTTTATATAAAATATTTACGCACTTTCTTTCGTTTTATTAATAGCAATCAAAAAACTTTTTTGTTCTTTGACAAATGCAGAGAACATAATTTATTCAATGTTATATGTGTTGTTGTTTTTTAAGTATCTTATAATACGTATGAGAGAGAGAGAATTATTCATGGGTCAACAATTATTTCAATCGTACCTCTTTTTCCGAAATAACTACGATATCCCCAAACTATCTAGAATAGTGTAATATGTAAAATATTCTGTAAATAATGTTTATATTTGAGTGCTAATATTAATGGAATTTTATTCTAAATAATGTTTCTTTCGTTAATATTTAACATCTGTCAATAAACCAACATGCTGTGTCATGAAAAGGATTGATTATATGCATGTAGGGCTAGCTGTATTAATGAACCGACTATCTTTGATTTAAAAGTCTGTTATAAATCGTATTACAACATCAACACCAGTTTAAGAAAATTAACTAACTTTTGTGTTTGGATCAAAAATTTTCCTCTAATATTGCTTGCTGGCTATGTCTCTTGGCGTGAAAGCTGTTCAAGATACAAATACGTAAATATCCAAAATACATTAAATATAAATTTTTAAAGTGTCTTCTCCTCAGTAATTATTTGTATTATTATTTGATACATATAATAAGGTTTAATTATTCGAGTGGCGTGGTTTGAAATTTGGGAAAGGGGGTGCCAGATCAGGTGTAGTCCTCGTCGATTGACCGAGGTTAAAAACTACAAGGTCCGTCATCAATAGCCCCGTGTTGCATCTTGCGCGACGTTAATAAAACCAATCAATCATTGATGGGCAATATATAAGCGGTCATGCGTATGCTCATAACGTGGACGCCACTAAAAAGTAAATGACGTACAGTCACCAAAATTTAAAGGTCAAAATAATTCTTAATTTATCTCAACGAGTAACAGAAGGAAGGAAAAATTTTGCATATGCAAATCGTATAATAATTTCAGAAGTAAATTAGGTGTATATTGGCTCAAGATTTTGGTTCGTATGAAGATAACAGCTCGAAGTTTAAATAAGAGAGTACGATGATTCAAAAAAATTTTATATCCTCGTTTTATTTCGCATCTGGAAATAGACTTGGGGGAAGGGGGAGAGCAACCTACTATCATCTCTGATGCCACACTAAGCAATTATACTTCGTTGGCCATGGGAATATCAGTCGGGCAGTCGGATTGTTTTAGTTTCCCTTTACTTCCAGACTCTCACCCAGTGACTATCAACAGAAAAACAGAACCAAGACTCGTCTCTTAATATCTCATCATGTCACTTAGTCGCTTAAGTGGATTGATATCAAAAACATTGCCATATTTCCCGTCTGTGGTTTGGCGTCAATGGCAGTCTTCATAAAGGGCGACTAGGATGCAAACCGTTTGAAGCCGATAACCGTAGAACTGTTCTCTCATGTATTGAGCATCTATAGTCCCTTGTGCATTCCGCACACAGTGTGTAGAGAGGAGATTATTGTAAAGAATTTAAGACACTGAAAAATACTTTTTAAACAAAACAAATTTAAAGCTCTCTTTTTACTTTAGACTTTACACATACCTTCCATAAAAAGAAAAATTAGTATAATATATAATTAGTATACTTTTCTTTAGTTTTTTACAGCTTAAGAATTGAAGAAATTCTCACTAAATTAAACTGCTTTTCTGAAGAAGAAACTGATAAAGTTTTTACATATCCTTTTCATTCCTTTAAAATTAAATGACGTTCTGATAAAGGTAAATACTTACCTAAGTTTTGAAGTAAAAATACACCGATTTTTATTTTAGAAAACAATACTTGAATTTTAACATGGAACTGAAAAACTATATAAATAAGGAAATGTTAAGTAAAATTACATAGTTCATAAGGATTTCTCATCAAAAAAATCCAAAAGCACATTAAATAATTCAAAATTTATTGCACTGGAAATAATACATCATATTATTTTCAATTAAGCTCAAAAATACAGCAAATAGGATATATTTCTCCTTAAATACTCACATTTTACATCCATTCCCCCAAACAATAGTGAATTATAAGTTTACACTTCAAAAGGAATTTAAAATTAAACTCAATTTTAAACAAGTCTTAGAGCTATCAGATGTTATCTCTTCAGATTTGCTCTTTCTAATAAAAAAATTATATTGCTGTGGTGGCTTATGAAGCTCAGGAGTAATATTAACTTAACTGTCCTAAATTCAAGCATGACAGACAAACTCTTTAAAATAAACTGAAAAAATAGTGTCATAGTTTCCATATTTAAAATCAATTATTTCAAAGGAGTTTCTTTTTCTTAAGAATATCTTATTTTAAAACGTCTTATATTAATTGATTGTAATAATTTTATATAACATATTATTATACGTTATTTACATTTATTTATATAATATTACCTTTGAAATTTTATTATTTTTTTATTTTATTTTCTCACCACATCTCACTTATTTTCTTTCAAACTGTAATTTATATCATTAGTAGTAGTAGTGGTAGCGTTGGTGGGGTATTTTATTGCCTCTAATACATTTTTATAATCACTATGCATTCATTAATTTTAAAATGTTTTACGTTGCATATTTTTTGTTCTGTAATTTCTGAAATAAGTGGGTAAGGATTATTTGATTTTTATAAGCTTTCACCGGCTTTTCTTACACGATCACTAAGAGTTTCAATGAGATTTCTAAAAATTAAAATTTTATTTTAATATTGTATGAGTTATAATAAAATTTTATTTAATATTTTTAATTAAATATATGTATAATTTTAATAGCATAGTATTCTTCAAATTCCAATCACAATTATTTTTGCTTACAAACCTTGACACCTCTGCTCCTGTATTAAAAAGAAGGAAACATTTAGAATTTTTTTTTATCATTGAAATATTTAATACTACTTGGGATTGCCAAAAGATATTTCGATACGTTTTAAGATGTGTGCATTTCTAAACATAAAATAAAACGTACATAATCTCAAAAAATTTACTTTTAAAGGAATCCCTCAAGAAAAATTAATGTAACTTTTTGTCTCCAAAAAAAAAGAGGTGTGAGATTGCGCCTAAAAAAACTTTGATTAAATCGGCTTCACTTTATTAGAAACGTATGCACTTGAATATATCTCAATAAGTGAATTATTTTGGAAAGATCTTCGAAGCTACAAAAAGTTGGGGAATCTCAAAGTTTTTGCAAATGGTATTAAAACCGATTTTAATCATAGTAGAATGTTAATCTTGGATTACAACGCTTTTCAAAATGAAATTTATAACAGTAAACTTGAATCAGAGAAAGCTTTAATCAGCGACTTATTTGAACGAAAATCAGAATTTCGGCCAATTCATTAGGTGGCAAATATTTTGTAGGATTTGAACTATGAAAATCTGAGAAAGTTAACATTTTAATAAGTTTGAAGAAGGCTTAGAGCATGTAAGATTCACCGAACTAAGAAAAACAATATAGGTGGCGCTGCCATCGATATGAGGAGACGACACAACAACAAGAGGAGGAAGAATGGCGGCTCGACGCTTGACGAACAAAATGGCATGAAACATCAGCCAAATGTTTAGTATTAGTGAATTTTCATATTGTATTAATTGTGTGTGTTGTGTGGCTTTAACAAAAGAATAAAAACTTTAGCCACTAAAGTTTGTGTATCTGGTAGTGATTGAATCTTCAGAAAATGAAACAAAGAACCTACAACACGAAAAACCTTGCGAAATATTACTGAGCAGAAATTCTGATTTATCAGCATTTTCTGACTTAAGTGAATTTCAGCAGATCTTTTATGTCGTATAGATTTTACCATGTTGGTAATAATATTAAATATGTGTCAAAATATTAAATTATCGTTTCCGCTCAAAATTGATATTTGAATGGATTGTAAGAAGTATATATAGTCTTCGAATAATATGCTTTCAATGAAATAATATCAAACATTTTCGTTCGTAAATAGTGATATTTATATTTAAGAATTTGAAAAAAAAATTACATTTTTCTAATAATATATTAACCAATATTCAGCAATATTTTAATTAATCATTCGGATCTTACTGGAGAGGATAATTTTGCTTTCACACAAATAACACCACCACACACAATACCATTAATTGTTGATGAAGGTAAACAAATCATTACCATCATATTGTACAATACATTTTTGTATTTATCACCTAACTGTTTTTATTTATCTGAAAGTTCTAATTGATCCATATTATCAAATAGATAGAAACAATTACTTTTCATTTATTTACTATGCAACAAATATTTGAAATGCTGAGGTGAAAGAAATGCTGAAGTATTTTCTAAAGTTCCTTACCCCAAAGCTCTTTCCTGTATTGTATGGTATGTAATAAGGCAGCTTCTGTTAAATAACATATCTATTTCAAAAACAATAATTGTCTTTGCATCATAAATTTAATTTAAGAATTAAAAATAATATAGGAAATTTTAAGATAACGTTCAACTTACAAATTTCTGTTCCATTTTAACAGTTTTTTTTCCTCCTTTATACATAGTAAAGATCTTGAAACCCAATTAAACTTAACTAACTTTGCTATGTAACTATGTGCTCTGCCATACAAAAACATTGCTCTTCGAAGTATCATTTCCATGATTTTTTCTACTGCAAAATCATTAGAAAAATTACGAGTGCGCACAAGTCAGAAAGTTGCCTAAATCGTTTTATTCTGCTGCACAAATGCTGAAACGAGAATGATGTAATTTCTGCAAATATATGAAGCAATAATTTCAGAATATGATGTAATGTTTTACATTTATTGTTGCAGCTGAAAAACTTACTGTTGAGGAAATGTTTGCGTCTTTTTTTAATTGTCAGTTATTTACTTCACTTTTACTCTACTAAACCAAATTAAAGAAAAAGAGCAAACATTAAGGCTTTATTAGCTTACAACAACAGATGTTAGATGTCCTCGAATACTGCAATTACCTCTATTTAATCCGCTTGAATTGCTTAATTAAGGTTCCAATATTATTTTTTCCCATCTTGAACTTGCCGTACTAAATTTCCCTGTTATTTTTAATGGAACGAAAAAAAAGAGTCCGATGAAAAGCTTTTGCTTTTTGACTTCGTCCAGGGCTATTAATCGTCATAATGTTTCGTCCAGGGCAGTATTATTTCTATGAGTTGAAATGAAAATCAATCGAATAACTACTGAAATATTTAATGTTAGCTAATATTTGATGGAGTATTGCAGAGTACATATATTTAGATTTTGTATTTTTGGTATTAAATAATAAGTTCTTAGTATCTGCCTAATTTGTAGAAGGCAGGAGTTACCGTAAGAACTTTCTCCGGAAAGATTGTCCTGTTATGAATGCTACTCAATTACTGCATTACTTATTGTTTTACAAGGATTTAATTATGACAAAAAAATAACGCAAAAAGTGCTAATCAGTAAAAGGCAGAATTTTGTTGGAGATTTCCACCGGAAAGAATTAAACAAAATATTGTATATGAAGTATACCTTTTACAAATTAAGTAATTAAGAAATCTACTTGTTTTAAATCACAATATTGTACATGAAACTATGAAAAATTCACATACAAAAATACATCTGCGAGATTTAATGAGAACAAAAAATAAAATAAGTAAAAATTCTGAAGAAACTATAGATTGTATGCATTATAAAAAGTATTAGGGTTGTTATAACAAAACTTTGCATAAAAATAATTTACCAGAATTGCATTTGTGTCCCATTGCAGTGGTTAAAATGATCTCACTTATTCGCAATTACGTGTAATAGAAAAATATAGACAAGGATATAGAACATTTCAAAGGGTCATATGTATTTCAGTCTCTTGAAGCAACCAAGCGAAATCCAGGTACAACTGTGAGAATATTTAAGCCTCCGTTTGTATATTAAACATGTTTTTGTCGATAATAAAAATGTTTTTGAAATGGACCAGCATGTTTATATATGCCTCCGTTTGCATATTAAACATGCTGGTCCATTTCAAAAACATTTTTATTATCGTGTATAGATATTCAAAATGATGAATAAAAGATAAGTAATTCTACAAAGTCTAATACATCTCCAATAACAACAGAAAAATTGAAAGGTTGCTTTATATACTTTGGATTTCCAATTACAGCAGTTTCAGATAATAGTTTCTTCTTCGTGTTCCTTAAAATAGAAAAAAAAATCTGAGGAATGGAAAAAAAAATTTTTTTCATCACCTTAATTTCCACTGAATAGACAGGTTGAGAATTACACTCTATAACAAAACAAATGACGCACCAAGAAGAAGTTGTCCGATGGAGACAAAAATTGGCGGATAGGAAAATTATGTACAGAATAGAAAATGATTAAAATTTCAGAAAAATTGAATGATTTATTTCAGAGTTACATTGTTACAAAGAAAAGAGCTCAATAAGATGTTAACTCAACTCCTGCCAGGATGCAAGCGGCCAATCGACGTGGCATAGAGTGATAAAGATCCCTGATGGTCTTCTGCGGTATTTCTTGTCAAATTTGCTCCAATTGTCTGGCTAAGTCATCAACATTCCCTGGTAAGTGCATTCGCCTTCCCTTCATATTCCAGACATGCTCTACTGGAAAGAGATCTGGCTGGCCAAGGAAGTGTTTGAAAAGCTGTAAGACCATTCATAGCAACACGTGTCGTATGTTTTCTGGCATTATCTTTTTGAAAAATAAGGTCAGGATACTGCAAAAGGAACGGTAGCAAAAAAGGTCTAAGAATGTTGTCAACGTACCGCTGTAAGTGTGCCTCTAATGCCCTGGAAGTCTCCAGACACGTCTTTGATGATCGTCAGGACACAGTTAGAAGCGGGTTTCGTCGCTAAGCGCTATCCGTCCCCAGTTAGCGTCATTCCAACCTGATTGAGCCAAACACCACAGTACTCTGGCTCATCAGTGTGTAGGCTTGATTGGCAGGTGGCGTAGCAGTTGGTTCGAGCGTAGATTTCGCTCTATCAGCCGTCTGTGAATGGTCATGGTGGACACTCGTGTGCGGTATGACAAGCGATTCTCCGATTTGCCCAACCTGCCTCTTTCACTCAAATGATGCGACTTCTTTCAAACTCTGACAGTTGCTCGTACTGAGCTCAAATCCTTCCGCGAGGCATTTTTTCAGTCGTTGAGAGGCAGCCTAAATCACAATGCAACAGAAATTTTGGCCTTCAGATTGAGAATCGCTTCTTATATACACCTGCTGAGTGCGCCATTCCGATGTGCCTGTAACTCGCGCTATTCATTCATTGGACACCAAATTTTAATCATTTGCATGTTCTGTCAAAATGTTTTTGCATGCGAAATTTCTTTACAATCGAGCAACTCCTTCTTGTTGCGTCGGGTTTTTTTTTTCTTGTTATAGAGTGCGTGTACAAACTGTAAAAAAGTACTTAAGATCAGCTGCTGGAGAACTCGAAATGTTGCATTATAAATTAAATAATGTGTTTGTTTCATTATAAGAGGGCTCACTATTCAGTGAAAAGAAAATTCCTGGAAAATTATTATTCATTAGAAATTTAAGATAATGTTTTATATCTAATACTTCGAGATATTTGCTTCAAATAGGAAGGAAATAAAATTGAAATGTGAGGGAGGAATGTCCAAATGTACTAACCTTTTACAGAAGATTCAATTTTATTTAAAAATTATAGTATTGTGAGTGCATATGCGGGTGAATGATTTACATCTTTTTAATACGTACTTTGTTGTAATTTGAATATTCATGCATGTTTCTTGTTTGCTTTATTTCGATTTAGTACAAATGATATTACGTTACAAAAATCAATAAAATAATCTTAAGAATTAGAGAATAAAATTATTTTTGTGGATGTGAAAAAGATATTTATTTTTCAAATAATTTAGTGAATGAAAACTTTCATTCAAAATCGAAAAATTGGTACTATTTCATTGTAGTAAATTGTATCACATTAGTAAACATAATTTTACTAATTATATAAATAAAAGTTGTTTATTCTCAATTATGTGGGGAATTTTTTCTTCTGTCCCCCTCTTAACAATTGTATAAAAATGTCTTATATCATTTTCCTCCTAACAGCTTTTCTTCTTCATAAAATCTAAGGGAAGCATTAGTAAAAGAATAATAAAATGTGTTTAGAGTTTGTTGTTGACACAAACGAAGAAAATATCAAACTCTTAGTAAAATTCCTTATTAGCTGAAAAACGAAAACTACTACTCTCTGTAAGTGCTTGAATAAATAAATATCTTCACTTGAAGTGAAAGTAAAAATAAACTTCCATTCAGCGTATTTTGCTATAGATTTAACCTGTAAAGATGATAAAAAATAAATTGAAAGAATTCAGAATCTAAAAGCAAAATTCAATAATTTCACAGCATAGAAGTGGTCCAAATTTTCTTTTTTTACAACAAATATTTTCACAAATCTAAATTTCAAAAAAAAATTCTCCAGATACAAAGAAAACTTCTTACTTAAAAAAGCACTAAAATGATCAGGAATATGCGGAGGAAATATCTCATGTTAGCTATGATTCCAAATTCAATATTCTTTATCTGCTTTCCAATAATTTGATTACCACTAACTCACTTTATTGAATTTTCGATAACAAAATAATTTTTTTTCTGTTCCTTACTATAGCATTGAGTCTTTGGTAGAATTAGTAGAAGTGTGCATCCATTAGACAAGGCAAAATTTGTTTTCAGCTTGAAAACATGGCTTAGGAACTACAACTGTTGACAAAAATTAATATTTTACTGCATTTCAATGCATTTCTGTAAATTTAATATCATATACTTAAAACGTGTTACGAATTAGTGTTAAATGGATTAATGAGGACTAATGAAAATATAAAATTCACACACACACAATAAGTGAAAAAAATTAAAGTATGTAAAAATTGACAGAAGTAATTTGAAAGTGTTAAATATACTAAGGACACAAACTTTTTATTTAAAAATACATTATTTTAATTTTTAAAAGTTTTTGAGTGTTTTGATAATAATATGTAGCAGCAGATGACTTCTTAGAAAAACATTAATGTTTTTGCTAAATTGGAATACTTTTGATAATTCTTAAACAAATTATTTTTAATTTTAAGAGTTTTTACTCTGATGTTCCTTGTGCTAAATAATTGCATATACCTGAGAATATTTTAAGGTATGAGTAGTTCAATTTAAAACGATACATTTTTATTTTTAAATTCTTTATTTGTGCATTGAATTTTCAATTAATAACGATATTTATGAATATATAATGCAGCATTTATTTATCATTGCTTCTATCATCCAATTCAAATATTTAAAAGTATGTATTTTATATAATTTTTCCATGAATAACTAACATTAATACCTAATAATCACCAATAACGTTTCTGTATAATTGGATAAAAAAACTCAGAGCTTCCTTATGAAGAAGAGTAGCAGAACATAAGAAATTCTTCTCTCTTTTGCTTACTTGGTTTCATGTTAAAGGTATTCTTAAACGTCAAAAAAATTAAATAAAAATGAAGAAATGTAGTTTTGTAACTTTCAAAACATATACTGCTGACCATCCAATCATCTACCAATCACAGAGAATACGTATTTGATATGGGATGGATAGGAAGAACAAGAAAGCCGAAGCAGCAATCTGATGGACGAAGAATTCTTCAACGTAGCGTGCCACGTCTGGTCGCAAATTGTTCGGTTGAATTTAGACAAGCTTTGTAGGTAAGGGAAGATAGCAGCTTCCAAAACCTCAAAAATAAACCGCTAGATGGTTATTGTACACGCAATGTGTACTGGAATCCAATACCACTCCAAGCCAAAATACAGAGTGCAGTACTAGTATGGCAATGCGTAAGGTAATAATTAAGCGACTTCTTTCCAAGATGTCTCCAATCTCTATTCTTACCATCATGATATTGAAGATAGAGTTTCGATTCATTTGTAAAGACGAAATCTTGCGAATCGGTTATTCATACCCGCTGTTCATTTCACCATTGAAGAGGTAAACACCTGTAATTTTTAGACAATGGTAATTGGAGTAATGAACATCATACGGGCATTGAGTTTTGCAACAAACGTCATGGAATAGCATAATCGTACACCGATTGTTGTACAACAGACTGTATTTGTTATGATACAGTTCCTGATGTGGCAGAGTAATCCATCATCCATCACTGCCATTACGTGTAGTGATGCGACAAAGGGGAAACAGTCGGTGCCTCATTCATCAATTCTAAATCCACATAACTGAGTGACAAATTCGTATAATTACTTGTGAGATATATATCTATTTAATAAACACCAGCCTAAATCTTCAACAAATTTATTCAAATCCTGAAATGAAAAATAATCACAATTTATTAAGTATGTTGCGTGGTTTAATATTTAACATAAATAATTATAAAATTAATATTTACTTATATTGTGAACTCTAAGCACTAGACAACTAATGAGGTTCGATGCAGACAAACGTGCTCTGAATATCATCTTACAGATGTTAAAACTTCTTCAGCGTTTATATGACTCCTTGTAATTTTTATATTCTTTTCATTTCCATTAAATTTCCTCTTTTTTTCTCATATCCACTCACTACCCTACTATTTAAATAGCAAAGATCACTTGTATGCATCACGATTCTTTCACAAGGTGAGATTCTCGCATATCAAATATCGTACGTAACAAACAAACCCTAAAAGTTAGGTAGAGAAACGCTTGTAAGAACCCTTTTGATACGATCACCTATTTATCAGAAGGATGGCAAATATTTTCATTGGTTGAACTCAGAAACGTGCTTGAAGGATGATCGAACTCTTCTGCCAGGTACATTGAAGTTGTTCACGCAAATTAGTTGCACAAAAAAGTAATTCCGATACTTCAGAATGGCATTATATTCTCCCTTTATATAGTTTTTGTTAGTAACATTACAGGCGATCATGAAGTGCATCTGCTCTGAAATATTAATCAATTACATATCCCAACGTAGTTTACGCACTGTGAAAATTTTATGTGGTATAGATTCTTCCTTCAATATGCTGCTTTTCGGGTGACCAACAGTGCACATTATATGTAAAGGGAAAATGTTTGCTTGAAATATAATACATTTTTTCACAGCTCTGAAGTCTGTAATTCATTTGTAAGAAATTTCTTTTTTTTTCACTAGGACAAATTGTATTAATTAAGTAATAAAATGATAATACTTCAAACTTCTTAGTGATGATCTTCCAATATGTGCAGAATGAATATTTATACATGACTATAATATTCTCAAACATAATTTAACACATTACAGAAATTGATAGTCCCACACTTTATTTTAAACAAAATTGAATGAAATTCACAAGAAAATTTTAACCAATATGCTTTACTTTTAATTACTTACTTTCACTGTTCTCATGTAGTTAGATATTATACTTGAAATTTTTGTCGTTCTTTTCAGCATTTTTTCTCTTAGTAAATAAAAAAAATTAAAACTATATAAAAGAATGGAACAATGATTTTACAGAAGAGATGGAAAAGTTTTCCATGTGTGATCAATATATATTACTTTTTATTTATAACAATTACAATCATCCAACACACAATGACGCCTTTGATTTGTATGAAAATCAACATAAATAACATAGAACGGTAACTACAATATAAATTTCAATATTTCTTTATAAGATTTTTGAAGTAATTTTTAAAAGAAATTCATGTAATAAATTATATTCATAAATATTATGTTCACTCCCCCCCCCCCCCCAAAAAAAAATTAGTAAATAGGTTATTAAGTCCATCTAATGTCAGATATAAAGGAATGTATAGGTTAAAATGTATAGGTTAAAAAAGTCCATCTAATGTCACACATATTTTGCGATGACAACTTACAGTTTTACTTAATTGCCTTTTATTGGGATTGGTAAGAGTAGGTTTGAAGAGTTTTTGGTCACTGAATCTTCAAAACAATGAGTTTTCAGCTAAAAACAAACTTTGAATATTCCTTTCTCCAAAACAACATTACGATATCCGTTCTTCAAAATTTCAGTTTTTTTTTTTTTTCTTTGAAGACATTAAAGATAATAGCATCATTTAGAGGCGTAAATTTTAAAGTTGTAGAAAAAACACTTAGAACTTATATAAAATTTCTAATAAAGCATTTGCAATTTTTTTTTAAAAAAATGCAAGATTGAGAAAGCATATATCTATAAAGTAAAGTAAGTACTTACAAACATTTGATAAATAAGAATGTCAGAAAAACTTGTTCTCTCTGAAGTTTCTAAAACAAATTTTAAAAATCAATTTTAAAGAAATGCCTCATTTATGCAATTTATTCTTATCAGACAAACCAGACTCATAGTCGAAAGGTTGTGAGTTCGAGCATCGCACTTCCATCCTGTTGAAGTGTAACTGGCTTCATGATATCGTATCTGTTAGAAACTCAAGACCTCATAAAGTGGCTTGGACATTGAGAACGAAATAACAGCTGAGCTGCTGATCTAATTAACATAGGTATCAATCTCGTTCGAAGATACAAGAATATTGGCTACATTAGACGGACTTTTTTGAATCTAAGAAGAGGAAAGTTACGTTAATAAAACAAATGAAAAATCGTTAGTAAAAACGTTAACCAAAACATTAATATAACAAATAAAAAAAGTGAAGAGGTATGAAATGTTGCTTTTTATGCTTAGTTTATTTATAAAATTTAGTTATTAATGCAAAGAAAAGAGCTTTAATAATGATAATTCTGAATTAAGGCAATATGAAATTAAACATATAAATGAACTACACAAAATAAGTGTGTAATAACGGATTTTTCGTTATCTGTTGTAATAAAAAAGAATAAAAATAATAATTCAGAGAAAATAATAGTAATTTTTAATTACTCTAAAGCTTCGATATATTTATAAGAAATATAGAATGTCTTAAATGCTAGAACTCTGTTTAGATAATGTGGGAAAAACATTTTTCAAAAATGTGTCTAATGAGAATTTTTCATTTAGTCAATTTCATTGTAAATTCTTCAAAATAATCTATACAAAAATGTACAATTATTATGAAAAATTCCATAAAATTATCTTTAACATGAATTGAATATTTTTTTTTTGTCCAAAAAATGCTTGTCATCCAAAATTCATTTGCTCATCGTTATTTTAAAACATTTGCGGCCACTGTAGTCACACACAAACACACATACGTGGTCACCGTTGTTTCAGTCGAGGCTGGCGTTGTTTCAGTCGAGTCGTGTATTCAAACCCTGACTAAAGGTTCATCGTGCAGCTAGACTGATACAAGTTAAATCTGTTGAGGTACCATGTTCTCCCATTAGCATAGTGTGGAAACATTGAGAGGGAGGTGCCAGCTCAGGTGTCGTCCTCGTCACTTGACCGAGGTTCAAAACCGTGACCATCACAAATAACTCTAGTGTTGCTTTCAAGTGCGACGCAAATAATAAATAATAATTCATTTTGAAGTATTTTAGAAATATTTTTAAATGTGGTTCAATCATAATTTATATCATTCAAAACTAATTAATGTTATAGCGTGATACTATAACTAATAATTTGACATTAAAACAAGAGCTGTGTACCTTAAAATTAAACACTTAAGAAAACATTGCAAAATATGTTTTTCCATTATTCATCAAAAAACATTACATTCTTTTTTTTTACCTCTCAAATAAACCTGAAATAGACTATTGTGTTTGATCATTCAAAAGCTGTTAAGGATGTATTCAATCTTCGGAAGAAAAGTTTTTTATAAGGAGGCATTTTCTGATATATATCCCTTAATATTTCTCTATTTTCATGCCAATTCAAAGGATTTGAACCATTCTAACATTTATGGTAACAATGCCAATAACAAAGAAAGGCAGGCTGATAATTAAAATGGAAATAGCATGCAAGTCTCAAACGCATTTAAAGTCTGCATTCATCATACGAATTTCTTATTTTCTCACTGGGCAAGACAAGAAAGCTGATTCTTGTTGCTTATAAAATCTAAATTGAAATTTTTTTTCCGATATTCTAACGAAATCTGTCTTTTGTTAGAATAAAAATGTAATGCATATGAAACATAAATAACTATTTTCAATAATCTGAAAACGTTAGAAAAGTAATTTTTACCAAAATCGAGAAGTAGGAAAATAATTGTAACGTTTGTGATATAAATTGTGTGTTTGTTTATCGATTGCTAATAAAATCCAAAATTTTACGCTTAAGTTAAGAAAAAGTATTCTAGAGAGAAAAGATGAATAAAGATATTTTTAAAAACCCCACTATTATGAAACACTAAGCACTTTAAATACTTGGAATTAAAAATAATTTTTGTTTGTTTATTCTATTTCAATATTAATCTTTATTATTTATCATTTGCTATTTTTCTCTTCGTTTTATATTTAAAATACATAATGTTATTTAAATATACGAAACTCCGACAATAGTTGCGAAATTACAAATAACTAAAATTTCCGATTTAATGAAGAATAATTATCTTGAAAATATTGAAAATATCATAAAACTCAATGACTTCACGAAGTTGATAAATTTCTCTTTTATTTATAATTCAGATTTGTGTTGGACTGAAGTTTTACACATTTAATTGCAAACATCGAAGATGATTTCTAATCTATAATACTTAAGATTATTTTTAAAATATTTTTCTTAAAACTTTATTGAAGGAACTAAACATAAGTTCTTAATTTATGTCAATAAAGCAAAGAAATAACTTTAACTATTCTTATTACTTCGTCATATTTTAAAACAAATTTCTTTTTCTGCATTTAAATCATTCTCTTGGACTTGATTTTTGGGGTTTGCCTTATATTACTTTGGATAAATTTTGAACCATACTTTTCCTTTCAAATCTATTAAAACTTTTTTATCTGCAATGTTCTATCACACCTCGTTTACTTTCTGAATGCTTCTTTCATCGTATTTAAAGCATTAATTTGTAAATTTACTTAAGATCTCATAATAAAAAAAGTTGGAAAACATGATTGCTAAGTAAATCACTTTATAAAACCTATTACCTTTACCGTAAGCTCTTATTAATTCTGGAAAATAAAATAGAATATATTTAGTAACTTTAGTTGGTTTGATAATTTAATACTCTTTATTTAAAAGTCAATATACATAAGATGTTAGACAAAGCGTAACTTTAAAAAGGAATTTCTATCAATACATGTGTTACATAACCTAGGATAACCTAATAGCAATTTTTAACTACTTTAATTTTACGTTTTATTTCATTCGCTCTTTTATATACATCGAAAAATTGAATAATTTCCAGAAGCAAGCATTCAATTATATTGAAATAATTAAATATGAGGGAAATGTTTAATAATTCTCTTTTATATTGCCAATGTTATCAAATTTATTATCAGTGCATAATTCTAAGCATTTGTAAGGCAATCCAACGAAAGTGATCCATAACCTTTCCTGTTATTATTTGATTAAATTACATTAATCATTTTCTGAGAAGGACTTTCATGTATAATAAAGGAGTCTTTTAGATTAAATGTTAATGGAATAACTGTCAGCTAATCAGTCAGAGAGGAATTTATGCGAAGAAAGCAATTTTTACGTAATATAGTCTGTAAATTATTTTGAAATCTAAAAGTGGGATTTAGGTTTCCCTAGAAGTGTAGTAATCCTTTTAATGTAATCGGAGAAGACATTTCTTTTTTTCGAGGATTGATTTTACATATTCCTTTCAAATTTTCATGAGTATTTATTAATATGGAATTCATTTGCTCATAAAAGCGAATATTTCTTTGCCAATCCAGCCTTTTACATACATTTTTAAAAGGATTATTTGAATAGTGATCTTTATGTTATGAAACTTCGTGTAATCATGTGCGTATCATTCACATAATGTGTTTCTTAATAAAATCTTTCAAAATTAAGAATTAATATAAAATACGTATGATAGAAAATTTACTGTTTTTTAATGATATGATAATGTTATTGCAATGAAACGGAGGTTTAATGAATTGTAATGAACAGGAATAGAAATGGGCCAATCAGAAAAAACATATTTACATTTAGTTCACCAATGTATACAAAACTTTTCATGGAATTACAAAACTTTCTTTCCCTTCACTCTCTCCATTTTTGGCTGCGCTTCCATTTCAATCTCTCACTCTCTCCATCTCCCAATCTGAGGCAGCGGCTATAAAAAGCTTCCACTGTCAACTGTTTTATATGGTTTGTGCCATAAACTTCTCCTACTTTTTAAGTTAAATTTTTATGACAAAAGAAAATTTCGATTCATTCATTCCATCCCAATATATTCCAGTGAATAAGCTCAAATACTTGAATGATATTTTTATATTTAAGTGTCCGTTCTGTTTTCTACTATATAAATATGTTACTCAAATTCTTGTACAATTTGCATATGGTCAAAATTATTTTAAAATGTACAAACTATGTGACATAGCATGATTTTCTTCGGGGAAAATTTATACATTGTACATCACCAATCATAATTTTCATCAAATTACGACAACACATTTCAAAAATTACGTTTTATCCTATTTTGATATAGATACGTCACTTACACTGCTTTAAAGGTCATTTTTTTCGTGTTGATGTATTCTACATTACTGCTACCAATACATCTATTAGAATTCTAAAAAATATATAACTTTTTTTTGATCATATTTCTTAAAGAAAATCCTAAAATTCTTCATAATCATGTTCATTTATTAGCTTAGAAATATATTTATCACTTTTATGATGTAAGTCGAACAATATTCAAATCTTACATGTTAAGTTATTTTTTGCAATGACATTTTAAAATTTTATCATTATTTTCTTTGTTGTGTTATCACGCATTGATTTCATACGTACCACGGGAATTAAATCAATTTTCTTTAACTATTTAATGTCGTTTTCAGAAATTAAACCATAAAATTATTAACTTTGTAAGTAACACTTACGCTATTAATGTACTATTAAACATATCACAAGTCTTTAAACATTTAAGCACATCTTTAATGTCAAACTACTTTTGCAATTTTATAGACATTTTATTCAATATGCTTAGTGTAATAACTTTTATGGCTATACCACAAAAAATAATTCCCAAACCATTACGTAATTCATCATATGTTTATACAAGAAAAATGTCACGTATGATATTAAAATACACATCATCTTATTTCATTTATAAGGTTTATATTTCCCTAAGGCATCAATTTCACTCACACATAATGTATAAGAAAGTTTAACATAAAAACACATATAATATATTTCATCGCGCTTGGGGTTTAATCCCATTCGATCAATTAATATAAATCTGCCATTTAAGTTAAAATTAACAAACTGATTACCAATTTGTAAGCTTATATAGACCTAGACACATTGAAAAGGCTTATAGTTTCTTGTTAATCCTACTTAATAATATACATTAACATAGCTCCTTCTGAACTTACGGATGATTTCAAAATTCTGTTTCGGAAAAACTGTTTCGAAATTTCTTACTATCATTTTTTCTGGCAACTTTATGATAATATGAGTTGAAAGTTTCGTATTATCTGACAACACATATTTCTTATGAAACATTCAACTTTATTATAAAGAATGCATTCCTTATTTTAAAAAAATCTAATTTCCTTATAAAAAAGAAAAATTTTTACTTTAAGGCAGTGACATTCTTGAGTTCTTGTATGAGTCTAAAATATAATTTTTTGGGAAATCAAGAATAATACCTTATATTGTGCTTAATAATTGTATGCAACGTTAGTGACATTTTCTTAAGATATCTCTGTCAATAAATTCATATATATCTTTATTTGAACAACTTTAAAACAACTGCCAGAAGAACTCTTATCACGTATTTTATTTTACTATCTTCATTAAGGATAACATCTCCTTCAAGGGAATTTAAAAAGTAGAAATAAACCTTTTTTGGTTTTTAACACTTAAGAAGTGCAACAATTGATGAGCATATCACTGAAGCATTATAAAATGGGATTTGCAGTATATTCCACCGAGTGGAGGTGATATTGGTTCCTTTAGACCAATATCAACTCTACTTCAGAATCATCCTTAAAATGAAAGCCAGTAAATTTGAAGAAACTTTCCAAATTATAGATGGCTAGTGAGAGAGAGAGAAAGACAGAGAAAGGAGTTCAGAAATAATAATAGTAATGTTCTGTTAATTATTATAATTTGATCAAAGTTAAAAGTGTTCACATCCTTCATGCTTTATATAATTATTTTTGACCATTTTTCCATGATACGCTGTGTAGTGTTATGTTACATTTTTTCTAATGTTTCCCTCCTATTAAATTGTTATAGAATAAAATTTTCAGAAATTATTCGTCTTAAGTTGTATTGTTTGAATTTTTTTTTTAATTAACGTTAAGTATCTTTGATGTTTTAAAAACTATTATCAGGATCTTAGAAAATAGCTATAACTTGGGCCAAGAACAATTAATCTTATCAAAACCTCCAAAATTTTTTCGTTGTATATATCAACTCAAGTGTTGGACTACACGCTAGATTTATGTTTAGTTCTTCCTGAATATCCAATTATAGCCCTAAACATGTTATTCAAAATTAAAATTCTTGAAATTAAATCAGATACTTTGTGGAGGATACTCTTGGTTACCCAAATGAAGAGCATTGCTCATGTCATCTGAATCAACACCACAAAGAACTTCGGTAACCAGGTAAACTATACATCATGTAATCATTAATAAGAATATAGCACTCAAATGGCACTCATTTAACTGAGAAAACACTTTCCTTTCTTAATCGGGAATTTCACCTTTTATTCAAGTATAACATATCCTTCTGGTTTTTTTAATGATTTTTCATACAACAGAATTTTACCTAATTTAGTAAGCTATTCTCTAACATCATCCAAAGAAAAATATTCAACCCTATACTGTTTACGTGTAGCTTGCTCAATTCCTAAATATTTAATCTCCGTTCCATCTTTTAACCTTTTATTCGTATCATGCGTATGAACGGTGTCGGTGAATTTCACTGCCATGTCTTTTAGTCCAAATGGACCCGGAGGTAGTGAGGACAATCGTCTAGAAATATTATCCAAAAATATCCTTTGTTTCGATGTCTTAATGGTGTTAATTTGTATAACGTTGTTGAGGGCCTAATCAAAATGTACTTCAGTAAAAGTTTATTAATAATAATGCTATAATCCAAAGTTCATGCCAAGTGACTTAAATTTGCAGAAATTTTTTAATATATTTATACATTATAACTTACAAGATATAATTTTCAAATAATGTTATGTATTCTGTTAAAAAAAGTAATCGTACCTAAATAACTTATGATGAATAATCATCAAAATAGCTGCTTATCTCTAAGATGGTTCTCCGGAAGACGGTCTTCCACAAAGGAAAACATAAATATAGATAGTATTACCTGTAATTTAATTTTTATTACCTTCTGAGTAGTGACATCTTCTATAGATGGTATTTTTAACTATTAAATAAAAATGATAAGTCTAAAAATTGAAGTAATACTGTATAGAAATTCACTTATATTTATTTCTCCACAAACTTTTTTTTCAACTCACCCGTCTTATTCTCAGTCGTGCTTTTTCAACCTATCTCGTTCTGTATGTCTTAACATGACGTAGATGCTATGACTGGTTTCTTGCATCAGTTATCAAAGGAAATATTTGCTGCAGTATGATTATTTTTCAGTACTTGTTCTTTTAAAGTATTATTTGCAGAAATTAAAAAGTTATTCAGCATGCTAGTTATTTTTATACATTTTTCTCTTTATATTAATGTTATTAATAAGCATTTGTTTTTGTAGGGAATTGGAAAGAAATAAAAACTGCCTTATTTAATGACGATTCAGAAAGATCTCTGCAACAAATACGATATCCCCCATGGATTAAGCGATGACCCCATTCAAAATGCATTTTCATTTATTAGAAAAATTAAGTTCAGACCTTAACGCTCATTTTTGTTAAAAAAAAAAGGTCTTAAGGAGTGAGCCATGAATTATTTATCTAGGAGAAATTTTAAGTGCTAATGAAATATGGATCACATCTAAGGAAATAAAATAATTTGGTGGGGTATGCAAATTTCACTGATAATTCTAGAATGAATTGTCAATTTTATAAAATTCATACAGGCTTATATTCTTTTCAAATCAATCAACATATTGTCATTTTTCAGTAGTTTTTGTATTTCCTTCCGAATGTAATATTTTCCAACAAGACTACTACCATGGTATCTTTCGGCAAAATCAAGTTATAAGAATTAAATGGCTTTCATTTTTTATTTATTCTATATACATTTTAACCATTTAATTTTATTTATTAAGATGAATATCATTTGAAAATAACCGAGTAAAATTATTTATTTGATATCTAAAACAAAACTTAGTGTATAAAGCGTTTCATGTTTTGCTATAGCAATTAGAAACTAACATCTATTTATATGAATAAGTTTTTGTAAGGATTTCAGAGAAATTACAGCAGGTTCAATTATTAGGTAGTTTTCCTGAATTGATTATAAAGTTTTTCTTATCGAATCATTTTAGTTATTTTTACAGCATTTTGCCACATTAATGGATCAAACAATATAAAAAAAACTAATAATTGATTGGAAATATTGAAAATAGCCATTAATATGAAGGTTAACATGAAGAAGATTTTGTTTATGATGAACCATTTACCATACGTTCTCCACTCTTATAAATTTTTTAAATCTTTGTAGAAAATTATCTATAACATATTTGTATGAAAAATTCAAAAAAATTTAGCGAAGAAGAAAAAGTACTAGCATCCAAAATGAATTTGGTTTTATTAACGTCGCACTAGAAGCAACTCGAGGGCTATTGCTGATAGACCACTTCATTTATTAAACCTCCGTCAAAAGACTGATTCTGTGGATCATGCCATATCTGACTAATTCCTTTCCTAACTTCCACCTCACTCCAAAAGGAAAATTTTGAGCCTCGGAGAAATTTTGAGATTTAACGTGCATCAGCCAAAGCGAAGCCGCATTTGCATAACTAATTAAGAATTTTGTAACTATGATGAACTGAAACTTATTTATTTCAGAAAAAAATATTAACACCAAAATATACGTTATTTTACAAATGAACAAATTTCTTCGAAACATTGAATATTCCAATCGCTTACCATTTACTTGGAAACAGCCAACAAAAAACTAAGCTTCTTTAAGCGTTTCTAAAAATCAATTGAAAAATAAGTTGATAAGAAAAATAGTTTTAATTTTCATTGTATATCATTATTAAACGACAGTTATCAAAATCTTATCGAATTCTTAAAACAAATGATAGTAAATAATAATTTGCCCGTGAATTGTACTAATGGCAAAGGATAATAATAATAATTGAAAATGATAATACATGGCATTCTTTTCAGTTTTATCCGCTTTCAAAGCTTCAACATCTTAGCTATACTTGACATTTTAAAGTAGCCTTTTGTTGCAAATAAAAAGCTGATAATTGAGAACTAAATTAGTCGCTAATACAAAC
Organism: Nephila pilipes; assembly: GCA_019974015.1. Lineage (NCBI taxonomy): Eukaryota > Metazoa > Arthropoda > Arachnida > Araneae > Nephilidae > Nephila > Nephila pilipes. Next base: position 254,366 of record BMAW01094661.1, read on the forward strand.
AACTATACCCTTGATATATTGTTTAATTATACATGTTAAATAACTGCTTCCAAATACAACTATTTTATATTTATTAAACATTAGTTTTTAGCTAGAGTTATTCTAATACATTTTTTCTCGTCTTCTCATTATATTCGCCTGCAAAACATTCATAAATAAACTAAGCAAATACAGAATCTAATTTTAGTCAAAGTATGTATGGAATAAAGTAATAATATCGGTACATTATAATAATAGCAATCACTCTTTTTCTATAATAAAGCAGACAATAAAAGAAAATTCTTATTAGATAAAACAAATCTTGCGATAATATTTGACTTTTCAGTTTACATGCAATGTGATAAACCTTATGGTTATGAATAAATTTAAAAGGGAAATGGTTACAAAAGAAACTTTTAAAAGCGAAGAGCTATATTAAAAGAGCATAAATGCTTGTTACACTTTAATAACCTAGAGTTGTAATTTAAATATGCATTTCTAATATTTACGTTTCTTAATTTAGGGTCATTTTATTTTTGTCCCTGTTTTGGATTGATTCAGGATATTCAATACATTCTATAACCACGAGTTTATCTTTCCATTTACCTGATAAATTGTAAAGCATTGTACTCATAATGATATATTTTAATATATTAAAAACATGCTTATCTTCATTTTTATAAAAAAAAAAAGCATACACAACAGCGAAAGGTAATTTAGTAGCCGATCTTTTGAAATATGCATTTAACTACATTTCCGTTATTTGTCTGGGAAAGCGACTTTATTTCAATTCAAAACATTTACAATTAATGATTATTATTTTGTCTTTATCTGCCAATTCTTAGGATCTCAGAAAAAAAATAAGGAAAAGTGCTATATCTAAGTCTAACAAATTTGAAGGTGTATAGATATCTGGCTCCATAGTAAGAGAACATAAAAGAAATAATACGGCACTCTTCTGTTTCAGAGAAGGCCACCTTATAAGAAAAACAAAAAGAAATAAATGTGTTGATCTTCTTATCCTCAATTTCCTGATCTCTTTGGCAAGAGATTGAGTCTCAATTACACTGGATTCTCACAAAAGGAATGAATTCAGAGCGTAACAAAGGAAACTGGTGTAATTTGATGGATTTGGGTTTTATCTCTTGACAATGGAAGATCATTAATTACTTTTTCTGAATGGTTAAGATGATGAATAAGTTTCAAACAGAGCAATATCGAGAACGTAATGTTGTTTGTAGTTAATTGTTAAGAAAAAGATTGAAATATTTTATACATTTATACCACACTACTCATCAGTTTAGAGCTCATTATTAAAATTAATATTGAAGGCCTTTTTTCCCGTATAAGGTGTTTTCATTTATGTATTTAGTATTTGTTAGTACACTATCAGTATTTATAATTTATTTAGGTATATTACTTTATAGAAAGTGTTTATAAAAATTGTGTTTTATTCTTTCATATCAATAAGATAAATTCAATAAATCACTATCTCAATGCATTTGTTTTGAGAATATGATATATGTATATTTAGATAAAATGTTATAAAGCAAATAAATATCCATAATACAATTTTTGGTTTAAAAAATTCATAAAGAGTTTTAATATTATTTTAAGCTAAATAAGCATTGAAAGGCTCTGATAGGTAATAAGTGTATAATAATTTCAAAGTCGTGAATACATCAATGTTTAGCATTTGCTCTTTTAAATGCTACAGTCTGTGATCTTTGATAATAACAAATAACTAATGAGTAATTAAATAACATTTTTAATTAAGCATCTTACGAATGCTTAAAGAGTTTTTTTTTTCTCTGTTATATTTTTAAAAATTAGAGAGAAATAAATCATAAGAAAAAGTATATTAGAGAGAAGTAATCCCTAAGAAAGAGTACACTATTTCTTATGTCAACTTCTTTGGAAGACCTAGAAAAATAACATTACAGCATTGTATTAAATCACATAAGTCTTTCATCGTAATCAAACAAAACTTTACTAGCCATTTAAATGAATTTTAAACGTCTTACAATTCCTCCAATATATAGTAAAAGCATTTTAGAAGTCTGTCATTCGTTAATTTCATATCCATCAATAAAGAAAACAAAACTATTTTCATGATTTCTTTAAGGTTCTTCGCAATAATTTAATTAAATTTAATTTAAAAGCCTAAATACTTGTAAGGTAAATATTTTGGAAAAAATGACAATGTGATTAATGTTTATTAAAATGTCTCATTTAAAATGTTAATAATATTAATTGTAAGTCTATTTATATTTTTGTTAGTTGTCATTCCCTTGGATTTAAAACATTTTCCAATATTTGATATACAGCTACTTTGTAGGTAGTAGATATGTTCTTCGAAAAATTACGCAAATTGAAACCGTGTAAAATGAGATTAGGATTACACGTGAAAAAAGGGAGATAAGTTCACGAATTTTCAGAATCCTTTTAGCGCTCATGTTTTTTTCTTTTTAATTTTTTTTTTTTTTTTTTGAAAATGAAAAAGTAAACAAAAATTAACAATATTTTACACAAATAAAACAATAAAAATCATTAAAATTGTTAATATTTCATGCAAATAAAAGCAATAAAAAATACAAGCATAAATAAACTTAACAACAACTACAATTTTTATAGTAACATTTCTGTACATCAAAAAGTGATTACAAAGCTTGAGATTTTACTTAAAGAGGACAAAAAGATTTTTTTTATATATGCGACACTATGTTAATGTTACTCGTATTACTCAAAAATGGAATATAGCACCACATTACATAAAAGTACTTACGTTGATCCACTATTTAAACTTCAGCACCATAGCATCTCATATATATATATGCAGTTCATAGCGTAATTGACAAGAAAGAGAAAGAAACTGTTAACATTTATCATTTTTAATCCCAAACAACATAAGCAATTAAATTTTATTCGCAAAAAATATATATCTTTATATATTTTACAAAATTTAATACACTCTTTCTAAAGGTTTTCCTAAAAGTTTTAAATAATTTTGGCAATGACATGACATGCTAAAATGAAAAATTGATTCTTATATATTTATGGAAACAAAATGAATGTTCATTTGCTTGAATACTTCTAAAAAACTTTTCTAGAATTCCTTATTTGGATATTTATTGAAAAGATTGAATGTTTAGTAATAATGGTGTACATTCTTTTTGTTACCACGAATATACAGATTAAACCCAATGGAAAAGCGAGACAAAAAAACTATATAGATACTCTATGTCATAGATAAGAATTGAACCAGTCACATAGAGATGATCATTCTTGTCCAAATTCAAAGATAGATATGATTTTCTCTGGATAGATGGGACTCTTTGGACACAGATACAGATTTAGCATTTGTTAAGAACATGTTCATCACTAAAATTAGTGACCATAGATTCGAGTTTAAATCCGTTTCTCTTCGGAGACTCTGGATTCGTATCATACAAAAATCTACCAATTGTATCTAGATTGTCTGAATTATTTTGAACATCTTGTACACTAATATTATCTTTAATGTCTCGGATACTTTTAATAGTTCTGTTATTATCCTAGACAAAATCTTTGATCCCCTTTCAGTTCAAAAAAGTCAGATAAGAGAAAGAAAATTAAAATAATAATGCAGTTTTCGAATTTATTTTTAAAATGTAAGACATTATCCGTGTATCATTGCACAAACCTATGGTATAAAACCACTTATTTAAGCTATTCTACTATACTATTCATTTTCATTATGCATTCTGAGAAGGATATGCATTACAGATGAAATTTTGAATTATTCTTGGAGAGATGGTCATTCATCAAAAAACAAAATAGTCTCAACTAATTTTTGCTGACTTAAGACAGGATAATCTCATATTATACAAATGCTATACTTCCTGATGATGAGTAAGTACTATGCTTGAATACATTTTAGCCTCATGTAATTAACATGAACTAAATGCTTGAAACGTTCAGATAATAACTTGGATGTGTGAAAATATCGAGGTCAAAGAAGTAAAATTTTCAAAAAATTAGTATCAAACACAAAACATGAGTGACAAAAAGACACATCGTAAAAGAATAAATTAAGTATTAAAATATATATACAAACAAAGAATCAAAAACTATTGGAAATGAAATGGGAAGAATGATCAAAAGTATTAATTAACCACACTACGACGGCAAGCGAAATTACTCTACGTCGGTTTTCCGCATCTTGCTAACACAGGATGATAGCAATCCATCGTTGATCAGAAAGAAAGAGTACTAATAAAACATTTAAAAATAAAGCAAAATAAGAAAAATAAGAGAAAAAGAAAAAGTTAAAACTAAATACAAGAAAAGGACAAAAAATAATAATTTTAAGGAAAAAACTATGTAAAAGTCTAAAATAAAAATAACTTCAAAATTGTAAATTATAATATTTTAAATAATCTAACAACATTCGAAATCAAAAATCTAGTTCCAAACAAAAAAATTTATAAAACCATTTCTGGTTAATGTAAATGTAGAAGATTTTTTATAAAGTTTTAGATGTTAAAAAGTTTAGGTAACTTAACATTATTATAATCCCAATTTTTCTTATAAATACAATAAATCTCTTAGAATTTCTTTCTCACTGTCGTTGACCACTCTAAAGGGGGTTTATTATTCCCAATATATATTCTTATTAGTTAGAGTAAATCTTAATGGAGCAATATAACCTATGTATTGGTAATTTTATCTACTTAAGTAAATAAATCCAGTCCAGAAATTAATTCAACATTTTAATTCTTTCAGATAAATGTTCTCAATAAAACTAATATCTACTTTTCTAAAGATCAGTTTTAATATCAAGATTAATACATAGTTAAACTGTTTAAAAACTTCTATTTGAAAATCAAAGTTAATTGCACTAGCATAATAAAATTACCAATATCTAAGTTAATTTGCTTCTTAGCATGAAAACTACTTCAAGGTGTTTTGTTTGAAATCATTCTAAGTTCCTAATATTTCTTAGTTTGTACATACAGCAATATCAAGTGTAGCTAATATCAACATACCACATCAATATTCTTCGTAAATAATACACATATAAATATCGTTATTTTTGAAATATAAGTGTATTGCAATTGAAAACAACAAGAACATATAAATGGTGCTTTCTAGGCAAATCCTTCAAATAAATAACAATAGCAACAGAAAGCTTTTAATGCACACTAACAAAATAACTGAGATACATGCAAACAGTACAAATTGATATGGACAATATGGTACCTAGACAAACATTAAAGATCCATTTTACTGCCTAGCACAGTATAAGGATGATTCAGTATTAACCTTCCTCGCAGTTGTGATTAAATGTTCTTTCCACCTCCACTGGTCAAACCAGAACCTTACGTCACTTGTTCTCAGTCCGCTCTCTTCCTCGTTGGCTGGGTAGGTCCGGCTGGTCACCTCTGACCGCAATGCCATCAATTGATCGGTGCTCGCTCAGCTTTACACATATATATAAAATCACATATAATATATATAAAATATTGTGTGCGTGCGTGCGTGGTGTGTGCGCGTGCGTGCGTGCGTGCGATGTAATGATGTGTGCGTGTATTGTTTGTGTGTGTGTGTGTTTTGTGTGTGTGTGTGTGTGTGTGTGTGTGTCTATTCTTTTATTAAACAAAAAGTGGAAACATCTGCGATATCTTGTTTTGATCTCACTGGAAGCATTCAGACATATCAAAACAAGTCTCAGAAATTCAATATCTATACAAATGGTTTCCCTCAACTCGGAAAACGAGTTAGAACAAACGAGTCAATGATTAAATCTTTATTTTTATCTTAAGTTTTATACGCCCCAACGACGGATGAGTGACATATATGTTTATTACTGCGAAAGTCTATAAATGATAGTTGCAGTTTAAGCTGCTTTATAATGGTGACTAGAAATTTTTAGTAGCCCTGATGTGATATCACATAATTCACCTAACAAAGCGAAAGGAAAGCGCGATATGTTTGGATACTAAATTCAAATTTTAGATCACCTTGCAACTGGAAAAGGTACAACAAATGTTGGAAAACGTTTGGGTCTACATGAAGGTACTATAAGAACTATCTAGCTAAATACAGCTACTATTAGAAAGTCTTTGTGTTCTGGAACAAAGTTAAATGTAAATCATCCTCACATATAAGAGAAATGCTTAAGATCCTAACTGGTAAATTCATGATTCGCTTTATTATTTTTGCTAATTTCTTAAAATTTGAAAAAAAACTTTCTATTTTTCCATATATGCTCTATATTTTATAAGTATCTTTTAAGAACATATTTATCGTGCAAAAACATAATTACGTGCATATATATACATTTATCACCAAAAGAAAGTTGCACCCTTAAGAAAGCTAGATACGTAGATGCAAATTAAGAAATCGTTTCTACTCTGTTCAATATACTAATGCTAAACTTTGAGAAGAGTAGTATTGTAAGATTCATGAAGGCATACAGTCATTCTGTCGGATTATGAGTCATATTGGCCGCGCATATGTTACAGTTTCTAGTTGTTGGTGGAAATGTATACTAGAAAGCTACCGCTCACGGCACTTAGGCTCAGGCAGAGTTACATATACTATAAGATTGAAAAATTTTCCGGCAAGCTCGATACACACAAACCACTACAATACCAGACGTTTGCGAACAGTTGACTTTTCTGTGATCCTGTAAGTGCAAGTACCTTTAGAATATGTTTTCATACTTCTAGATTGCTTGTATAGAAATCATAACATGGCAACATCCACAGCAACATTACCGTGACATGATGCACGGAAAACATAAGGTCGTGTAAATGTCAGTGAATCATTTTCTATGATGAATCTCACTTTTTACTAGATGAGGATATGCGCCCTTGATGAGAAAAACGCGAGTAAGGCTCAATTGAGATTTTGTTTGTCCTCGTCATCAAACATCAGGTTGTAATAATATGGTGTGCGATTTTGTACGATTTCTGATCTCCGTTGTTTTATCAGAGCCACTTTGACAGCGCAAAGATAAGTTAGTGCAGTCTTTCAACCTCCATTCCTGTCCTCTATTTTAACAAGACAAGCTCCATATTCATACCCCTACTCTGAATTTGACACAAAAATTAATCACATTGTTCAAATTTTTAGTCAGTAAAAATAATTTCATTAACTCCCCCATTACACCTCTCAAAAACAATGTCGGAAATAATTAAATGTAATCAAGAAATCAAAATTAAAAAAGCACCAGGTAGGGAAGGTATTAAGCTAAAAAAAAGTTTAAAAAATTTCTTGATAAAATTATTTCTTAGTATCACCACCATTATTAGCAAAATTTTCAAAATTGGCAATCTGCCCGAACCGTGAAAAATTTCAGCATTCGTTATCATTATTAAATTAAGTAAAGGCCTTACTTTTCCTGATAGTAATCTTCGATATCTTTATTACCTATACCTACAAAACTAGTTGAAAGAATAATATTTAATAGTTAAATGACCATCTTTATGATAATGATATTTTTATATTCCCTAAACATGATTTTAGAGAAAAACTCTCTTCTATCCACTTGCTTTTCCATGTCGTCTCGAACAAGATAAGCCCGAATTTAATAAGGGGAAATATACTAGTGTGGTTTTTCTTAATATCTGGAAAGTTTCGGCAAAGTTTGGCATGTTGAAGTAATACATAAATTAATTAAAATTCAACATCCTCACTTCACTAAACTTTCATACCTTCAAAATGGATCTTTTTCTGTCAGAGTATGTAATACATATTCCAAAAATAAACATATATCTGTTAGCATACCTCAAGGCTGTCAAATCGGACCAATTTATACAATGTTTTTTGTAAACGACATCCCAAGTTTAAGAAACATCATAACCGGTATGTGAACCGAGGATACAGCGATATTGGCTCAAAACGAAGATCCCAAAATCATTGCTCATTCTTTCAATAGGCATCTTAAGAGACTGAAAGATTGGTTTTCTATACGGAAAATCACATTAAGAGCTAATAAAACAGAGGCCGTCTTATTTTCTTGCAAAAATAAATAGAACAACATAGAAATTTTTGTTCAAAACATAAAACTCCCCAGGTTTCAGCACATCAAATATTTGGGTGTGACGTTGAATAATGGTATCACTTATAAACAACATATCACTCTTATTAAACAGAAAATCCGATGTAACGCTCGTAATGTTTTCCCTCTGATCTCTCAACACTCAAAAATGAGTATCAAGAATAAAAGTTAAACTGCACTCTGACTCTCAGACCAGTCCTCACTTATGCTAGTCCGGTTTAGGGGTATGCAGTAAAAACGCATATCAATTCTTTGAAAAGAACACAAAATATGATACTCCGTCAAATAGTAAATGCTCGTTGGCTCAAGCAAAATCAAGTCATATAGAATTCTATTAAAATTTCTACCATTGAGGAATCGATTTTCAAAAAGTCCAGAAAATGTTTCACAACTCTTGAAACCATCGACTACAGGGCCCTCCAAAAAATTGAAGAATATACTTAAGATAATTGTATTAATAGACCATGAAATATTTTGCTTAAAAATTCATTTATCTTAATTCTTAGTTTTTTTCTCTTATTTCTACCACTCTTTCTCTTTTAAATTCAATTACTGTAAAACGTTAATCTCTTACAGTACAACGCTTTCGACCAATAGGATAGCTAGCTCACGAGTTAGCTACTTCCAAACGGATCGAAAAAATTTCCCTCTTTGGATTTTCACCAGTAAGAGAATTTGATCCTTGTTTGGCTTGTCAGATAAATTTTTCTCCTGACACAAAACCATTTCCAACAAAAAGCAATTATTTTCTGTTTTCTCTTAAGCTCTCAATTAGTTTTCATAAGTTAATGTTTTAAACTCTTAAATCCTTTTAAGATGCAATGTATTTTTAAATGTTAAATTAATTTCATAATTTCCTGGACATGAAACAGGCCCAAGTAACTCAATTTACAGAGTATCAATTATAGATAAAGATCGCAAGACCTATGTGCTCCAACATTCATCAATATATATATATACACATATATATATATTCATACCGCAATCATCTCATGAGCTTTCCATACAGTCATAGACACTATGCCGTGCCCAGCAACATCAACAGATCTGTCACCCATAAAAAATTTATGGAATGGTATAGACATATTAAGACCTCTGCTACCATAAAATTTAAAAGATCTACTAACTAAAGTTCAAGCACCATGGCATGAGTTAAGACACAGTTAAGAGAATCTACTACTCCATGCCACATGATGTGATTGTATGTATTCGAAATAATGGCGGTTCAACATCCTATTGAGAGTAGTAAGGAATTGTATTATGACCAATAAATTTTGTCATTTACCCACGCCTAACTTTTATTCCCTTCTTGTTGTTACTACTATCTAACTTTCGGATTTAAATAACATTTAAATCCGACTCTCCTTTCTAGATGCAATTTTTTGACGATGGAACTAAATAACAAGTCCTGTTAAACAAAGCTTTCTACACTTTTTCCCTAAAACTGCATGGTTATCAAAACCATAGTTTTACAAGTTGGACATTCTTCGGTATAACTTATTAGTCTTGTGATAACAAGGAAACTTTAGTACTTTTGTTCTGAAACCTTAAAGAAGGGACATCATTTTTATTTAGAATTTTAACGTTTACCATATTCTTTCCTGAATAATTAATACTTTTTAGCATTAAGTTACGAAAACTATAAATTTATTCGAAGCAAAATAGGGCTTTAAATGGACAAATTTAGTTAAATTCCTATATGTTTGTAGAAAATAGCAGCGAAATGATGACATTCAAATCATTTTATATCGGAATTATGATTCAGCTTTACATAAAGAAATATTTTCTCTCCTCTTACGATTTCAACGCCACTGGATTCTGCAACATTATAAAATTCATAGCATAAATGTGATAATCTCAATTAAATCATTGAGACTTTTTTAGAAGTTATTGAATTATACAGAAAGAAATTATGAAATGATGAGGAATTTTAATGTAAGAAAGTATTTGATAGAAAATATGAAGTACATTCCTAACGTAAAAACACCTCTCGTTTATTTGTATTTACTTGATTTCGGTTTTGAAAATGAATTTCATTCAACCCATTGATTGGGTTTTATTTACTTATTTTATTGAACATGTTAACAAAAGCATATACCACTTTCAATGTACACACTTCCTGTATCCCTACGATACTCCATGTTAATCTTCCATTGTTCAAAATAGAGCTGGAAGTCTTCTTCTGACAGCTCCTTCAGGACGCGTGACAGTTTCCCTTTCACAGCTTCAACAGACTCAAATCTTGCTCTTTTTAAGGCAGATTTCCCATTAAGAAACAGATAGAAATCGCATGGCTCAAGATGCGGTGAATAAGGAGAATAGTCTAACATTGAGATGCTGTACATGGCTAGAAACCTCTTAACAGCCAATGAGGAATGAGGTGCTTGGTCTTGTTGGAAAAATTTGCTGCACGGATACTTTGTCAATTTCTACAGTCCCAAAAACCACACGAAAACTTAACCGATGGTCATATCGAACCATATTACAGAATTTTTTTTTATATTTATATATTGTCATCCGTCTTTGACGTGGAAGGGAGACCCGGGATTGACTTATCTTCAGCGTCCTCTCGGCCATTTTAAATACGTTAAAACTATTCATAAACGTATGCTCGCGATAAACATTCATTTCCATAGACTTTATTTAATAAATTATTAGTTTCAGCATCTTTAAGTTTCATGTTAACTTTCACTACAATTGATTGCTCTATTATTACACTTACGATTTTTCTTGGGAAACAAAAAAAACTAACTCTAATACGAACGAAGGCTATGGGTATACGGATTTGTCTACAGAAACGAGGAGCACTGCATTCAAACGAGAAAGCTTCAAGCTAAACGGCTGTAGGTCGCTGGGGTTTGGTGCATACATATTTCATCTGAAGCAGCATCAGTCTCGTTATTTACTATCCATATCTCGTGTTACAATAATCTCAGTTTCTAACGTTGAAAAGCCTTTTTCTTCAAACCTATAACACAAAAATTTTATGAGTATTCTTTTTTTAAAAAAAAATGTTTATATATCATTGCATTTTGTTCTCTGACTATCATGTAATGCATTTTTATTAAATTAGAATGATAGTAAATGATAAAAAAATATTATAATAAAAACAAAACTGGTTTTTACCATTAGTTTTTCATGTTCATGAATTACTACTTTATCTTCTCAAAGAAGGAAAGATTGTAATAAAGATTTTGACGAATAATGATTATGCAATTTTGGTAAAAATAGAAATGAATAACCAATAATAGAAGTGAATAGGACTAATTTTCCCTTTTTTTGTATTAATTTTAGAAAGTTTTTAAAATACAAAATTTATTAAGCAATTGATTCGAAATTTTTAATAAATTAGGGAAAATATTTCATTAAAATCTAATTACAGCAAATACAAAATACAGAGAGCTTAATGATTTATTCTATATATCTATTACGTACTCTATAGAGCGTTAATATTGTATTTCAAGACTATCCAAAAGGTTTACATTCAGGATTAAAAAACATAAGAGAAACTTTTTAGTGACAGTTAATTGTGTTTTTCCTTAAATCCCTTTTAGAACAAATTCGAAAAGTTCAAACACTAAGATTTTGCTTCAAAAAGGAGCAACAATTGGACAAGGTTTGTGTCTCTACCTATCAATTACCTCTTTAATTCTCTCGGGATGTAACATTTAATTAAGGTTGCAGTTTCTTATGAATCCAAAAAAGAAGTTAAATTAAAATTATCTATTTTTTAATGAACTAATGGGGCTCGTATGGGATTATTTTGGTCTTTGATTTTTTTTTTTTGTTCCAATTCTTTTTATTATTTCTTTCCTCTTAGACCAATTACTAAAAAAATTATTCTGATTAACATCTGTGTGAACATGCATTACTTAAGAAAGAGATTAAATAAAGTTTCTCTCTCATTTAATTCTTAGAACTTTTTATTTTAGCTTGATATAATTAATTTTAAATGTTCATACACTTTATATTGAAGTTTAAACGCTGAAAAAATAAGTAATTTTGAAAAATACGTTAAAATTCCCTTTAATTTTTGTAGAAAATAATAAATGCTTCAGTATTATTCAAATAGTGAGTGATTTTCAAACTAAAAAAGAAAACGAATTTAAATAATTATTTTACCTAGTAAATCATACAGAAAATAGATGATGGAGTAGTTTATCTTTATTGTGAGGAACAATTAATTGCTCCTCACAATCAAGGAACAATTAATTGTGTGACAATAAAGTCATATAATAAAATATTTTTGTCAACGTTTTCCTTTCGTTAAATAAATGTAATAAATGTATATATTTTTACATATCAGGCAAGTTTTTTTAAGTTTTAAATTACTCTATCTATCAGAATCAAAGAAATTTAATTATAGCAACATATTTTTGTTATATTAATCATAAGTTATGCAAATGTCATGTTTATACTTATTACTATTTTGTAACGCATATATTAAGCCTTCAATGAAATGAAACTTAGTTTTTTAGCATTTATAAATATGTTTTAATATAAATTCTTAGATATTTTACACTGGATTCTAACCTTTAAATTTTTGCTGCGAAAATTTGCTGAAGAACAATACTTATTTCTTTATTTTGTCAAAAGTTAAGTGGATTACTACACCTTTTTTCTGACTACAAGGAAATATTCCCATTTTAATTGATTGATTGTTTATTAACGTCTTACTTAAAAGCAACATAGGGCTTTTAGTAACAGATCTTGAAATTTTGGACTTCAGTGAAGTAACGAAGATAACACCTGAGCTGGTACCCCACTCTGTAAACTTCTTTACCGAATCAACTTGATTTTTTTTTATTTCTTTTAAACCTCGGCAGATTTAACTTGCATTTGCCCAGCATAGTGGATTTAATTTGGGTGTTTTTACCAGTACGAAAAATAGAACTCTCCGAAAAGCTCCTAATACGTTACTAGGATCATATCGAATTACTTGAAGTTTGTATGATAGGACATATGAAGTAGAAAGTATGGAAGAGAAGTTCAAAAGATGTCTTCCATGTCCAGCTATTAAAACCGTATTTTGATACAAATTGATGAGAAAAGAATACAGATCCAATAGACATACTTCAAGGAGAGACCAAATTGCAGTGGGGTGCTGCTTCTTTCTAAAAAGGGAAATTGTAGTGATACTCGTTTTCTAGGAATAGCGCAAGAGCTGGATGCAACTTTTGCATTATAAATCTATATTCATTCACTCGAAGCTTCCTATTAAACTTCGATACACAAATTGCATTCGATCATGGTTCAACAACTGAAATCCACATGCGATTCCACATATATTCTCGAGAACTTGAGCAAGGAAACATGAACTAAAGCAAAATGCATTCTCTTCTTTGTATAACTCTCGCTAAGCAGTAAAGTCGAAATAAGTTTTGGATTTCTTTTATTTCTTGTTGCTACGTCTTGCATCTTAATACTCTTATTTATAATTGTTTACGTTTAAGTAAAATTATACTTTTATTCTTCTAAAATTTATCTGCAAAACATATACACATTACTTTGTACTTCAATGGAAATACAATATGTGGGTGTAAAATACATATCGATTTATTTAATGAATAAACAAATATTATTAATTGAGTTCCTTTATATTTCTTATAACAATTATATATGTTTTAAATTTTAGGCAATTTGTACAACTTTCATTACTTTTCATAATTTAAACGACTTATATATATATATAACATATATACCTTTTCTAATGATTTTATGCTTACACTACAAAAGTAAGTAATCTATTAACAATGAGTAATAAAAAGAAATATAAATAAATTAAATAAGACTGCTATTATTAAAATTAGCGCCTATGGGGATATTATTAAATATACATAAGACATAACTGTTCATAGTTATAATGTTTAAGATTTTTTTTTTTTTAATTTCATCGATGAGACGATTTTATAAAGGTTTTACCAAATACTTTTCAGAAAAATAATTTAAATAATGTAAACTGTTATGAAAAATTTAATTCTTTAGTTAATCTTCTTTTTAAACCGAAAATTTCATTAAATTTAATGATAAGAAATATAAACAAGAAAAAGGAAAACCAAAAAACGGACCAGGTGGCAATAGTTGAAGAAATAGAAATTTACGATATTATGAGCAGAACTATATAAAAAATAATTCTATTATTTATCGACATATTGATAAACTATTGATCTTTAAATATTACAAGAAATTTAAAATATTCCTTACCTTTTTTTCAACCTAAGTATGAAAATTTGATTCAAACAAATAAAAATGGAAGATGTAATTCCCAGAATCAGAGAGAATATTTAGACAAAAACAAAAAATTGGAAATTATACATAAAAATATTTTCAGTAATGTATATGATAAATGACATTTTTAAAAATTTCAAATTATTAAAGATCACATCAGGAATAGTGGTGTGCGTGCGTGCGTGCGTGCGTGCGTGCGTGCGTGTGTGTGTGTATGTGTGTGTGTGTGTGTGTCCAAGGGTAAAATGGTTATTATAAATTATATACAGTGAATTTATAACTGAGTCACAAAAGGATCAGATAACTTTTCAAATTTAAAAAACTGTATGATAATTGCAAAAGATATGTTCACCCAATTACGTTTTAAAAAGACATTTAAATTTTGATAAATACTCTAACTATTAAACTTTATCTAAAATGCTAGAATTATATTAAATATTGTAATCATAAGCTTCTTTTAATCTAGGATAAGATTCTTTTTTTAAAAAAAATTCATTTCAATTAAAGAATTCATCTCACAGTATTAAGAGATAACTAGTGATATTAATTATAATACTTTTAAATATTTTACATAGTTTTTTTACTAAATTAAATTGTGTTTCTTTTTTGAAAAAAATAACTTTACGCATTTTTAATAATTTTATTAATTTGTATTATTACAAAAAAAAAATATTTCTGTAGTATAACAACAGTGAAGAAAAGAGAACTGTATAGCACACTTAAGATATAATGAAAGCAATGAAATCACAAATCATTGATTCAGATTTAGAATTACTAAGTAAGAATCACTTTAACTTCAACAAGTTACAGTATTTCCTAGTTCTATTATTATATTACATTTTTTAAAAATTTGAAAATATGATTAATTCCTAAGTCTAGGTTTTTAAATAAGTTATATATATATATATACCGAAAAGGAGTTGTCCGATGGAGAGAAAAATTGGCGGATAGAAAAATTATGTACAGAATAGAAAATGTTTAAGATTTCAGAAAAATTGCATGATTTATTTCAGTTACATAGTTACAAAGTAACGAGCTTAATAAGGTGTTGACCTACCTCTAGTAGGGATGCAAGCTGCCACACGACGTGGAATAGAGTGATAAAGCTCCTTAATGGTCTCCTGCGGTATTTCTTGCCAAATTTGCTCCAATTTCCAGATAGGTCATCAACATTCCCTTCTAGATGCAGTCACCTTCCCATCATATCCCAGACATGCTTGATTGGAGAGAGATCTGGCTGGTCAAGGAAGTATTTAACAAGATATAAGACAATTCATAACAACACATGCCAATATGGTCTGGCATTATCTTGCTGAAAAAATAAGGCCAGGGTACTGCAAAAGTAGCGGCAGCAAAACAGATCTCAAAATGTCGTCGACGTACCGCTGTGTTGTAAGTGTGCCTCTAATGACGACCAAAGGTGTCCGGCTATCAAGGGAAATGGCGTTCCAGACGATAACTCCTGGTTGAGGGCTTGTGTGGCGTGCAATAGTGAAAGTAGGATGGGCACACTGCCCTGGGCCTCTCCAGACACCTCTTCGATTATTGTCAGAAAAAAGTTCGAAGCGGGATTCGCTGCTAAACACTATACTTCCCCAGTCAGCACCATTTCAACATTATCGAGCCAAGCTCCACTGTAATCTGGCTCGACAGTGTGTAGGCGTGATTGGTAGATGGCGTAGAGGTCGGTACGAGCATAGATTTTGCTCTATCAGCAGTCTGTCAATTGTCATGGTGGACACTCGTATGCGGGGCGCACGTCTGATGATTGATAACGGTGAATAAGGCACTATGACCGCTGATCTGACAATCACTCTGTCCTCCCGATCTGCTGTGGCCCTAGGTCGAGTACTACTATCATGACGCTAAAATCTGCCAATGCCCACCCATTCTAGCAAACTTCTTCTAATCGCCGCATCACTTCGACTCATATGATGAGTGATTCTCCGATTTGTCCAACCTGCCTATTTCAATCCAATGATACGGCCTCTTTCAAACTCTAGCTGCTCGTAATGAGCTCAAATGTTGCGGCGGAACATTTTTTCATTGAAAGGTATCCTAAATCACAATGCAACAGAAAATTTAACCATCAGATTTAGAATCCCTAATATATACACCTGCTAAGTGCACTATTCCGGTGTGCCCGTAGCTCCCTATATTTATTCATAGGACACCAAATTTTAATCATTTGCATTTTCAGTCCAAATGTCTCAGCATTCGAAATTTCATTACAATCGGGCAACTCCTTCTCGGTTCGTCGTTTTTTTTTTGTTATAGATTGTATATATATATATATATATATATATATATATATATATATATATATATATATTATCATTAAGTGAAAAATGTTTAAATAATGCTGTTTTGAAATTTTCGATACTTACGAAAATGAAATTTTTAATGTTAAGTTGTAACACCCGGTCAACCCGGGCGTTATCTTGTGCCATCACTAATATCTAATATTAAACAATACGACACCAATAATTACAGAACCACCAAAACCACTTTCAACATTTATTAATATATATCTATTATGACATTAATAATAGTGCTCTCCAGGTTAAGTTTATTAACACTTTAATTCAACCCACCAATAATAATCTAACAGCTTCTTACCAACTGCAACTCTGAATCTGGAACAACTGCTGAAAACACTAGAACAATTCTCAATCCGAGTGGTTTACACTCGGACCTCAACACTAATCTATAAATCTGCCTTTCAATACTATAGCATTTAGATTCCACCTCCTCTCACTACAACGCCTCTCTGATCCTCCTTCGGATACTCTACTCCTTCAGATGGAGTTTATATACTTCTTAATTTAACCGCTTCACTTCATTCCTAACTGCTTTGCATATTACATTCTTCATCACGTTTCATTTTTGGTTGGGCAAAGGTTGTTTAGCGAAAGCAATCAATCTCAATTGAAAGTCCCCAAGGTTAGTGAAGAGAAACCGCGAATAGCCCAATGTCACAAAGTGAACGAGGGAAACTATGGCAATTACATACAAAGCAGCAGTTGGAGATGTCTTATTGACCTTGGTAATTTTTAAAAGGTAAATTCTCAAAATGGAGTTTAACTCGGTAATTTGAGAGTGGACTATTGGCAACTGATCTCGTAATTTTTAGCCTCGATCAAGCCACAAGAACACTTTAGCCCGTTCCTCTCTCTCCAAACTTCCGTACTAAGCCAAGGGGATGACTAGGAAACTCTACAGATTTAATGTGCACCAACCTCATTACTCAGCAAATCTTAAAAGATCTCTGGACAAGAGCCCACGACCTGACGGGACTGGCTAGGTCACGTATTTTTAACGAAAGTATAAGAAAAGTTTCTAGATTTAACAAAAAAATATAAAAATTGTTTAAGTTCAGGAAAATGTTTCGTCCCAGTTTTGATTTTAAATTCTATATCCATTATCTAGTGTTTACATAATAAAATTACCACAAACTCTCTTTATTAAATTTTTTGGTTACAAAATATTTCTTTTCTTCCTTTTTTTTAACTTTCTGAAGCATTTACTTGTTGGCAAAACTCACAAATATTTTGTGAATAATACTTCTCGTTATTTTAAAAACATCAAATAAAAATTATTACATAGTAATTGAGAATTCGTTTTTCCTTCCTCTAATATTTGCTTCTAGCATTAAATTAAAATTTCCATGTCAATTTTCAAAAAGAATTAATCTATTTTCTATTTCAGAAGTCCAAGCATGAACAAAATTAATTGTATTACTGTTTAACTCAACCTTGTTATTAATTTTTAAAGTAACTAATTTATTTCTCTTTTTAATTGCACGAAAGGAATTTCATCCAAATACTTTATCTTTAAGAATTCACCACTTTCACCACTAGCATTAAATTTGTTTTCTAGAACATCTTTTCCAATAACTAGGTCATATTGTTGAACAGAATCTTTTACCATAAACACATTCGCTGTAATTTTAACTTCTTATATTTTTAACGTTACTTTTGATTTAGGTAACGTCACCACTGTCTTTCTTAAGGAGTTTTCTATTCCAAATAATTTTTAACGATCTAGTTGAAACATCAAATTTAATTATACGGCTATGGAAAGCTCCGAAAGAATTATATAACATCCGGTGTCAATCAAACTCCTAATAAGCCTGTCGCAGTAATCTGTGATTATTTATTTTTAGAGCACTGAACGTTGGGCTAACAGCTGATGATGATTCACTGTTAAGCTGCTGTGACTCCTTCCCTCAAATATTTTGCAATGGTTACTTGTATGACCCTTGAACTTATATTTTTTGCAAGTAGGAATGATTTTTTGGCTTAGGACAATCACGTACAAGATGAGAACCGAATTCTAAGCTACATTATAACACTTGAATTCTCTTTCTGCATTTCAGTTTTTTTTTTTTTTTTTTTTTTTTTTTTTTTTTTTTTTTTTTTTTTTTTGTTTTATTTGTTTTTATTTTCAGAATTTGAGTTATTTATGGAGAAGGTTATTTTGATTGTATTGTCTATTTTTAGTACAAATTCTTGATTAGAGGAATTTCGAGAATATATTCTTGTTATTGTCTGATCATGCCTGGAGATGGTAAATTTTTGTTCCATTCCTCAAATTCTCAAAAGCAGCTAACCTATCGGCTAGTTTCCCAGAACCAACAGAATTAGACCATTCATCAATAAAATGTTCCTGAGTCGTTGCGGAACTAAGACATCTCTCTTTCCTAAATTCTTCTATATTAACTAAATCTTTTTATTTCTCTAATTAATATACTTCAATACCTCTTACATATTCTTCAAAATGTGGACACAATCCGTAAGCAAAATCCTTCCAAGTGTTCTGTGAAAGATGATTTGAAGAATTTGATGAAAAATAAAGGAAGAGGGAAAGAAATGATTGAAGAGTTTTTGTCGAAAAGATTCTGGACTGAATTTGAATCTTTTAAGGGACAATTTCTTTATATGATCGTAATTATAGAATTTTCCTTTCGGTTATCAAGAGATTTATTTAGTTATTTCATCAGGCAATAAACTTACCAAATTAGATATTCATTTATCTTCTTCTAATGAAATTCATTGCACGTGCCTTTCAAAAACAGTTTTAAAAACAGTTAGTTATGTTTCCATCTTTGATTTCAAATGTTTACATTAAATTATTCATATTTCATGAACAGCTATTTAAAATATGAGGTGTATTTCTGCTATTTGAACTTTGTGAACGCAGCTGTTTTTCCAATTCTATTTCGGCTTTTTCCTTTTTTTTTTTTTTATTTTTCCTAACGTAAGCAGGTTTCAATAATCATACGTAATAAAATCTTTTACAAAACCTTCTTCATAATTTTAAATAATCAATTTTCTTATAAAACAATTTCCCCGATACAATTTTATTTAAACACTGATTTAATTTCTGAGTTCCCAAGTTTCAAATTCATATAAAACTCAATAGCTCAAATACTTTTTCTCATATCTGAAAAAATATCAAGATTCACTTTTTCTCTAACAACTAAGATGCTCGATTTCTTTTCCAGATCCCACTTCTGAAATGTTAGGACCTCACTTCTCATATGTTACATACGTTCGTTTTTCGTTTAATTTAGACAGGTTGTTGTTTCTCAAGTGACAGCATTGTCAAATTGTGTGTACATATCTACAAAGACTTTATTACAGTTGCACATTAAAAAATACTCGAGATTGCACATCTTACAGTAATCTCACCACAGGTTCCATAACTTTGTTCTCTCTCTCTCTATCTATCTATCTATCTCCCATTGTGTGGAAAACAATACTACACACACACGTACATATCCGCGCTCACAAAGCTGCCACTACATTTGAGTAATAACGCAATGTAATACTTTAATTAATTATATTTAAACAGATTTTAAAAATAAATCTTAATTTATTCACTATCAAAGAAGTTTAAAATTTTTATTAAAATTATAGTAGTAAAAATGAATTAGACATTTAATACGTGGGATGCCTTACGAAATATCCTAATAAATTTACCTTTTTGCTATTAGATAACGTATACTTACAGTTATTCTAAAATTACAGATTTTATCTTTGGCTAGGAAATTCTCAGATGTTTGAGAGAAAGGTAAATAAACAATCTCAAAATGGTGAGTGATTTTCCAATTATTTGAATTATTACGATGTTAAATAAATATTTATATCGATACCATATAACCTACAATAAGCTATTCTTAATAATTGAAACAAGATATAATTTGGTTAAATAAGAAGTAATTTTTATATTTTTGAAACAGTGATCAACATATGAGTTATTATCCATAGTAATGGTCACGTACTCTTCAGCATTCATATCTATTGTGAAAGAACATTCAACCATGATTCTGACAAATCCTTTATCTATATGTTTGTTGATTTTTCTTTCACTGCCGAAGGCTTTGTTCATTTGTATTATGTACCTCTTGGTGATATTATACATATAAGAAGTTTCAAAATTTCATAAGAATGTTAGTGGGAGCAAAGTTTTGAAAAAAATATTTTCTAATTTACTTGCGCAAACTTCTATTTGTTAGATTCTTTTTCAATATTATTCATGAGAATAATACATTTTTCCAGTAATTTCATTCGAATATAGAATAACACACTTTTCATTCTAAACTTGTCGAAGAATCACAAACTCTTATCAATAAATGATAAAGTTAATTTAAAATGCTCACCCATATTTTTATCACGCTCATTTTCCAAAGTTTTTATGCAAATATGTAACTTAAGTTTAAAGCGAGTTGCATCTGATAATTTTTATCATAATATTAATCATAAAAACGTTCGAGAGGAAAGAAAAATGTCATTGAGTGTCATTTTGCATTACCATTTTGATTGCTGATTCCGTTTGAAATACATTGAATCACGTTTAGATCTAAACATAACAAAGTTCATTTTTTACTTGCAGTATAGTAAAGAAACACCGCTTTATTTTGCTTAGTACTTGAAAAAAAATACATTTTTGTTAGCAGCCTTAACTTTTTTCTGAAAAAAAGATAAATAAATAGAATAACCTCCTTTAAGACATTAACCACAAAATAAATTGAATATTATGTTATTTTTAAACTCACCACTTCACCAAGATTTCATTAATTGGGTTTAAAAAGAGTTAATTCAGATAAGATTCTTTAAATATCTGAAATAATCATGATTGTACTGCAGTAAGAAAATTAAAGTCGTGAACATTTTTAAAACTTCCTTAGGGAAGGAACAAATACGTGCTTTTTCAAAACGCAAAACAAATTAAAAGCACATTTTTTTTATGAAAATCAACTTACAATTGAAATGGTTTAAGAAATTTTATGAATATAAAGTTGAAGATTAGATGTTGTTTTGCAATAAAATATGTGTATAAGTAATCGCTAAATCATTATGGAGTTTGTTTACTTTTTATAGTAAAAAGATAAGATACTCATGTATATTTATATCATGGAAATGGTAAAAGGGAAGAGGAAAGAGTACTTTGATGCAATTTTGTAACATTCTTAATTTAGTTATTACACTGTGACATTTTGAGTAATTTCAATTTTATACTTCCTCATTCGAGCTTACAATAGTGGTCTTCATGCATGCCAAGGAATTGTTCTCGCCATTTGTAACTGCTAGAGAATTCCTTGATGTCTTTTATTATATCGTTACTAATGGTTCTATATTTAGGAAATGTAGCTCTTATTTAAAGTTTTAAGATTTTTTATTTGTTTCAAAATTGCATAGTCTAAAATTATATGACCCAGAAAATCAAACTTTTCTGACAATTATAGCTTAAATGTTGATTACGAAATATTTAGCTT
The DNA here is from genome assembly GCA_019974015.1 of Nephila pilipes. Lineage (NCBI taxonomy): Eukaryota > Metazoa > Arthropoda > Arachnida > Araneae > Nephilidae > Nephila > Nephila pilipes. The sequence continues at coordinate 276,400 of BMAW01094661.1, forward strand.
TGATAATTAGAAACGCCAGAATATACATAAAGTAGTTCATAAATATTCCAAAACAAACAATTGTAACTTAAGAAAAAAAATAATTTTAAGGTCTAAAAGATATAATTGTAATGTTGGAAAAAAGTAACTGTATGGTCAGGAAATTCTATTTAGATGTAGAACAAAATACATCTTTAGTCCATCTTTTTCTAATATTCTTCTTACATATTAGAAATTATGTACATATTGATATCATGACTGTCAGTTTTTTCTGGACAGTTGTTGAATTAATTTCATCTACAATGTTCAACTTTATTTATATTATGACATCCCTTCTTATAAAAAGGCCAGGTTAGAAATAATATGCTTAAACCGGATACTAAAAACTTTTATAAGCCTATCTTACCTGTTAGAACAGTTTTACAGACAACTTTTCAAAACATTCATATTATATTTTAAAATAAAATGCATTAACTAATTTTCAAACATACCGATACATTAATACTTAAATACTTTTTGTAGCACCAAGAATCACGGGATAATTGTGCAATTTTAAAAACAATTTCAAATAAGTAATATAATTATTTTAACGTTATGTCTAATGAAAATTGATTTTTATTTATTAAACTATTACCCTAATATGAATTTAGCGAGTCAAAGTAAAGTGGATCACCTCTCAATTGATAAACATTCTTTGTTGACCCGTAAAAATTTATTTATGCAGTTCATAAAAGTACTGAATACTCAGTTGGGTAGTATTATGTAGTTTCTAGTAACTGTAATATGACAGATTTAAATAAAGCTCTGCATAATATTATTCTATGATATAATGTTGGGAGAAGTAAGTGATTTTCATGTTTCGTTTCAACGATATATATTATTTCTATTCAATACAACTACAAATAATAAGAGTTTCTTATTTACGTATATATCGCTAGAAATAAATATTGATTACAATGCCATTTGTAATTGCAATATAGCAAGTAAAGTTTTTTATAATATATTATAACTTATTTAATTTCTCATTCCTGCATATTTTTTTAAAATAGTTATTTATCTTTTTTTACCGTTTAAAGTATGCGTGTTTCGTGATGGATTTTCATTCTTAAAATTATGAGAAATGATTATTGCTCCGTTTTGTTACAAGATGGCCCAAATTAGATCATAATCTCTTATATTAAGACTGTTTGATAAGCTTTGTAGGGAAACTGATGAACTATCAAACCAATTATTATTACATGTCGAAATACGACAAATGTCAAGAAGTGCATGTTTACAAAAACTTGTTGAGTTGTTTAAACAGTTAAAGAATTTCTTATTGAAATTAATCCAACCTTAAATGACGAATTGATAAAAAAAAATATAAAAACAGTATTTCTTACTTAGCCGATGTATTTGCAAAGTTCAATGATATTCAAAAACGTCATCAAGGAAAATATATAACATTAATTCAAGCGCTAACAATTGTTTTCAGTTTTCAAGTTAAATTAAAATTGTTTAAGCCATCATTGTTACGTAAAGAATTTCAATACTTTTGAAATTTACTACAATTGAATATAACCGACATAGAATTGGAAATATATATGAATTACCTCGAAAAATTAAGCTATGGTTTTAAATTACGTTTTGGAGATATTAAAAATATAGATATTCCAGAATGGACTATTGCACCATTTTCTGCTCAAATTGAAAATAACGACAGTCTTTTACAAGAGGAAGTCATCGAATTATTAGTTGACCTTGAGGTAAAGATGCTTTTTAATAATTTAACAGAGAGTAAATTTTGTACGAATATAAATATTACATAAGAGTATCCAAAACTTGCAATACAGCATTTCACTTTTTAATTGCATTTCTACGCTCATGTATGATTGAATCTAGTTTCAGTCATTTAATTCTATTTCAGCAAAGAAGAGAAATAAATGAAATATGGAGCTTCGAGGCGATGTAAGACTGAAATTAAGAAATTCTGCTAATCTAGCCAAGTGTCATCAAGCCCATCCTTCTCATTGATTTATGTAAAAATTTGATTTTGTCAAAATCAAAAGAGAAAAAACTTACCTGTTTCTTAAATTCTTTAATTTATTTAAGAAATAGGTAAGGTTTTTTTTCTTTTTTTAATCATTTTTATAGAGGAGGTCAATAAGAGAATTTTAAAAACAATTTTAGGTCGATGATCAAAAACGTTTGGTGGCCCCTGATCTACAATAACAGTTTCATTCGGATAATATAATTTTGATAGAGTTTCAACCCATTTCTCTCAGATATTTCGTATAGCAGCTAAATTATTCATAAACCATCTTTCTTGACGAATGAATTTATTATCAAAAACAACTTCTCGATTTGGTGTAAAACGTTTCGAGGGACATTGTCGCATGGAATATGTTTCTGCCTTTATCTTCATCCCACAAGCTTTTCGTCCATTTTCCATATGATTTGTAAACACCAGCTAATAAACATAATAATAAGGTCGAAAAGTTTTACTTTCGATATTTTTCTATTATTTATCACATACTTTTCCTCCTTCAATATTTGACAATTTTTTTTTATTTCGTTTTGAATCATGGAATTGAATGCTGCCTCAAAAGTACTTGTTGCATCTGCTATCCATGCTGTTGCATATCTTGTGACACCTGAAGTTGTTTTTATAGTATTAGGAGATGACAATTGACCAGAATGTTGAAGGGTGTCTAATTTCCACTGCATTTTATGATTCTTAAATTGAATATTCTATATATTGTGCATTTGTTGAATATCAACATCAAAATCATTGTCAAAACTGTCGCTTTCAATTTCATCACTTGGATGATTTTCATACTCGGATACATTTTCCTCTTCGCTGTCAGAGGCTTCAATTAGCATATCTATAACAGCGTCACTCAGTTTTCTAGAATTCACCATTTCTGCACTCACACTCAAAGACACAATTGCTTTGCAGACTTAGAAACAGGAATAGAACAAGAAAAGAAACGTTACAACAGATGCGAATACTTCGGCTCCCTTCAAATGTTTCACCCTTTTGACCTTACACTGCTTTCTTGTCACATGATCAAACACACATGTCAACGAAACAAGTTTCAATAAGTTAGAATAGTTATTTCTTTTCTTTCTGGTGATTTATTCCAAGCAAATATGAAAGTGTATAACTAAAAATAAATACTTTTTTGAATCGGGTCATTATGACCCGAACAGCACATGAGGAATAAATTGAAAAATATTCCTTGGAAATACAAATAAACATAAATTCTACTACGAGTATATATTTACAATATTTGCCAACAAAGTTATGAAATTTCATGAGGATATCACCTCGCTATATTTTTCATAAGCGAATAAATTTTTTTTCGGGTGAAATAGACCCAAACAGAACAGCAGGGTTATACATTATCACAATCAGTAATAAGATGATTTCACTAAATGTGGTATAAAACAGTTTAATTTTTATTCAAGCTTTTTAAATGTTATCTAAAAAACATAATGGACATTTTTATAATGCCATTTGCTTACTTGCATATTGTGTGCGATATTTTCTTTGTATATTCGCATAATAATTATAGTATAACATCCAAATTAAATCAGGAAGTAATGTTTTATAAAGTAGCATATAAATAATAAGTATTACTTGTTTGTAATGCCATTACAATTAATATTTCTTTCTAGTCAGTTAACTAATTTACTTAGAAGTTATGTACAAGAAAATTTATACTTTAAAACCATTTCTTGGATTACGATAAACTTTGTTTGAAATGTACTATATTTGTAAGTATAAAGTTAACAAGAGGTGTTATAAAATTGTTATTAGTGTTTTAGATTAGAAAGGGAGTTTTGAATGCCCAAAAGAAACAATTAAAACAATTCACTGTAGTTAGAGAAATAAATAACAGTAAAAATAATTAAATATTTATAATTACGAGAAATATAACTACATAAAAATTTATGCGCAGAAAGATTAGTATTTATAATTTTATAGATTTGTGGAAATAAAACGCTACCCATATATTTATAAAAATAATAAAATAATGGTAAGATCAATTTATAAAAATATTAATAATTTTTGAATTTTTAATTTTTCACAAGAATGAGATAATATATGGCAGGGTGTTTCATATAACTAATTCAAAAATTATTAAGGTGCTGAATAAAAGATGGCTGTAAAACTCGATTTCCAACAAATGCAAAATATATGATAAAGATTTTATTTTTATTAAAAAGCAGTACATGTATTATAGTATACATCGATAAAACACATCCATAATAGGAAACTATTTAAATTCATGATTCAAAAAAATGATTTAAAGATGAAAGGAACCTTTGCATGTTAGTTACTAGTGATTTTACCTAATCTCTATTGGGACGAATCCAAAAAAGATCAAAAACTAAAGTTTTATTTGCTAACAACTGCTGAAGATGTATGTCACTGACTATCAATTACCTCTTTAATCCGCTTAGGTCGAATCACTTAATTAAGGTTCTGGCTCCTTCTTTTTTATCAAAAAAGAGTCAAATTAAGTTTCGCTTTTATTTTTAACAGAACGAAGAACATGGCTCAAGGGATGAGTTTAGTTCTTTTATTCTGCTAGGCTAAAATTATTTTTTGCCTATTAAATTACTAAGATTTTGACGCTCAGGAATATCTGATAAATCATGCACTACATTAAACAGATTAAAATAATAGCATTTCTATTTATACCAACATGTTATGCACAGAGAAAAATTGCAAATCATATATATATGTGGCGGCTGCCTACGTCATCTTGGGACGTCATTTTTGTCTGCGGAACTGCAAGCCGTTTTAAAGAAAAGGAGGAAGCGATCTTTTGTAGAGACACTTGCTTCGCAGATTGCAGACCTATGAAGGTCGAGTTTCATAGTTGAAATGTTAAAAGTTGTTCTCGTTAAGTTTTAAATAAATTGTTAGTTCTTCTTGTTTTTAGTCTTTCGTAGTTATTTATTATTTGTATAGCCTACACCTTCTGATTGGATGTTATGAGAAAGGAAGGTTTTAGCAACACCACGTTCCCATAAGCTGGTGACCGTTCTGGAACAAGCATGGAATACTCCCTGAAAGGCTAATTGGAAGCAAGTTGTCAAGATTTACTATCCGACGGAAACTCTCTGACACCTGTGAATTGGTAACGTCCCTATCTATGGTTCGAACCTCTGAGGCAGGAATTTGGTAGGTAAAATTTTTATTTTTTACTGCCGCTTTGAGATGTCGATTTAACTACATCTGGCTCTTGCGCCAGTGCGCTTTACATTTTCACTCACTCCTCTTGCGCCAATAAACTTCACGATCACTCACTCATTATCCCACTAGCTCAGATAGAGATGTCGCTTGAAGGTACAGATACTAAAAGTGAAGGAGCTGTAGGTTCAAATAATAGTTGTGAAAGAGTAACAGTTAAGGTCCCTAGTTTTTGGCCCCATAATGTAAAACTATTTTTTATGCAGCTTGAAGCTAGTTTTAGGTTAGCTGGCATTACGGTGGAGCAAACCAAATACGACCATCTGGTTGCTTCATTGGACCCTGAAACTCTTTCACATGCTACGGATATAGTGTGTGAACCACCCCCATGTCCATATACGGCTCTTAAAGACCGTTTACTAGAGCAGTTTGAAGTATCGCAAAACCGGAAAGTTAAAACTCTAATTGAGGATTTGGAATTAGGTGATAGATCCCCGTCTTTATTGCTTAGACAAATGCGAGAATTGAGTGAGAACCATGTAGACGAATCTTTTCTTAAAAACATCTGGATGAGGCGTTTACCACCGCAAGTTCAAGCCGTTCTAGCTGTTAGTTCAGAGAAACTAAACAAGTTAGCGGAAATGGCGGACAAAATTATTGAATTTTCACAGGGCAGTATAAACTCCGTTTCTGATGGTAATTCGAGTACTGATCACGTTAGTCGTCGGGATGAGCAATTGTTTAAGATGCAACAACAGTTAGATGAACTCTCGAGATTGGTTAGGTCGGGTTCAAGACATGCATTCCCAAATCCACAACGTAGACGAAGTACATCGGTATCTAGAGCTAGTGCTAAGAAACGGAAAGGTTGGCTGTGCTGGTACCATTTTAGGTATCGGGAAAAGGCAAAACGTTGCATGCCTCCATGTGAATTTAAAAAGAAACTCGAATCTCTCACAGGAGTAGCGACGTCTTCTGTTTTAAGAGGTGAAAGTCGCAGGCTTTTTGTTAATGATGTAAACAATCGTACCGGTTTTCTAGTTGATACTGGTAGTGATGTTTCCTGTTATCCTAAAGCGTATGTAACTAAAAGTAATGGGAAAACTGATTTCTTTTTATACGCAGCTAATGGATCTAAAATCAAAACTTTTGGTTCTAAGTTACTGACACTTGATTTAGGTTTAAGACGTAATTTTCAATGGCCTTTCATTGTCGCTGAGGTTACTAAGCCTATTATCGGTGCGGACTTTTTGGAGCATTTTGGTTTGCTGGTTGATTTGAAAAAACGCTGTTTGGTTGATCCTTTAACTGATTTAAAAGCTAGAGGCAAAACTACTATAAGTAATGTCCCAGTGGTAAAAACCATTGTCGGGAATTCCGAATACTTGGATCTTTTGCGTAAGTTTAAGGAGATTACTCAGTTGAACGTTTCCCCTAAGAATACAACTAAGCACGATACTGTGCATTTCATCCCTACAGTTGGACCCCCCGTTTGTGCAAAAGCTCGTCGGTTAAATCCAGCCCAATTGAAAATCGCAAAACAAGAATTTGAGTATATGATGGAGAGAGGTATTTGCAGACCATCGAAAAGTAATTGGTCTAGTCCCTTGCATATGGTTCCCAAAGGATCATCAGATTGGAGACCTACGGGAGATTACAGGGCTTTAAACCGCGTATCACAGTACCTGATAAATACCCTATTCCTCACATTCAAGATTGCATGTATATGTTAAAAGGAAAGAAGGTATTTTCAAAAATAGATTTGGTACGTGCTTATCACCAAATACCAGTGCACCCTCCAGATATACCCAAAACTGCCATTATTACCCCTTTCGGACTTTTCGAATTTCCATTTTTAAACTTTGGTCTTTGTTCTGCCGCGCAAACTTTCCAAAGGTTCATTAATGAAGTTTTGAGAGGACTAGATTATTGTTTCCCCTACTTGGATGACATCTTAATTGCCAGTGAAAATCATATCGAGCACAAAATGCATTTGGAAGAAGTTTTCACACGATTTAAAAATTATGGTATCGTGTTGAACGAGTCCAAATGCGACTTTGGGAAAGACACAATAGATTTTCTTGGGCATACAATTAATGATAAAGGATGTACCCCTCATAGTGAAAAGGTTCAAGCAATAGTAAAATTCTCAAAACCCGTTACTATTTCTGACTTGCGTCGGTTTTTAGGCATGGTAAACTATTATCATAGGTTTATCCCAAACATCGCATCTATTTTGTCACCGTTGAATCAACTGTTAATCGGTGCGAAAAAACGTGACAAAAGGGAGGTTCAGTGGAATCCGGAAAGGGAGAAAAGCTTTGAAGAGATTAAAACTGCTATGGCGAATGCAACGCTTTTATACCATCCTTCAGTAGATGCAAAATTAGCGTTAGTTACAGATTGCAGTGATTTTGCTATGGGAGGAGTCCTGCAAGAAATTTCTTCTGATGGTCCTAGACCTCTTGGATTCTTTTCAAAAAAGTTATCATCTGCTCAATGCAAATATTCTACTTACGACAGAGAATTATTGGCAGCTTATAGTGCAATACAACACTTTCGACATCTGTTAGAAGCTCGTATTTTTACTTTATACGTAGATCATAAACCTCTTATCTTCACGTTTTCAAAGAAACATGAAAAGGCCCCTCCCAGACGTTTGAGACATCTAGATTTCATTTCGCAATTCACTACAGACATTAGGTACTTACCAGGTAAGGGTAATGTTGTAGCTGATACTTTATCGAGAATTAATGAAATACAATTTTCCTCGCTGTCTGATTTGGAATCATGGTCAAAGTTTCAGGAAAAAGACGAGGAGCTGAAATCTATTTTAGAAGGTAGAATGGAATTCAGTGGTAAGCTGATAAAAATTCAAATGCCTGATGGCGCTAAATCGTTATATGCGGATAGCTCTACAGGCGTTAACAGATTCTATGTTCCACATCAGTTAAGACGCAAAGTTTTTAATGAGTTACATAGTTTGTCTCACCCAGGGATGCGCGCTACTAAACACCTCATAACATCTAAATATGTTTGGCCAGGTATGAATAGGGATATAGGCATGTGGTGCAAAACTTGCATCGATTGTCAGCAGTCTAAGGTACACTTACACACCAAGACCCCTTTAGCGCAATTCCTTGTACCTGACGAGAGGTTTGCACACGTCCATCTAGACATAATTAAATTGCCTCTTGTGCGCAGTTACAAATACTGCCTTACAATGATAGATAGATTTACTAGGTGGCCCGAAGCATCTCCTATGCCAGATATGGAGGCGGAGACTGTGGCTAGGGCGTTTGTAAACACCTGGGTTTCTCGATTCGGCACGCCTCAGAGGTTGACTTGTGATAGGGGCGGGCAATTCGAATCTGGTCTCTTTGCATGTTTGTCAAAACTTCTGGGCATCCATTTAACTCGTACCGCTTCTTATACTCCGCAGTGCAATGGGATGATAGAACGCCTACATCGTCCCCTAAAACAAGCTTTGACTTGCCATAAAACAGATTGGCTGGATGCGCTTCCTCTTGTCCTGTTGGATCTTCGGACGGTCTTGAGGGAGGACCTGAAAGCCTCAACAGAGCGGAATTGGTATACGGATCAAGTCTTCGCCTCCCGGGACAATTATATGAGGAGAGAAACATCAATAGGTGTCCGGACTACGTGGCGAAATTACAGAGGCTGATTAGATCCATAAGTCCTGCTCTTCCTCTCCTTCACGGTCCTCAGAGAGTTTATATTCCCAAAGATTTGGAAACATGTAGCCATGTCTTCGTCCGCCGGCCTCCTTTCAAAAAGCCATTGCAAATGCAATATGAGGGTCCTTTTGAGGTGGTCCGTCGACTACCCAAAAATTTCATTGTCCTTATCAAGGGTCAAGAACGCCTCATTGCGATGGATCGGTTAAAACCGGCGTTCATTTTGGGAACATCTGATGAGCCAGTGAAGCAGGATTCCACCATCCAACAAGATCCGCCAGCATATCGAACAAGATCCGGCAGGAAAGTGAGGTTTCGTCTCCCTTCGTGAGACTGGAGGGGGAGTCATGTGGCGGCTGCCTACGTCATCTTGGGACGTCATTTTTGTCTGCGGAACTGCAAGCCGTTTTAAAGAAAAGGAGGAAGCGATCTTTTGTAGAGACACTTGCTTCGCAGATTGCAGACCTGTGAAGGTCGAGTTTCATAGTTGAAATGTTAAAAGTTGTTCTCGTTAAGTTTTAAATAAATTGTTAGTTCTTCTTGTTTTTAGTCTTTCGTAGTTATTTATTTATTTGTATAGCCTACACCTTCTGATTGGATGTTATGGGAAAGGAAGGTTTTAGCAACACCACGTTCCCATATATATAATGACTTTTATTTTAGAATTTGGTATCATAAAATTTATAAAGAACTTATTATGAGATGAACTTTATCGGCTTAACCAAAATAAAAAAAGGGATATTAAAACTCAAAAATTTGTTTAAGCATTCGCAACATCATTCAAAAAAAATCAAGAACAAAAATTTAAAATAAGAAGACAAGATTGAAAATTAAAGACAAAAAAAACAATAAAGAAAATAAGGTAAATTAAATTGTTTCTACCTTTGGACAAAAAAAATAAGGATATACTAACATTAAGAATCCAACCATCTCATTCAGCATAACTACTTTATAACAAAATGTTAAACCTCAAATTCGAGCAAATGTTTATAATTAAGAATGTTATTAAACTAAAGAAGAAAAAAACACAAAAAGGTATGAAAATTAATTTCAACCAAATTAAAATAGTCCACTAAAAGTAAGATATATGTCATTTACACGTTCTAAAATCATAAAAAAAAAAACGAAGGGCAGCAAAAAAAATTTACCTTCCTCCAAAATAGGGTCTCTACATAACCAACTTATTCCAAATTTCCTTTGTTTACAAAATTAATCGCGTTTTCTAATTGATTGACTGATTCTGTAATTTATGAAATAGAAACCACAATAAAATTATGAATCCAATAAATTTTACAATATATATCAAACCTATTTTATACCAAGTAGATATTATATATATAATCGCTTAACAGATAGAGCAGGTTGTATTAAAAACGTAAAAGAAGTATCTTATTAACGTGATTTATAACTAAGAACTTCTGCACTTGTCTGAGAACTCCTCCTAGTCTAACAATCACAGTGAAACATTCTAGAGCTTCGTGTATCATAGTGAAATATTCCAGAGCTTTATGTATCATAGTGAAGTATTCCAGAACACTGCTCTGAAAATTTAAGGAATATTCTTGAATGTTTTAAAAATTATAATGAAAAACAGAGAAATTTAGCAAACCTTTTACATAAACTTTCGAATTTATCGTCACTGAGGTTTAACCAGGGAACTCTCGTTCTGCAAACGAGCGTCTCATTTCAACGCCATAGGTGCTTGTGAACTTTGAAGCATTGCTCTTCCCTTGAAAAACAACTTTGACTCTTTAGTAATCCTGCGGGGAACTCTAGTTCCGTGAGTATGTCATAGGTCCCATATAGATTCGACCAAATGAGAAGTTTCTAGGGCAGCTGGAAGCACTTCCTCAAAGATTGAGCTCATCATGAGGAGTAGAATTATCTGGAAAATGTATCTGTTCATCGGGGACATAGTAAAGCTTCCTTGCAAACACATAAGCCAATTTATTGTCTTTTGGCGTTTCGAGAAGGGGATCAAAGTCGTGAACTTGATTTGTTACTTCGCATAGACTTGAAGAAGGCCGATGCATATTTTAAGTAAATCCATTTGAAGTTTCCAAGTTAATAGTCGAGCAATATCGTTTTAGGAGTCATAATACCTTTGGAGGTTTTCTTGCGCTTCCTAGGTTGCACTTCCAAGGTAACGCTTTCAAGGTTCCACCTGTAAAGAGATTAGTTGGCTCTTGATAATAATCCAGTAGTGTAGTCACCCTTAGTCTTTTCAATGTGAATCGGAAACAAAGTGTTTCGTGTTCAAGTCCATGCATAATGTATTTGTATCCTGCTTTGTGGTGCATGTATGCAAAAGTAACAATGGGAATGCAATATTTCATCCTAATCTTTCTAGAAGACTTTTACGTACGTAGAAAAGGTAACCCTTAGCTTTGGGGTGGGAAGCAGTCGTCATTCGGCAGGTAACATTACTGAAATAATTAAGTTTCGCAACTAGTTTCGATTGAAACACTTGCCCTAGGTGTGTAATGAGGACTCTTAAAGCTTCATGTGTTAAGATGGTATCCTCAGGGAGAAATGGCTACTTCCTGATCTTCAGCAATACGTAACGCCTTCGTGACAGCCTAGCGCGTTAAGTAATCAGTACAGATAATGATCTATTTATGACCTCTCAGTGACTTTGAAAATCATCCTACAAGTTTGTCCTAATCCGATGGAATAATGCCTTCCTTCGTTGGCATTCCCGGCAGTACATAACATTGACGTACACTGCGATAGAGGACCGGCTAATAAAATCTTTTCCTACCTTTGTCATATGTTCTGACTACAGCTAAGTGGTCTGCCTTAGGTGTGTTATGAAAATATCGGAGTATATCTTTGTGTAGGTATTTAGAAATGTGTGGCAACTACATTATTTCATCTGGTTCAATGTTAATTTTGAAAAATAATCCATCAATTAATTCATAATGCTTTCTTATTGATTCCAATTTTTCTTTCGAAGTTATAATTTTTTTGAGTTCAGAATCTTTCCTCTGTTCCACCACGAGTCCCAAAAAAAGATGCAGAGAAGTTCACTTCTTCAGAGAAAACAATATTATCTTTAACGAATTTTGGGAAAGGCTGTGAGCGTCTTTATGCTTCTTGTCTCTCTTATTTACAATGGATAGGTCATACTCTGGGATGCGCAAAACCCATCTTGCTAATCTTCACGAAGGTTCTTTAAACACTAATTTCTCAGAATAGAGAATGAATGATTTGTCACAACATTAAATTTCTTCAATTTAATTGTGTTATTTTTATGATTATTGGTTAATTATGTTCTATATCCCTTTTACTTGTCACAAATAAAAATAAAATCTTAAGTCAATTAATTTCTGCGTAAGCAATAATTTAATGAAAACTCTATAAAATTTGTTAATTTATTTTGTTTGGGTAGAACTACATATCCTTACTTTCAGTAATGTTACAGTTAGAATGGTTCCAAAAATATATTGATTAAAATTTATGCATTAGTTTCTTTGTTTTATTCAAATTCTAATTTAGCTCAGGGTAGTTTTGATTTTTCTTTCATCTCAACAGGATTTCTTAAATACTCATAAAATATACAATACTTGTATTTAAGCAAATAAATAAATGCAACTTTAAATGAAGTGACTAAACATTATCGTATTCAAGAAAAGTGATATAGAGCTTAAGAATAATACACTGAAGAGAAAATACCTTTTAATGTGCAAACCTAGATATGAGTAAGCTCTAAGTAATTCAAATAAGATCTTTTATGTAGTTATTTCCAATTTAGGAAAGAGATCATTACAAACACTTACTCTTCTTCTACCATCCATTTGTCAACAAAGCGTATTTATTTATATTTTGTTTTCAAATGTAATGCTCATTGGGATGAGATTCAGCAATATTTAAAGGCATGATACAACTCTCTTTAAATGTGGTAACATTTATAAGCATTATAAAGTTGCTAGTCTACAATAACTATGTAATAAAATATTAGTAGTATACTATGTTTTAGTAGTAAGCATAAAAATGCCTTCGAATAATGGATCCTTTTACAATTTTCAGTAATCCATATCATCAGAAAAGTCCAAATTAAACTTTGATGGTTTTTTTCTGTATGAAAAGCATTTAAAATACGCTCTTATACAACGCATTTATATTATTCCAGATGTTTTAAGAAAAGTATTAAAACTGTATTAAAGAAGGAGATATTTAGAAAGATACTAAAAATATCAGGCGAACTATTGGTTTTAAATTATTATAATCAAAACATCTGACTTTTTATAGATACAAAACACAATCTACATAAAATACTGATCTTTGAAATACTCCAGATACAATTTTCATATTGGTCATTTTTTCTCAAAATGCATATTTGGCTGTTATGTTTAAAGGAAAATTCCATTTTCCTTTTCTTGTGCAAAAGCATTAAGAACGCTTAAATTACATAATAGCGGAATACCTGGTTGTTATGGTTTTGAAACATTTCCTTGCTTTTATCAAAATATTCTACAATGTAACAACTGAACCAGTGTAAAAGGAAAGATTGTGTCTGCTCAAATAGAATTATGTTACATATGTTAAATGTTTGCAAAATTTATGTAAATAAGTAACGATTAATTTTAATGTTTGCGTTTATTTACTAAGTTTTAAATGTATTTCTTTCCTTCTTGTCTTTTTTTTCTTTTTTCCTATGGTTGATTTACTGCTCGATTTTATAATTTTTATTATTCTTGGTATATACCATTATTGATAATGCAATCACTAAATTGGTGATGGTAGGATTTGTGAAACTAGATTAACACATTTTCTCAATCTAAAGTAAAGAATAGTATGTAATTATATTTTCTCCAATTTCGAATTTTTCCTAATTCATATCTTTTGAAATTTGCTTTTTTTTTGTAAAATTGTGTTTATTTAACTTAGTTGTAATTTTAGTTTAATGGATTTTTTTCTTTGAATTAAAATTACAATGGTTAAGATATGTTCTTGCATTTTTATACAGTTCTTAAGTAAATCTATTTTTCTACATTATAATATTTTTGAGGATTTTAATTACGATAATATAGTAAACTTGTAGTGGTTTACGTTTCTTATCTAAATGCTTAAAATTGGTCTTTAATAGTTATAAATCCCAGTATAATTACATGCATTTTACATAATTTAAAATTATATAATTACCATTAATGAATTTGTACATTTGATTGTTTGGTGGTCTTAGTACAAACTCATTCACTGAAATATGATTGTTGGATCTTTAATACTAAAAAATACACACATTTTTTTCTCTCTAAGTCGTGGAGCAGTATTACTTACATTATATTTATATGTTGTTCTTATTTTTCTCTTTTTCCTTACTTTTGTTATGATTTTAGGGTTGTTTGATTTTTATCTTACTAGTAATTTATTATTATTTTTGTCTGTATTAATCAATATTTTGTTTCATGTATTTAAGCAAATTTTTGGTTTATTTTCTTCAGAATTATTTTACTTGAATAGTATTTTTAATTTGAATCTTGGTAATTCCTTTAACTTTTTGGTACTACTTTTATTTCATTTGTATTTTAATTTTTTTTTGTTCTAAATAAAAAAAAAATGTTACTGTTAAAATAAAATTTTGAAAAGTCTATCATCTCTCTCTCTCTATTATTGTGTGTGTGTGTGTGTGTGTGTGTGTGTGTGTGTGTGTGTGTGTGTGTGTGTGTGTGTGTGTGTGTGTGTGTGTGTGTGTGTGTGCGTGCGTGCGAGCGAGCGTGCGTGCGTGCGTGTGAGTGAGAGAGAGAGAGAGATTCATGTTCAAAATGTATGTAAAAAATATATTATTATTCATATTAAAAAACGTAACAAATTAAACATTAAAAAATTAAACATATCAAAAACATATATAACATTATTACTTCAATTTAAGCGAATCCTTATGTTGACCAAATATCACTATTACTTTCACCATTCTTTTCAATAAATATTCAGTTGAAAAATGGGAAAACATTTTTGAACACTTTAAACAAAAGATTTTGTTTAAATTAATGACATTATAAAAATATAAAAAAAAATTTAAATTATACAACACGTTTCTTAAGAAGTTTGTAATTATTTTTTTTTTTAAGTTTCCCGAAACAGCCGTTAAAAATTAATTGCAACGCATTTCTCGTTATCTTTAAGTAAATAAATTACTTTATGTAAATAGCTTGAAAATAAATTTATATTTTAAATTACCCTCGGGGACCTGAAAAAATGCTATTAAACTTGATTTGTACGCGATGGTCCCTTGAGTATAATATTAATAAGCTATAAATATGTTTGACTTTTTATGCATCCATCTTCAGTCAATACTCTAATAATTATTAATTTTAATTTTTTTTTTCTTCAGGGGGGATTGTTGCTTTTAAGAAATGAAAAAAAACAACTTTAAAGGCTATTTCTACATGTATAATAAGTTCTTTTTACAAGTGCTTAAATTGATTTCTTTTATCATTTTGTTTGAATCATTTAAATTAGAAATTGCGATGAAAATTTAGTTTTTCAATTTTTAATTTGAAATTACATTTTATATTGGCTATCATTTAACTAATTTTAATACTAACTTCGTTATTTTTCAGTAAGAAAACTGTGAAATATGCTATATAAAATATATAAAAAAGTTCTGGATTCGAAAATTATAATTACAAAATTATGCTATGGTGCCTTTTCTCTTTCAACTTTTAAACATGAACACGATATTTTTTTTAAAAAAAAATTCCTATTTTTACTGAATCCAACAAAATAAAAATATGAAGAATTTCAATCTTAACCAAATGTTATTTTTAAAATGGGCTGATAAGACAAACTTAATCCATTATAATATTTTTTAAATTGAATCTTCGAAAATTTAATACATGAAAACTGAAGCCGATTGCAAACTAAAAATTAACACATTTTTTTTTTAAATTTTATTGTCTTGCATTTTCTAATAACGATGATAACATTTAGCTTGGTCCTAACTCAAGGAAATTAAATTAACCGAATAAAATTAAGAGATTTTTAAAGAAAGCAATAATATTTTTTCAGAATGGTTTTGAAGTACATCTCTCAACTATTTTTTAAAAGACCTAACATGATCGGGGTCTCTACTCAACCGGAGAAATTTCCAAAAGTTTTGTAAAACAAAAATTTACTTACTTTTCTTAGGGCTTAAAGATTTTACTTTACTATAACTTTATATTTTTAATACTTACCTCACTACATATTTATATTTTTTAAAAAAAAATTAAATAAATATTTACTGGCAAAGGTGGAGCAAATCTATGTCGTCCTTATAATGTTCTGGTACATTTCTGAACAAGTGTTGGTACTACGTGAATGCGCACAATGCCTTGCTATTGGTATCAAATGTGCAAGTGTTTATAATTTACAAGCACTATGAACACAAAACGAAATAGTTCGACTTGATTAAGTTTATGAAATATCTTTAATATATAATCAGTTAATTTATATGTCCATTATATAAGTATTTATGTAAATACCCCAGGAAATCCATATAAACCATGTTGAAGAATACTTTCTTTCATTTGTTTTTCAAATACAATCCAACTTATTAAATGAAACAAAATCTTGAAAACAAATTATATTGTTATATGCAAATATTTACTGGAATAGTAAAAACATTTAATGTTATGAAAACATTTTCTTAAAATGTATGAGATATTAAAGTAACAATTAAATTACTTTGTATGTAATAATTTCAATATATAAACTAAAAGTACATAGCTAAAATAATATCAAATTAAAAACATTTGCTGACCAGCATTTTATTTTTATTCTGTTTAGATTATTTAGAATATTCAACAATCTATAACTATCTGAATTTCTTTTTTTATTTACATGTAAATTACAGCTCAATATCTTACGGAATCTTCTGATGTATATATACACAATATTATAGTTTAGTAATTTCTAAATAAACTTATCTTCAATGATATTTTATTTACTTCATCATTTTTGATTAGTTTATTGCTGAAACAGAAATTTTAAATTCCTTAAAGATACCGATATTATTTTGTCTCAGAACAATAAATACAGATTACGATAAATAAAATTAAGCTGTTTCTGTTTCCTTAAGGACAAATATAAAATGAAGTAGTGTTGGTTTTATCAGTATCTGATCTGTTAATGAAAGAGTATAGATAGCTGACTCTGAAAAGTTAAGGAATAAAAGACAAAAATCGGCAATAAGGCTGGAAAGAAGATCTTCTTATAAAGAAAAAGTAAATCTGTTTATGTGTGTGCGCGTATGTATTTGAGCGTTGATCTTCTTATCTACAATTTTGCAATCTCTTTACAGGATACTGTCTCAATAACTCGATTCTCGAAAGAAATGAATTCGAAGTTTCCTAAGAGAAGCTGGTTCGAGATTTTTCTTAGATCATTAATTACTCCTTTCAAATTTTAATTGCTGTTTTAGTAAATTTGTATAGCATTAAATCTTTATACATTCATAAATCTTTATAAATTTCGTAAAATTCGTATCACGGATCTAACTCAATCAGATATTTCCTATGAAAATTGACGTTTAGTTATTTGATAAATTAAATAAACCCCTTATATATAAAAAAGGAAAAACCATAGAAACACAGAGAGAAAGATAGAGTTAAATATTCTAAAAGTAAAATAAGTGTTCATATCCATTATTATATATATTTATTTTTAAATTACTTAAAATACATTATACACTGTGAGAAATTTGAGCTTGAAAACTGAAAGTAAAACTATCTGAGTTATTAATGTATTTTTTATTCTGAATATCCACGAGCTCCAAATAAAAAATGTACAAAGTAAATACGCATGTTGACAATCAGCTTCTTTCTTAATTTTTTCAAAATTTGTTTAATTCGATTAAAACTTACTTTTATCAAAATATTCTACATTTTAAGATGTAAGAACTAAACTAGTGTAAAATGAAAGAACATGTCCACTCAAATAAAATTATACTATAAATGTGGGATCTAAGTTCTGCTGATCTACCATCTCAGACGACAGCCATTATGTTCCCAGAGCGTAGCCTTGCGCTTCGAGAGAGATTCGGAACAGTGAGAAGGGACGTAGAGAGAGAGGGATCAAGACACTGAACAAAACGATTCAAGGAAATTGTGCTGGACGTTATATTTATTATTATGCAAGTTTAATTAATTTGTTTTGTGTTTTAATGTTCTGTCTTACGTTAGAAAATAAACTGTGTGTGTAATAAGTAGTCGTTACTTTGAATCTTTACACACACCATATATATATATATATATATACGAGAAAATTAATTTAAAAAACGAAGAACGAAAATTAGTTTTTATTTGTTATTCTTAAGACTTTTCTCTCTACTTATATATCGTCACCATCAAACTTATACATTTCTCCCAACGTTTTTTGACCATTCGAAAGTCATTATTATAGAAAACAGATTGCATCAAAAACTATTGTTCTACCTCTTGAATGTCATTTTAAGATGTATTCATCACTTATCCTTAATTTAATTTTTTTAACTTGTAATGTAATCATTGAAAATAACAACCTTTTTGAATTGTAATTACCTAGGACAAGATCGTTCCCATTGTACGTAAAATAACATCTCCGCATTTAATAATAATAAGAAATTTACAGGCAAAAGTTGTTTGTTAAAAATATCTTTTTTTTTTTTTTTTTTAATAATTATGTAGAAAGAAATCGCAAAGAAATTGTAGTTAAAAAACAATTAATTTGAGCTTTTTGCTCAATTGAAAAAAAAATTGTTATAGATTCAATATGCAGGATAAATATAAATAATACAAAAATATAGATTTTTCTTAATAAGAAGAATAATATTAATTCCATATTATATAAATATGTTACTATTTACTGAGCACAAATTTGATTCATATTTTAATAAATGAATAAGTTTTAATGAGGATTATTTGTATAAGTTCATACAGATCAATTAATTAAATTTACAATGGTAGAATATTTATCCTTCTCATCAAGCAGATCCACTGTAAAACTGCTCACCATATCTTTTCTTAGCGTCCATTATTTTTTTCTTTCTCTCTATCATCCACTCCCTCTTTGGGTCGGACCTTTTATCAGGCAGTTCTTTATTGTTGCCGATTTGGACACATGTGGGGCCAAGTTCTGCTCTCTGATCAATGATATCCTCGGATGAAGGAGGAAGGGGGTCAACACAACTACATAAATTATTAAAATGAATCAGCCATTATTATTCTCAGTAATTTTAAATTGTTGTCCCACCATTATTGCTTAATTAAGAGCAACGTAAGTAAAGAACTTAACTCAAAAAGAAGGCGCTTTAAAGTCCAGAGTTTAGGAAATATTCTTAAATAAGAATAATATCCCCTTTTTTTTCAATTTCAGTCACCAGACGTTAAAATATGTACTTGTAAATAACTAAGGTCTAATATCCCTATGGTGAGTAAAAATCGGCTTCAGTTTATTACGAAATACATACGAAAAATATAATTTTTTCAGTAAATGAAGCACATTTCACATGTTCTATCATATTACGTTAAATATAACCGTATAATAGTTTTTACGTGAAAACTATTTCAGTTCATCGTGTAAATAACTTTAAATATAAGTCTCAAAAAAGACGACTTGCATTTAAAAGAAACCACTGCGTGTCAGGCATGTTTTCTCACTTAATCCCTTACAAGGACAAACCCAAAACAGTTTAAACACCAAGGTTTTATTTGTTAGCAACTGCAGAAGGTGTGCGTCACTGACTACCAATAACCTCTTTAATCGGCTTAGGAGAAATTGCTTAATTAAAGTTCTTGCTTCTTTTTTAACAAGAAAGGTCAAATTAAATCTTATTTTTAAATTACAAAAATATCATGGCTGGAGGGAGACATTTTTTTTTTTATTTCTCTCGGTGCAGTTTACTTTTTTTTTATGAAATTAATTATTAACGAATTTGAGTTTGATTAACATCTGCGTGAGAATGCATCTTATTAAAGAGATTAAATGTTAGAATTTCTGTTTACATTAAGAAAAATAATGATTTTTTTACATATACGTGTTGTGTTCGACTAAAATTCTGAAAAAAAATTAGAACGGCTGCAAAAATGTGGGGCGTTCATTAAACAATTTGCTGGAAATATATATAATCATCGCCTCGGGAATTATCAGAGCATTTTGGGATATTTGATGTAAGCTAAAAAAAGGTTAATTTAATTTTTAGTTTTGAAATCAAATGGCGAACATTTGATTAAATTATTTATTTATATTTTAAGACTAGTTTCAGTGGTTTCCAATTTAACATGACAAAATATTCATTTCCCAACAATTTCATTTGGGCTGATTCAAAAAAGAAACCAATTAGATTTGTATTGATTCCATCACATTATTGCTTATAACTATTTGGATTCTGACGTATAGAAATGTCTAGAAATTGCAAAAATCAACAAAAACTTGAATAAGTTTGCCTCGTCAATCATGTTTCCTTCTTGAATATATATGTATATACTTTTTAAAGCTTTAATATATTTAATTCAAAATTTTAATCATATGAATATTTTACTCGTTACAGCACTTTGGCTCTACAAAGAATACCATTTCATGTATTTTCATTGCTATTCCGTAGAATATGAGTTAATTCTTCGATTTACATATACGTTAATTTTTTTTTTTCAAACCTCTTTAAAGTCTGAATTTGAAGCATATGTTATTTGTCTTACATTTATTATTTTAAAATATTTTTTTTTACTATTTCAATAGGTTGAATACAGAATTTCTTATATTTATCCAATTCTGGAACCATTTAGAAAAATGTTTTCATAATCATTGTGTTTTCTCTCTAAAACATTAACACTCTTTGCATTTCAGTTATATTATAATATTTCAGAAAAAAATCATTTGCACTTTTAAATTTAAAAGAGAAGAATTAATTTGTCAATACTTAAACAAATAATTCTCAATTATTTATATTGATTCTAAAATATTCATAATAAACAAATACGTTTTATCCATATAAAATATTTAAAATAAATATTTCCTCAGAAATGCTTCAATTTTCCTTTTATTTCCGAAGACAAATTAGAATATCTTTGTTCGTCATTTTTGGGATTTATTTGATTTTTTTTTAATTTCATAGGTTTCTTAAATAAATCGATATTTTATGCATTAAATGGTTTATTACTACTGTTAAATCCACTGACATTCTTCTCATGCATTAAGACCTAGACATTTATTTTATGGTCACAAACTGATTACATCAGTCTTTAATAATTAAAAAAATATCCTAATATAATACTCTTCAAAGCATATTTGATACTTTCATCTCATCCCCTCAGAGAAGAATTCTTTATCTTGATCTTGAAGAAAGTTTTGTACTTTTTTTTACCCCCTTCGTTGTAGTTGAACTCGATGCCACACAACTCCTCTTTCATCGGATCAAACATAAAAAAATTCAAAGGGGGAAGGTTAGGACTGTAAGGAAGATAAGGTAAAAGCTTCCAGCCTACTTTCCAAACAGTTCCCAGTGTCGATCGTGTCATATGAGGTAGAGCATTTTTCTGCAGAAAAATCATACCTATTCTTTGCCATCTAGGGCATTTCCTCTTGAAAGCAGATTCTCAAAAATGTCTAAGTAGTATAGAATTTTGATAATGCGCTTCATCTCCAAATAATCACAGAAAATAGTACCATGGGTACTCGGCTCGTTGGTGAAGCTTGTATAACAACTTTTAAACTTTTCCAGCCACGCGTAAGAACTATCGCTGTTCATGCAACTACTTCCGAGTTCTTTATTCATTCAAGAGAGCATTTCGGATGGTTTTACACTTTCTGAAAATAAAAATCCTATCACAGAGGGCAGTTTTTAAAAAATGCTTTCTTAGAGATGACACATTATCGTAACTATGACTTCAGAGTTTATGTTACGATGAGAGAGAGTTACTCTTTTGAAAGTTACCAACTAACACTTACGAAAGTTTCAGTTACCAGCGTTAAAAGTTTCCTTCACTAAAAAGGTTCTCTTTTTAAATATTGAATAGACCTAGTAATGGGAAAATATCCATAAAAGCATTATGGCACATTAATTCTCAAATCTTAGTAATCTATAGCAAACCTTTTTTCAAAAATAATCATGTTTCATCATAACATCCTACAATGATTTCAAATAATAGAGAACTTTCTATCGTATTGCTATCAATATAATTTACTCATACATCTTGAAATTTTCCACAACAATACTTCCACTACGCTTAAATTCTTCCAGTAAACGTACTTGAAATAACGATATGATCTGAAATATACTCACATAAACTAATAGTTGAACCAAACATGGGGGGTTTAAAATGAAAAAGAACTTTCTAAAAACTTAAATAAAAGAATCCAAATATCATTTTGAAATATTCCAGAACCATTTTTAGTTTTAAAAGATTCCCTTTCAGCTGATAAATTCTTATTTTTGTGATCTAATGCATTTCTTCTTTCTCTCAATCCTTCAAGGAGTAATTCAGTTTCTCAAACTCCTTATTATTGAAACATTTCATGGCTGAAAAGTTGTAACATCTCTTTGTATGGCTTTACTTTTATCGAAATGCCCCACATTTTGAAATGTTATAACAATAGCATACGTTTGGAATAAAATCGCAGAAGCAAACGTCAAAGCAAATAATAATATATCTTTTTAAAATGTTCATTGTTTTTCAAGGGAAAACTTTCACCTTTTTTGGTGCGCTTGTCAAAAACAAAATGTAACAGAAAAATAGAGGAAACATCGAAATAATAATTTTAAAATATGGGAAAATATGGATTTTTTTTCTTTTTTTTTGTACGAAGTAGAACTAACAGATCAATAGAAAAGTCCCCGGCCTACCATAGTAAAACACAATTTTTTGGCAAAATTAGTTTTTTTTATTCAACATAATTCCCTTCAAGGGTGATACACTGATTATAGCGACCCTCCAACTTTTCGATATCATTTTTGTAGTACGATTTGTCCTTTGCTTCAAAATAGGCCTCAGTTTCGGCGATACCCTCTTTATTCGACGAAAATTTCTTCCCAGCGAGCATTCTTTTGAGATCTGAGAACAGGAAATAGTCGCTGGGGGCCAGATCTGGAGAATACGGTGGATGAGGAAGCAATTCGAAGCCCAATTCATGGATTTTTGCCATCGTTTTCACCGACTTGTGACACGGTGCATTGTCTTGGTGAAGCAGCACTTTCTTTTTCTTCAAATGCGGCCGTTTTTCGGCGATTTCGTCCTTCAAACGGTCCAATAACGCAATGTAATAGTCGCTGTTGATGGTCCTTCCTTTTTCAAGGTAGTCAATGATAATTATTCCATGCGCATCCCAAAATACAGACGCCATAACCTTGCCAGCCGACTGTTGCGTTTTCCCACGCTTTGGAGCGGGTTCATCGTGTGCAGTCCACTCGGATGACTGTCGATTGGACTTCGGAGTGAAATGATGGAGCCATGTTTCATCCATTGTCACATATTGACGCAAAAACTCGGGTTTATTACGCTTGATCATCTTCAAACACTGCTCCGAATTATCAAGTCGTCGTTGTTTTTGGTCAAAAGTGAGCTCGCGTGGCACCCACTTTGCACAGAGCTTTCTCATACCCAAATATTCCTGAATGATATGATGTACACGTTCAGTTGATATCTTTAGAGTGTCTGCTATTTCATTCAATTTCAATTGACGGTCATTCAAATTCATTTTGTGGATTTTTTTTAATGTTTTCGTCGGTAACAACCTCTTTTGGGCGTCCACTGCGTTCCCCGTCTTAGGTGCTCATTTCACCACGTCTAAACTTATCATACCAATCCTTGATGGTTGATTTTCCTGGGGCAGTGTCCGGAAACTCGGCATCAAGCCAAGGTTTTGCTTCAACTGTATTTTTTCCCTTCAAAATGCAATATTTTATCAACACGCGAAATTCCTTTTTATCCATTTTTTTCACAATAACAAAAGTTGCTTCATTCAAAATGCTATAATTCACAAACTAATGATCCGACAGCTGTCAAATTTATACATGCATCTTTTGAGGGTTAGGGCTAACTAAAAAACATATGGATTTAATTCTAGTAGCGCCATCTATGTGTCAGGCCGGGACTTTTCAATTGACCTGTTAAATGTACACAAATCTAAATTTTTAAAGATATTCCTTTTAAACATACGCTTAGTTTTCTAAGATTAGTTTATACACGTTAGTTCCCCTATTTTTTAAATATTTTTTGAAAAATAGACAAAAAAAAAATTTCAAGTGAAAAATTATGAAAAATAATTTTATTTGCAACTTTCAATTTCATAAAATTTTATATTTCTTTCTTAAGGAACCATAGCAAATTATTTTTAAAAAATCATGAATCGTTCCTCTTTTGATGACAATTCAGTAGGCAAATAATAAATAAATTATTAGGATTAATTTTTGGGGATAGGATAAACTTTCTGCTTCTCTGTATAAAAATTATAGTAAGTAATTACTGTAAAATTGATCACAAAAGAAAATTTTTATCGATTGTGGTCTACTTTAAGTTTAGTGATATTAAAAGAATAAATATTTTTTAAGCTTATTTTTGTACGAAAATGTATTAATGCTAAAAAATAAGTCGTAACTTTTATTTTGGAGAAATGTTTTATATGAAAATTGTAAGCAGTGTTAACAAAATATTTGTTTAAATTTAATAAGAAGCTTATTCTTTAATAAGTAGAAAATACTGAGAATGTTTACGAGATAGATTTTTCTATTAGGGTTCACAATAAATTAAATATTTTTATATATCTATAATGTAATTTGAATATCTCAAACTTAGTTTATAAACTTTCACTTAAAAAAATAAAAATTTTCACTTTCAAAAACTAGAACAGTAGTTCGTTGAAAGAATTTATAACTATGTTTATGCAAGCATGAAGACTTATCATGAGAAATTACTTCATGCAAAGAAAATTTCTATTTTTTTTTTTTATTTTACATTTAACTGCATACTTTTTAAATCTAATAGATGTATTCAAAATATGAGTGTAATAAAAACTTCATTCATATGTAGTGCATGCAAACTATTAGTATAGCTTTCTAAATATTTTTAAAAAACAACTTTTGAAATTAATTTCGTTTTTGAAATGTATTTGAAAGAAGCAATTAAAGAAAACATGCTGTTAAGTCTTAAGAATCTCTCACAGTATGAATGTTTATTACAACAGTATAAAATATTCAAAAACTCAAACAAAATTATTTAGAAACTCAAACAAAATTATTTACAAACGTCACTAAAACATTATATTATAAATTATATTGCGTATATATCACTTAAAAATTAGTAAAAAATTTGTAAAACGGATTTTCATTATAAGAATTAAGCACTCTAATAATTGGCGAATTTTAGTATGAGATATCTTGTTGATTTTCAATAACTTTAATGAAAATAATTGCGTACAGTTATCAGGTAATTATTTTGACACATAAATGTTATACAAATCAAATATTAATCAAAATTATATATTTAAGAAAACGTCCAATACCAAATAAATACAAACGTTGTGGCAATAACTTAAATAAAAACAACTCAAATTATTAATACTTATGACATAATCATAATTCTTTAAATTTATATTTTCCTTTCATTATTCCGTTGTCGTTACGATACAAATAAACATTAAATGATAACTTTTTATCAAAATATGTATTTTTAATTCTTATCAAACATTATTCTCAGTTGGCAGCGTTTATTCCAAGAAGTAATTTGTATAATTCTGTTTAAACCATAACAAAAAATTTAATTCTACCTGTAGCGAGTAAAAGATACTTCATTATACTATATTTTATTTATTTTACTATTTTATTGAATTATACTATAATTTAATTCTCTGCTTAAAAACAATACGTTATCCAAAAATTGTAACAAAGCAGTTCAAGACAGATACTTTACATAAACGCAAATAATGTTATGTAATAGATATATATATGTTATAAAAAAAATAAGAGTATCCTCTATTTATAGTTTGAAATGTAATCGTTTAAATGATTTGTGTACAAATTTGTGAAAAATGCTCAACACATATCTATATTTGCTTGGTAAAATTTTGAAAAAATTTCAATAGAAAACACATATTGAAGCGAAATTATTCTCAAATTACTTTTAGTTACCTAACACAAAAGAAAATTTGACTTAGAAATCTATTCAGATGTAAAATTTGCTTTATGGAAAAATTTATGTTAGCTATGTGAAAGATACCAAATTCCAAATAGTTTGAAACTGTTTACATTTTCATCAAGTTTTTCAGGCTTTCAGAATCAAAAGCAGGAAAAGTTATTAAAAGATAAAAAGGCTTAAATGACCTTCATATGATTTGTGAATTTTGTCTGTAAAACTGTTTCATTAAATCAGCCAACTTTATTGTTTTTTTACGCTAAGCTAAATTATGATTTTCCCTTCACAAACTTAGAGGCTTCTGAGTGTAATGAACGAATTAGAAGCCTTAATTTTATAAACAATGATGAAAGGAATAATAGGGAGTTAGAGAATTTGAAGTTCATTAATGCTTGAACTGTTGAAAGTAAGGCTTCCGAACCAAGCCGTTTGGTCGAAGAGACCCTGGATGAAATAGGAGGAGGGTTCCATGCTCGAAACCTCAACTACAGTTTGTTTACTTACTCGTACCCCAGTAAATTGGTTAAAACTATACGTTTATATCTTGTATCAAAAGAATTTGATTATGGTCTGCCTACTTTTTTCCTTTGACTGTGTAGTTTAGTGATTATATTATTAGACCTATAACTGAAGTAGCGTCAAATAATAATCTATGGGTGTTAAAAGTTAATACGAGAATTTGGAATAGTTTAAATAAGAAATTAGTATGGATAGTCATCGGTAGACGTGAAACTGGCCAGTATCAAATGGATGTGGCACAATGGTTATTATCTAAATGCGATATTCAGGTAATAAAATATCTTCTAAGAAACACCATCCAAAAGAAAGCCCGTTAAAGGTACTTAACACATAAAAGGAAGTTACTGAGTATAAATATTTATTACTAGAGGTTATGTCAACATATATCACCTAAGAAATATTTAATGTCAAGTTTTTCCTTTTTTTTTACTTCATTAGTACGTTTGAAAATTATTTTATTCAGAATTACATTGATATGTTATTGTTGTTTGTAAGTGTTCGGCATATTCTTACAACGCTCTTATCATTAAATTCATTATTATTCGAGATATCACATATTTCACATTTGTAACTTTACTTTTGGATACTCATGTAACATAATTATATCAAGGAATATTCTTCTGAATTATTTGATAAGAAGTTCACATTCAGGTATTATATAAATTTCAACGCATAAGGAAACTGGAAACTCCAATAAGTTAATAAATAAGAAAAATTTCAGGTTCTTCTTGATGAATTAATAAACCTGTAACAAAATTAGCAACATCATTTTCCTAAACGGATTAAAATAGGCTGACCTTTTTGCGATACTTATGCGATGATCACACCGAATCAGATTAATCAAATTTGGAGGAAAATACAAGAACCAATGCACTTAGGTTATATTTTAATAATTT